>JAZKLR010000551.1:600000-1197719 GCA_037103525.1 Ganaspis brasiliensis
ATTAGGACTTGATAATTTTAGGAGTTAATTAGGACTTGAGAACTTTAGGACTTAATTAGGACTTGATCATTTTAGGACTTAATTAGGACTTGATAACTTGAGGACTTAATGAGGACTTGATAATTTTAGGAATTAATAATTTTAGGAAGTAATTAGGACTTGATCATGTAAGGACTTAATTACTACTTGCTAACTTTAGGACTTAATTAGTACTTGATAATTTTGGGACTTAATTAGGACTTGATAATTTTAGGAGTCAATTATGACTTGATAATTTTAGGAGTTAATTAGGACTTGAGAACTTTTGGGCTTAATTAGGACTTGATACTTTTAGGACATAGTTAGAACTTGATAATTTTAGAACTTATTTAGGACCTGATAATTTTAGGATTGAATTAGGACTTGATAAATTTAGGAGTTAATTAGAACTTGATAACTTTAGGACTTAATTAGGACTTGATCATTTTAGGACTTAATTACTACTTGCTAACTTTAGGACTTAATTAGTACTTGATAATTTTGGGACTTAATTAGGACTTGATAATTTTAGGACTTAATTAGGACTTGATAATTTTAGGACCTTATTAGGACTTGATAATTTTAGGACTTAGTAATTTTAGGACTTAATTAGGACTTGGTAATTTTAGGACTTCTTTAGGACTTGATAATTTAAGGAGTCAATTAGGACTTGATAACTTTAGGACTTAATTAGGACTTGATAATTTCAAGAGTGAATTAGGACCTGATAATTTTAGGATTAAATTAGGACTTGATAATTTTAGGATTTAATTAGGACTTGATAATTGTAGGACTTAATTAGGACTTGATAATTTTAGGAGTTAATTAGGACTTGATAATTTTAGAAGTCAATTAGGACTTGATAATTTTAGGAGGTTATTAGGACTTGAGAACTTTAGGACGTAATTAGGACTTGATCATTTTAGGACTTAATTAGGACTTGATAACTTGAGGACTTAATGAGGACTTGATAATTTTAGGACTTGATAATTTTAGGAATTAATTAGGGCTTAATAATTTTAGGACTTAATTAGGACTTAATAATTTTAGGACTTAATTATGACTTGATAATTTTAGGAGTCAATTAGGACTTGATAATTTTAGGACTTAATTAGGACTTGATAATTTTAGGACCTTATTAGGACTTGATAATTTTAGGACTTAGTAATTTTAGGACTTAATTAGGACTTGATAATTTTAGGACTTCTTTAGGACTTGATAATTTAAGGAGTCAATTAGGACTTGATAACTTTAGGACTTAATTAGGACTTGATAATTTCAAGAGTGAATTAGGACCTGATAATTTTAGGATTAAATTAGGACTTGATAATTTTAGGATTTAATTAGGACTTGATAATTGTAGGACTTAATTAGGACTTGATAATTTTAGGAGTTAATTAGGACTTGATAATTTTAGAAGTCAATTAGGACTTGATAATTTTAGGAGTTAATTAGGACTTGAGAACTTTAGGACTTAATTAGGACTTGATCATTTTAGGACTTAATTAGGACTTGATAACTTGAGGACTTAATGAGGACTTGATAATTTTAGGAATTAATAATTTTAGGACTTAATTAGGACTTGATCATGTTAGAACCTTATTACTAAATGATAACTTTAGGACTTAATTAAGACTTGATAATTTTAGGAGTTAATTAGGACTTGAGAACTTTAGGACTTAATTATGACTTGATCATTTTAGGACTTAATTAGGACTTGATAACTTGAGGACTTAATTAGGACTTGATAATTTTAGGACTTAATAATTTTAGGACTTAATTAGGACTTGATCATGTTAGGACTTAATTACTAATTGATAACTTTAGGACTTAATTAGAACTTGATAATTTTAGGACTTAATAATTTTAGGACTTAATTAGGACTTGATAATTTTAGGACTTAATTAGGACTTGATAATTTAAGGAGTCAATTAGGACTTGATAATGTTAGGACTTAATAATTTTAGGACTTAATTAGGACTTGATAATTTAAGGAGTCAATTAGGACTTGATAGCTTTAGGTCTTAGTTAGGACTTGATAATTTTCGGACTTAGTTAGGACTTGATAATTTTAGAACTTATTTAGGACCTGATAATTTTAGGATCGAATTAGGACTTGATAATTTTAAGATTTAATTAGGACTCGATAATTTTAGGACTTAATTAGGACTTGATAATTTAAGGAGTCAATTAGGACTTGATAATTTTAGGACTTAATAATTTTAGGACTTAATTAGGACTTGATAATTTTAGGACCTTATTAGGACTTGATAATTTTAGGACTTAGTAATTTTAGGACTTAATTAGGACTTGATATTTTTAGGACTTCTTTAGGACTTGATAATTTAAGGAGTCAATTAGGACTTGATAACTTTAGGACTTAATTAGGACTTGATAATTTCAAGAGTGAATTAGGACCTGATAATTTTAGGATTAAATTAGGACTTGATAATTTTAGGATTTAATTAGGACTTGATAATTGTAGGACTTAATTAGGACTTGATAATTTTAGGAGTTAATTAGGACTTGATAATTTTAGAAGTCAATTAGGACTTGATAATTTTAGGAGTTAATTAGGACTTGAGAACTTTAGGACTTAATTAGGACTTGATCATTTTAGGACTTAATTAGGACTTGATAACTTGAGGACTTAATGAGGACTTGATAATTTTAGGACTTGATAATTTTAGGAATTAATTAGGGCTTAATAATTTTAGGACTTAATTAGGACTTAATAATTTTAGGACTTAATTATGACTTGATAATTTTAGGAGTCAATTAGGACTTGATAATTTTAGGACTTAATTAGGACTTGATAATTTTAGGAGTTAATTAGGACTTGATAATTTTAGAAGTCAATTAGGACTTGATAATTTTAGGAGTTAATTAGGACTTGAGAACTTTAGGACTTAATTAGGACTTGATAATTGTAGGACTTAATTAGGACTTGATAATTTTAGGAGTTAATTAGGACTTGATAATTTTAGAAGTCAATTAGGACTTGATAATTTTAGGAGTTAATTAGGACTTGAGAACTTTAGGACTTAATTAGGACTTGATCATTTTAGGACTTAATTAGGACTTGATAACTTGAGGACTTAATGAGGACTTGATAATTTTAGGAATTAATAATTTTAGGACTTAATTAGGACTTGATCATGTTAGAACCTTATTACTAAATGATAACTTTAGGACTTAATTAAGACTTGATAATTTTAGGAGTTAATTAGGACTTGAGAACTTTAGGACTTAATTATGACTTGATCATTTTAGGACTTAATTAGGACTTGATAACTTGAGGACTTAATTAGGACTTGATAATTTTAGGACTTAATAATTTTAGGACTTAATTAGGACTTGATCATGTTAGGACTTAATTACTAATTGATAACTTTAGGACTTAATTAGAACTTGATAATTTTAGGACTTAATAATTTTAGGACTTAATTAGGACTTGATAATTTTAGGACTTAATTAGGACTTGATAATTTAAGGAGTCAATTAGGACTTGATAATGTTAGGACTTAATAATTTTAGGACTTAATTAGGACTTGATAATTTAAGGAGTCAATTAGGACTTGATAATTTTAGGACTTAATAATTTTAGGACTTAATTAGGACTTGATAATTTTAGGACCTTATTAGGACTTGATAATTTTAGGACTTAGTAATTTTAGGACTTAATTAGGACTTGATATTTTTAGGACTTCTTTAGGACTTGATAATTTAAGGAGTCAATTAGGACTTGATAACTTTAGGACTTAATTAGGACTTGATAATTTCAAGAGTGAATTAGGACCTGATAATTTTAGGATTAAATTAGGACTTGATAATTTTAGGATTTAATTAGGACTTGATCATTTTAGGAGTTAATTAGGACTTGATAATTTTAGAAGTCAATTAGGACTTGATAATTTTAGGAGTTAATTAGGACTTGAGAACTTTAGGACTTAATTAGGACTTGATCATTTTAGGACTTAATTAGGACTTGATAACTTGAGGACTTAATGAGGACTTGATAATTTTAGGACTTAATAATTTTAGGACTTAATTAGGACTTGATCATGTTAGGACCTTATTACTAAATGATAACTTTAGGACTTAATTAAGACTTGATAATTTTAGGAGTTAATTAGGACTTGAGAACTTTAGGACTTAATTAGGACTTGATCATTTTAGGACTTAATTAGGACTTGATAACTTGAGGACTTAATTAGGACTTGATCATGTTAGAACCTTATTACTAAATGATAACTTTAGGACTTAATTAAGACTTGATAATTTTAGGAGTTAATTAGGACTTGAGAACTTTAGGACTTAATTATGACTTGATCATTTTAGGACTTAATTAGGACTTGATAACTTGAGGACTTAATTAGGACTTGATAATTTTAGGACTTAATAATTTTAGGACTTAATTAGGACTTGATCATGTTAGGACTTAATTACTAATTGATAACTTTAGGACTTAATTAGAACTTGATAATTTTAGGACTTAATAATTTTAGGACTTAATTAGGACTTGATAATTTTAGGACTTAATTAGGACTTGATAATTTAAGGAGTCAATTAGGACTTGATAATGTTAGGACTTAATAATTTTAGGACTTAATTAGGACTTGATAATTTAAGGAGTCAATTAGGACTTGATAATTTTAGGACTTAATAATTTTAGGACTTAATTAGGACTTGATAATTTTAGGACCTTATTAGGACTTGATAATTTTAGGACTTAGTAATTTTAGGACTTAATTAGGACTTGATATTTTTAGGACTTCTTTAGGACTTGATAATTTAAGGAGTCAATTAGGACTTGATAACTTTAGGACTTAATTAGGACTTGATAATTTCAAGAGTGAATTAGGACCTGATAATTTTAGGATTAAATTAGGACTTGATAATTTTAGGATTTAATTAGGACTTGATCATTTTAGGAGTTAATTAGGACTTGATAATTTTAGAAGTCAATTAGGACTTGATAATTTTAGGAGTTAATTAGGACTTGAGAACTTTAGGACTTAATTAGGACTTGATCATTTTAGGACTTAATTAGGACTTGATAACTTGAGGACTTAATGAGGACTTGATAATTTTAGGACTTAATAATTTTAGGACTTAATTAGGACTTGATCATGTTAGGACCTTATTACTAAATGATAACTTTAGGACTTAATTAAGACTTGATAATTTTAGGAGTTAATTAGGACTTGAGAACTTTAGGACTTAATTAGGACTTGATCATTTTAGGACTTAATTAGGACTTGATAACTTGAGGACTTAATTAGGACTTGATAATTTTAGGACTTAATAATTTTAGGACTTAATTAGGACTTGATCATGTTAGGACTTAATTACTAATTGATAACTTTAGGACTTAATTAGAACTTGATAATTTTAGGACTTAATAATTTTAGGACTTAATTAGGACTTGATAATTTTAGGACTTAATTAGGACTTGATAATTTAAGGAGTCAATTAGGACTTGATAATGTTAGGACTTAATAATTTTAGGACTTAATTAGGACTTGATAATTTAAGGAGTCAATTAGGACTTGATAACTTTAGGTCTTAGTTAGGACTTGATAATTTTCGGACTTAGTTAGGACTTGATAATTTTAGAACTTATTTAGGACCTGATAATTTTAGGATCGAATTAGGACTTGATAATTTTAAGATTTAATTAGGACTCGATAATTTTAGGACTTAATTAGGACTTGATAATTTAAGGAGTCAATTAGGACTTGATAATTTTAGGACTTAATAATTTTAGGACTTAATTAGGACTTGATCATGTTAGGACTTAATTAGTAATTGATAACTTTAGGACTTAATTAGAACTTGATAATTTTGGGACTTAATTAGGACTTGATAATTTGAAGAGTCAATTAGGACTTGATAATTTTAGGAGTTAATTAGGACTTGAGAACTTTAGGACTTATATAGGACTTGAGAATGTTAGAACTTCATTAGGACTTTATAATTTTAGGAGTTAATTAGGACTTGATAACTTTAGGACTTAATTAGAACTTGATAATTTTAGGACTTAATAATTTTAGGACTTAATTAGCACTTGATAATTTAGGGAGTCAATTAGGACTTTATAACTTTAGGTCTTAGTTAGGACTTGATAATTTTCGGACTCAGTTAGGACTTGATAATTTTAGAACTTATTTAGGACCTGATAATTTTAGGATCGAATTAGGACTTGATAATTTTAGGATTTAATTAGGACTTGATAATTTTAGGAGTCAATTAGGACTTGATAATTTTAGGAGTTAATTAGGACTTGAGAACTTTTGGGCTTAATTAGGACTTGATACTTTTAGGACTTAGTTAGAACTAGATAATTTTAGAACTTATTTAGTACCTGATATTTTTAGGATTGAATTAGGACTTGATAATTTTAGGATTTAATTAGGACTTGATAATTGTAGGACTTAATTAGGACTTGATAATTTTAGGACTTAATTAGGACTTGATAATTTAAGGAGTCAATTAGGACTTGATAACTTTAGGTCTTAGTTAGGACTTGATAATTTTCTGACTTAGTTAGGACTTGATAATTTTATAACTTATTTAGGACCTGATAATTTTAGGATCGAATTAGGACTTGATAATTTTAAGATTTAATTAGGACTCGATAATTTTAGGAGTCAATTAGGACTTGATAATTTTAGGAGTTAATTACTACTTGCTAACTTTAGGACTTAATTAGTACTTGATAATTTTGGGACTTAATTAGGACTTGATCATGTTAGGACTTAATTACTAATTGATAACTTTAGGACTTAATTAGGACTTGATAATTTTAGGACTTAATTAGGACTTGATAATTTTAAGAGTCAATTAGGACTTGATATTTTAAGGAGTTAATTAGGACTTGAGAACTTTAGAACTTATATAGGACTTGAGAATGTTAGAACTTCATTAGGACTTTATAATTTTAGGAGTTAATTAGGACTTGATAACTTTAGGACTTAATTAGAACTTGATAATTTTAGGACTTAATAATTTTAGGACTTAATTAGGACTTGATAATTTTAGGACTTAATTAGGACTTGATAATTTTAGGAGTTAATTAGGACTTGAGAACTTTAGGACTTAATTAGGACTTGATCATTTTAGGACTTAATTAGGACTTGATAATTTTAGGAGTTAATTAGGACTTGAGAACTTTAGGACTTAATTAGGACTTGATCATTTTAGGACTTAATTAGGACTTGATAACTTGAGGACTTAATGAGGACTTGATAATTTTAGGACTTAATAATTTTAGGAAGTAATTAGGACTTGATCATGTAAGGACCTTATTACTAAATGATAACTTTAGGACTTAATTAAGACTTGATAATTTTAGGAGTTAATTAGGACTTGAGAACTTTAGGACTGAATTAGGACTTGATCATTTTAGGACTTAATTAGGACTTGATAACTTAAGGACTTAATTAGGACTTGATAATTTTAGGACTTAATAATTTTAGGACTTAATTAGGACCTGATAATTTTAGGATTAAATTAGGACTTGATAATTTTAGGATTTAATTAGGACTTGATAATTGTAGGACTTAATTAGGACTTGATAATTTTAGGAGTTAATTAGGACTTGATAATTTTAGAAGTCAATTAGGACTTGATAATTTTAGGAGTTAATTAGGACTTGAGAACTTTAGGACTTAATTAGGACTTGATCATTTTAGGACTTAATTAGGACTTGATAACTTGAGGACTTAATGAGGACTTGATAATTTTAGGAATTAATAATTTTAGGAAGTAATTAGGACTTGATCATGTAAGGACTTAATTACTACTTGCTAACTTTAGGACTTAATTAGTACTTGATAATTTTGGGACTTAATTAGGACTTGATAATTTTAGGAGTCAATTATGACTTGATAATTTTAGGAGTTAATTAGGACTTGAGAACTTTTGGGCTTAATTAGGACTTGATACTTTTAGGACATAGTTAGAACTTGATAATTTTAGAACTTATTTAGGACCTGATAATTTTAGGATTGAATTAGGACTTGATAAATTTAGGAGTTAATTAGAACTTGATAACTTTAGGACTTAATTAGGACTTGATCATTTTAGGACTTAATTACTACTTGCTAACTTTAGGACTTAATTAGTACTTGATAATTTTGGGACTTAATTAGGACTTGATAATTTTAGGACTTAATTAGGACTTGATAATTTTAGGACCTTATTAGGACTTGATAATTTTAGGACTTAGTAATTTTAGGACTTAATTAGGACTTGGTAATTTTAGGACTTCTTTAGGACTTGATAATTTAAGGAGTCAATTAGGACTTGATAACTTTAGGACTTAATTAGGACTTGATAATTTTAAGAGTGAATTAGGACCTGATAATTTTAGGATTAAATTAGGACTTGATAATTTTAGGATTTAATTAGGACTTGATAATTGTAGGACTTAATTAGGACTTGATAATTTTAGGAGTTAATTAGGACTTGATAATTTTAGAAGTCAATTAGAACTTGATAATTTTAGGAGTTAATTAGGACTTGAGAACTTTAGGACGTAATTAGGACTTGATCATTTTAGGACTTAATTAGGACTTGATAACTTGAGGACTTAATGAGGACTTGATAATTTTAGGACTTGATAATTTTAGGAATTAATTAGGGCTTAATAATTTTAGGACTTAATTAGGACTTAATAATTTTAGGACTTAATTATGACTTGATAATTTTAGGAGTCAATTAGGACTTGATAATTTTAGGACTTAATTAGGACTTGATAATTTTAGGACCTTATTAGGACTTGATAATTTTAGGACTTAGTAATTTTAGGACTTAATTAGGACTTGATAATTTTAGGACTTCTTTAGGACTTGATAATTTAAGGAGTCAATTAGGACTTGATAACTTTAGGACTTAATTAGGACTTGATAATTTCAAGAGTGAATTAGGACCTGATAATTTTAGGATTAAATTAGGACTTGATAATTTTAGGATTTAATTAGGACTTGATAATTGTAGGACTTAATTAGGACTTGATAATTTTAGGAGTTAATTAGGACTTGATAATTTTAGAAGTCAATTAGGACTTGATAATTTTAGGAGTTAATTAGGACTTGAGAACTTTAGGACTTAATTAGGACTTGATCATTTTAGGACTTAATTAGGACTTGATAACTTGAGGACTTAATGAGGACTTGATAATTTTAGGAATTAATAATTTTAGGACTTAATTAGGACTTGATCATGTTAGAACCTTATTACTAAATGATAACTTTAGGACTTAATTAAGACTTGATAATTTTAGGAGTTAATTAGGACTTGAGAACTTTAGGACTTAATTATGACTTGATCATTTTAGGACTTAATTAGGACTTGATAACTTGAGGACTTAATTAGGACTTGATAATTTTAGGACTTAATAATTTTAGGACTTAATTAGGACTTGATCATGTTAGGACTTAATTACTAATTGATAACTTTAGGACTTAATTAGAACTTGATAATTTTAGGACTTAATAATTTTAGGACTTAATTAGGACTTGATAATTTTAGGACTTAATTAGGACTTGATAATTTAAGGAGTCAATTAGGACTTGATAATGTTAGGACTTAATAATTTTAGGACTTAATTAGGACTTGATAATTTAAGGAGTCAATTAGGACTTGATAGCTTTAGGTCTTAGTTAGGACTTGATAATTTTCGGACTTAGTTAGGACTTGATAATTTTAGAACTTATTTAGGACCTGATAATTTTAGGATCGAATTAGGACTTGATAATTTTAAGATTTAATTAGGACTCGATAATTTTAGGACTTAATTAGGACTTGATAATTTAAGGAGTCAATTAGGACTTGATAATTTTAGGACTTAATAATTTTAGGACTTAATTAGGACTTGATAATTTTAGGACCTTATTAGGACTTGATAATTTTAGGACTTAGTAATTTTAGGACTTAATTAGGACTTGATATTTTTAGGACTTCTTTAGGACTTGATAATTTAAGGAGTCAATTAGGACTTGATAACTTTAGGACTTAATTAGGACTTGATAATTTCAAGAGTGAATTAGGACCTGATAATTTTAGGATTAAATTAGGACTTGATAATTTTAGGATTTAATTAGGACTTGATCATTTTAGGAGTTAATTAGGACTTGATAATTTTAGAAGTCAATTAGGACTTGATAATTTTAGGAGTTAATTAGGACTTGAGAACTTTAGGACTTAATTAGGACTTGATCATTTTAGGACTTAATTAGGACTTGATAACTTGAGGACTTAATGAGGACTTGATAATTTGAGGACTTAATAATTTTAGGACTTAATTAGGACTTGATCATGTTAGGACCTTATTACTAAATGATAACTTTAGGACTTAATTAAGACTTGATAATTTTAGGAGTTAATTAGGACTTGAGAACTTTAGGACTTAATTAGGACTTGATCATTTTAGGACTTAATTAGGACTTGATAACTTGAGGACTTAATTAGGACTTGATAATTTTAGGACTTAATAATTTTAGGACTTAATTAGGACTTGATCATGTTAGGACTTAATTACTAATTGATAACTTTAGGACTTAATTAGAACTTTATAATTTTAGGACTTAATAATTTTAGGACTTAATTAGGACTTGATAATTTTAGGACTTAATTAGGACTTGATAATTTAAGGAGTCAATTAGGACTTGATAATGTTAGGACTTAATAATTTTAGGACTTAATTAGGACTTGATAATTTAAGGAGTCAATTAGGACTTGATAACTTTAGGTCTTAGTTAGGACTTGATAATTTTCGGACTTAGTTAGGACTTGATAATTTTAGAACTTATTTAGGACCTGATAATTTTAGGATCGAATTAGGACTTGATAATTTTAAGATTTAATTAGGACTCGATAATTTTAGGACTTAATTAGGACTTGATAATTTAAGGAGTCAATTAGGACTTGATAATTTTAGGACTTAATAATTTTAGGACCTAATTAGGACTTGATCATGTTAGGACTTAATTAGTAATTGATAACTTTAGGACTTAATTAGAACTTGATAATTTTGGGACTTAATTAGGACTTGATAATTTGAAGAGTCAATTAGGACTTGATAATTTTAGGAGTTAATTAGGAGTTGAGAACTTTAGGACTTATATAGGACTTGAGAATGTTAGAACTTCATTAGGACTTTATAATTTTAGGAGTTAATTAGGACTTGATAACTTTAGGACTTAATTAGAACTTGATAATTTTAGGACTTAACAATTTTAGGACTTAATTAGCACTTGATAATTTAGGGAGTCAATTAGGACTTTATAACTTTAGGTCTTAGTTAGGACTTGATAATTTTCGGACTCAGTTAGGACTTGATAATTTTAGAACTTATTTAGGACCTGATAATTTTAGGATCGAATTAGGACTTGATAATTTTAGGATTTAATTAGGACTTGATAATTTTAGGAGTCAATTAGGACTTGATAATTTTAGGAGTTAATTAGGACTTGAGAACTTTTGGGCTTAATTAGGACTTGATACTTTTAGGACTTAGTTAGAACTAGATAATTTTAGAACTTATTTAGTACCTGATATTTTTAGGATTGAATTAGGACTTGATAATTTTAGGATTTAATTAGGACTTGATAATTGTAGGACTTAATTAGGACTTGATAATTTTAGGACTTAATTAGGACTTGATAATTTAAGGAGTCAATTAGGACTTGATAACTTTAGGTCTTAGTTAGGACTTGATAATTTTCTGACTTAGTTAGGACTTGATAATTTTATAACTTATTTAGGACCTGATAATTTTAGGATCGAATTAGGACTTGATAATTTTAAGATTTAATTAGGACTCGATAATTTTAGGAGTCAATTAGGACTTGATAATTTTAGGAGTTAATTACTACTTGCTAACTTTAGGTCTTAATTAGTACTTGATAATTTTGGGACTTAATTAGGACTTGATCATGTTAGGACTTAATTACTAATTGATAACTTTAGGACTTAATTAGGACTTGATAATTTTAGGACTTAATTAGGACTTGATAATTTTAAGAGTCAATTAGGACTTGATATTTTAAGGAGTTAATTAGGACTTGAGAACTTAAGGACTTATATAGGACTTGAGAATGTTAGAACTTCATTAGGACTTTATAATTTTAGGAGTTAATTAGGACTTGATAATTTAAGGAGTCAATTAGGACTTGATAACTTTAGGTCTTAGTTAGGACTTGATAATTTTCTGACTTAGTTAGGACTTGATAATTTTATAACTTATTTAGGACCTGATAATTTTAGGATCGAATTAGGACTTGATAATTTTAAGATTTAATTAGGACTTGATAATTGTAGGACTTAATTAGGACTTGATAATTTTAGGACTTAATTAGGACTTGATAATTTAAGGAGTCAATTAGGACTTGATAACTTTAGGTCTTAGTTAGGACTTGATAATTTTCTGACTTAGTTAGGACTTGATAATTTTATAACTTATTTAGGACCTGATAATTTTAGGATCGAATTAGGACTTGATAATTTTAAGATTTAATTAGGACTCGATAATTTTAGGAGTCAATTAGGACTTGATAATTTTAGGAGTTAATTACTACTTGCTAACTTTAGGACTTAATTAGTACTTGATAATTTTGGGACTTAATTAGGACTTGATCATGTTAGGACTTAATTACTAATTGATAACTTTAGGACTTAATTAGGACTTGATAATTTTAGGACTTAATTAGGACTTGATAATTTTAAGAGTCAATTAGGACTTGATATTTTAAGGAGTTAATTAGGACTTGAGAACTTTAGAACTTATATAGGACTTGAGAATGTTAGAACTTCATTAGGACTTTATAATTTTAGGAGTTAATTAGGACTTGATAACTTTAGGACTTAATTAGAACTTGATAATTTTAGGACTTAATAATTTTAGGACTTAATTAGGACTTGATAATTTTAGGACTTAATTAGGACTTGATAATTTTAGGAGTTAATTAGGACTTGAGAACTTTAGGACTTAATTAGGACTTGATCATTTTAGGACTTAATTAGGACTTGATAATTTTAGGAGTTAATTAGGACTTGAGAACTTTAGGACTTAATTAGGACTTGATCATTTTAGGACTTAATTAGGACTTGATAACTTGAGGACTTAATGAGGACTTGATAATTTTAGGACTTAATAATTTTAGGAAGTAATTAGGACTTGATCATGTAAGGACCTTATTACTAAATGATAACTTTAGGACTTAATTAAGACTTGATAATTTTAGGAGTTAATTAGGACTTGAGAACTTTAGGACTGAATTAGGACTTGATCATTTTAGGACTTAATTAGGACTTGATAACTTAAGGACTTAATTAGGACTTGATAATTTTAGGACTTAATAATTTTAGGACTTAATTAGGACCTGATAATTTTAGGATTAAATTAGGACTTGATAATTTTAGGATTTAATTAGGACTTGATAATTGTAGGACTTAATTAGGACTTGATAATTTTAGGAGTTAATTAGGACTTGATAATTTTAGAAGTCAATTAGGACTTGATAATTTTAGGAGTTAATTAGGACTTGAGAACTTTAGGACTTAATTAGGACTTGATCATTTTAGGACTTAATTAGGACTTGATAACTTGAGGACTTAATGAGGACTTGATAATTTTAGGAATTAATAATTTTAGGAAGTAATTAGGACTTGATCATGTAAGGACTTAATTACTACTTGCTAACTTTAGGACTTAATTAGTACTTGATAATTTTGGGACTTAATTAGGACTTGATAATTTTAGGAGTCAATTATGACTTGATAATTTTAGGAGTTAATTAGGACTTGAGAACTTTTGGGCTTAATTAGGACTTGATACTTTTAGGACATAGTTAGAACTTGATAATTTTAGAACTTATTTAGGACCTGATAATTTTAGGATTGAATTAGGACTTGATAAATTTAGGAGTTAATTAGAACTTGATAACTTTAGGACTTAATTAGGACTTGATCATTTTAGGACTTAATTACTACTTGCTAACTTTAGGACTTAATTAGTACTTGATAATTTTGGGACTTAATTAGGACTTGATAATTTTAGGATTAAATTAGGACTTGATAATTTTAGGATTTAATTAGGACTTGATAATTGTAGGACTTAATTAGGACTTGATAATTTTAGGAGTTAATTAGGACTTGATAATTTTAGAAGTCAATTAGGACTTGATAACTTTAGGACTTAATTAGGACTTGATAATTTCAAGAGTGAATTAGGACCTGATAATTTTAGGATTAAATTAGGACTTGATAATTTTAGGATTTAATTAGGACTTGATAATTGTAGGACTTAATTAGGACTTGATAATTTTAGGAGTTAATTAGGACTTGATAATTTTAGAAGTCAATTAGGACTTGATAATTTTAGGAGTTAATTAGGACTTGAGAACTTTAGGACGTAATTAGGACTTGATCATTTTAGGACTTAATTAGGACTTGATAACTTGAGGACTTAATGAGGACTTGATAATTTTAGGACTTGATAATTTTAGGAATTAATTAGGGCTTAATAATTTTAGGACTTAATTAGGACTTAATAATTTTAGGACTTAATTATGACTTGATAATTTTAGGAGTCAATTAGGACTTGATAATTTTAGGACTTAATTAGGACTTGATAATTTTAGGACCTTATTAGGACTTGATAATTTTAGGACTTAGTAATTTTAGGACTTAATTAGGACTTGATAATTTTAGGACTTCTTTAGGACTTGATAATTTAAGGAGTCAATTAGGACTTGATAACTTTAGGACTTAATTAGGACTTGATAATTTCAAGAGTGAATTAGGACCTGATAATTTTAGGATTAAATTAGGACTTGATAATTTTAGGATTTAATTAGGACTTGATAATTGTAGGACTTAATTAGGACTTGATAATTTTAGGAGTTAATTAGGACTTGATAATTTTAGAAGTCAATTAGGACTTGATAATTTTAGGAGTTAATTAGGACTTGAGAACTTTAGGACTTAATTAGGACTTGATCATTTTAGGACTTAATTAGGACTTGATAACTTGAGGACTAAATGAGGACTTGATAATTTTAGGAATTAATAATTTTAGGACTTAATTAGGACTTGATCATGTTAGAACCTTATTACTAAATGATAACTTTAGGACTTAATTAAGACTTGATAATTTTAGGAGTTAATTAGGACTTGAGAACTTTAGGACTTAATTATGACTTGATCATTTTAGGACTTAATTAGGACTTGATAACTTGAGGACTTAATTAGGACTTGATAATTTTAGGACTTAATAATTTTAGGACTTAATTAGGACTTGATCATGTTAGGACTTAATTACTAATTGATAACTTTAGGACTTAATTAGAACTTGATAATTTTAGGACTTAATAATTTTAGGACTTAATTAGGACTTGATAATTTTAGGACTTAATTAGGACTTGATAATTTAAGGAGTCAATTAGGACTTGATAATGTTAGGACTTAATAATTTTAGGACTTAATTAGGACTTGATAATTTAAGGAGTCAATTAGGACTTGATAGCTTTAGGTCTTAGTTAGGACTTGATAATTTTCGGACTTAGTTAGGACTTGATAATTTTAGAACTTATTTAGGACCTGATAATTTTAGGATCGAATTAGGACTTGATAATTTTAAGATTTAATTAGGACTCGATAATTTTAGGACTTAATTAGGACTTGATAATTTAAGGAGTCAATTAGGACTTGATAATTTTAGGACTTAATAATTTTAGGACTTAATTAGGACTTGATAATTTTAGGACCTTATTAGGACTTGATAATTTTAGGACTTAGTAATTTTAGGACTTAATTAGGACTTGATATTTTTAGGACTTCTTTAGGACTTGATAATTTAAGGAGTCAATTAGGACTTGATAACTTTAGGACTTAATTAGGACTTGATAATTTCAAGAGTGAATTAGGACCTGATAATTTTAGGATTAAATTAGGACTTGATAATTTTAGGATTTAATTAGGACTTGATCATTTTAGGAGTTAATTAGGACTTGATAATTTTAGAAGTCAATTAGGACTTGATAATTTTAGGAGTTAATTAGGACTTGAGAACTTTAGGACTTAATTAGAACTTGATCATTTTAGGACTTAATTAGGACTTGATAACTTGAGGACTTAATGAGGACTTGATAATTTGAGGACTTAATAATTTTAGGACTTAATTAGGACTTGATCATGTTAGGACCTTATTACTAAATGATAACTTTAGGACTTAATTAAGACTTGATAATTTTAGGAGTTAATTAGGACTTGAGAACTTTAGGACTTAATTAGGACTTGATCATTTTAGGACTTAATTAGGACTTGATAACTTGAGGACTTAATTAGGACTTGATAATTTTAGGACTTAATAATTTTAGGACTTAATTAGGACTTGATCATGTTAGGACTTAATTACTAATTGATAACTTTAGGACTTAATTAGAACTTTATAATTTTAGGACTTAATAATTTTAGGACTTAATTAGGACTTGATAATTTTAGGACTTAATTAGGACTTGATAATTTAAGGAGTCAATTAGGACTTGATAATGTTAGGACTTAATAATTTTAGGACTTAATTAGGACTTGATAATTTAAGGAGTCAATTAGGACTTGATAACTTTAGGTCTTAGTTAGGACTTGATAATTTTCGGACTTAGTTAGGACTTGATAATTTTAGAACTTATTTAGGACCTGATAATTTTAGGATCGAATTAGGACTTGATAATTTTAAGATTTAATTAGGACTCGATAATTTTAGGACTTAATTAGGACTTGATAATTTAAGGAGTCAATTAGGACTTGATAATTTTAGGACTTAATAATTTTAGGACTTAATTAGGACTTGATCATGTTAGGACTTAATTAGTAATTGATAACTTTAGGACTTAATTAGAACTTGATAATTTTGGGACTTAATTAGGACTTGATAATTTGAAGAGTCAATTAGGACTTGATAATTTTAGGAGTTAATTAGGACTTGAGAACTTTAGGACTTATATAGGACTTGAGAATGTTAGAACTTCATTAGGACTTTATAATTTTAGGAGTTAATTAGGACTTGATAACTTTAGGACTTAATTAGAACTTGATAATTTTAGGACTTAATAATTTTAGGACTTAATTAGCACTTGATAATTTAGGGAGTCAATTAGGACTTTATAACTTTAGGTCTTAGTTAGGACTTGATAATTTTCGGACTCAGTTAGGACTTGATAATTTTAGAACTTATTTAGGACCTGATAATTTTAGGATCGAATTAGGACTTGATAATTTTAGGATTTAATTAGGACTTGATAATTTTAGGAGTCAATTAGGACTTGATAATTTTAGGAGTTAATTAGGACTTGAGAACTTTTGGGCTTAATTAGGACTTGATACTTTTAGGACTTAGTTAGAACTAGATAATTTTAGAACTTATTTAGTACCTGATATTTTTAGGATTGAATTAGGACTTGATAATTTTAGGATTTAATTAGGACTTGATAATTGTAGGACTTAATTAGGACTTGATAATTTTAGGACTTAATTAGGACTTGATAATTTAAGGAGTCAATTAGGACTTGATAACTTTAGGTCTTAGTTAGGACTTGATAATTTTCTGACTTAGTTAGGACTTGATAATTTTATAACTTATTTAGGACCTGATAATTTTAGGATCGAATTAGGACTTGATAATTTTAAGATTTAATTAGGACTCGATAATTTTAGGAGTCAATTAGGACTTGATAATTTTAGGAGTTAATTACTACTTGCTAACTTTAGGTCTTAATTAGTACTTGATAATTTTGGGACTTAATTAGGACTTGATCATGTTAGGACTTAATTACTAATTGATAACTTTAGGACTTAATTAGGACTTGATAATTTTAGGACTTAATTAGGACTTGATAATTTTAAGAGTCAATTAGGACTTGATATTTTAAGGAGTTAATTAGGACTTGAGAACTTAAGGACTTATATAGGACTTGAGAATGTTAGAACTTCATTAGGACTTTATAATTTTAGGAGTTAATTAGGACTTGATAACTTTAGGACTTAATTAGAACTTGATAATTTTAGGACTTAATAATTTTAGGACTTAATTAGGACTTGATAATTTTAGGACTTAATTAGGACTTGATAATTTTAGGAGTTAATTAGGACTTGAGAACTTTAGGACTTAATTAGGACTTGATCATTTTAGGACTTAATTAGGACTTGATAATTTTAGGAGTTAATTAGGACTTGAGAACTTTAGGACTTAATTAGGACTTGATCATTTTAGGACTTAATTAGGACTTGATAACTTGAGGACTTAATGAGGACTTGATAATTTTAGGACTTAATAATTTTAGGAAGTAATTAGGACTTGATCATGTAAGGACCTTATTACTAAATGATAACTTTAGGACTTAATTAAGACTTGATAATTTTAGGAGTTAATTAGGACTTGAGAACTTTAGGACTGAATTAGGACTTGATCATTTTAGGACTTAATTAGGACTTGATAACTTAAGGACTTAATTAGGACTTGATAATTTTAGGACTTAATAATTTTAGGACTTAATTAGGACCTGATAATTTTAGGATTAAATTAGGACTTGATAATTTTAGGATTTAATTAGGACTTGATAATTGTAGGACTTAATTAGGACTTGATAATTTTAGGAGTTAATTAGGACTTGATAATTTTAGAAGTCAATTAGGAGTTGATAATTTTAGGAGTTAATTAGGACTTGAGAACTTTAGGACTTAATTAGGACTTGATCATTTTAGGACTTAATTAGGACTTGATAACTTGAGGACTTAATGAGGACTTGATAATTTTAGGACTTAATAATTTTAGGAAGTAATTAGGACTTGATCATGTAAGGACCTTATTACTAAATGATAACTTTAGGACTTAATTAAGACTTGATAATTTTAGGAGTTAATTAGGACTTGAGAACTTTAGGACTGAATTAGGACTTGATCATTTTAGGACTTAATTAGGACTTGATAACTTAAGGACTTAATTAGGACTTGATAATTTTAGGACTTAATAATTTTAGGACTTAATTAGGACTTGATAATTTTAGGACTTAATTAGGACTTGATAATTTAAGAAGTCAATTAGGACTTGATAATGTTAGGACTTAATAATTTTAGGACTTAATTAGGACTTGATAATTTAAGGAGTCAATTAGGACTTGATAACTTTAGGTCTTAGTTAGGACTTGATAATTTTCGGACTTAGTTAGGACTTGATAATTTTAGAACTTATTTAGGACCTGATAATTTTAGGATCGAATTAGGACTTGATAATTTTAAGATTTAATTAGGACTTGATAATTTTAGGAGACAATTAGGACTTGATAATTTTAGGAGTTAATTAGGACTTGTGAACTTTTGGGCTTAATTAGGAAATGATCATTTTAGGACTTAATTACTACTTGCTAACTTTAGGACTTAATTAGTACTTGATAATTTTGGGACTTAATTAGGACTTGATAATTTTAAGACTTAATAATTTTAGGACTTAATTAGGACTTGATCATGTTAGGACTTAATTACTAATTGATAACTTTAGGACTTAATTAGAACTTGATAATTTTAGGACTTGATAATTTTAGGACTTAATTAGGACTTGATAATTTAAGGAGTCAATTAGGACTTGATAATTTTAGGACTTAATAATTTTAGGACTTAATTAGGACTTGATAATTTAAGGAGTCAATTAGGACTTGATAACTTTAGGTCTTAGTTAGGACTTGATAATTTTCGGACTTAGTTAGGACTTGATAATTTTAGAACTTAATTAGGACCTGATAATTTTAGGATCGAATTAGGACTTGATAATTTTAAGATTTAATTAGGACTCGATAATTTTAGGACTTAATTAGGACTTGATAATTTAAGGAGTCAATTAGGACTTGATAATTTTAGGAGTTAATTAGGACTTGAGAACTTTTGGGCTTAATTAGGACTTGATACTTTTAGGACTTAGTTAGAACTAGATAATTTTAGACCTTATTTAGTACCTGATATTTTTAGGATTGAATTAGGACTTGATAATTTTAGGATTTAATTCGGACTTGATAATTTTATAACTTATTTAGGACCTGATAATTTTAGGATCGAATTAGGACTTGATAATATTAAGATTTAATTAGGACTCGATAATTTTAGGAGTCAATTAGGACTTGATAATTTTAGGAGTTAATTACTACTTGCTAACTTTAGGACTTAATTAGTACTTGATAATTTTGGGACTTAATTAGGACTTGATCATGTCAGGACTTAATTACTAATTGATAACTTTAGGACTTAATTAGGACTTGATAATTTTGGGACTTAATTAGGACTTGATAATTTTAAGAGTCAATTAGGACTTGATAATTTTAGGAGTTAATTAGGACTTGAGAACTTAAGGACTTATATAGGACTTGAGAATGTTAGAACTTCATTAGGACTTTATAATTTTAGGAGTTAATTAGGACTTGATAACTTTAGGACTTAATTAGAACTTGATAATTTTAGGACTTAATAATTTTAGGACTTAATTAGGACTTGATAATTTTAGGACTTAATTAGGACTTGATAATTTAAGGAGTCAATTAGGACTTGATAACTTTAGAACTTATTTAGGACCTGATAATTTTAGGATCGAATTAGGACTTGATAATTTTAAGATTTAATTAGGACTTGATAATTTTAGGAGACAATTAGGACTTGATAATTTTAGGAGTTAATTAGGACTTGAGAACTTTTGGGCTTAATTAGGAAATGATCATTTTAGGACTTAATTACTACTTGCTAACTTTAGGACTTAATTAGTACTTGATAATTTTGGGACTTAATTAGGACTTGATAATTTTAGGACTTAATAATTTTAGGACTTAAATAGGACTTGATCATGTTAGGACTTAATTACTAATTGATAATTTTAGGACCTAATTAGGACTTGATAATTTTAGGACTTAATTAGAACTTGATAATTTAAGGAGTCAATTAGGACTTGATAATTTTAGGACTTAATAATTTTAGGACTTAATTAGAACTTGATAATTTAAGGAGTCAATTAGGACTTGATAACTTTAGATCTTAGTTAGGACTTGATAATTTTCGGACTTAGTTAGGACTTGATAATTTTAGAACTTATTTAGGACCTGATAATTTTAGGATCGAATTAGGACTTGATAATTTTAAGATTTAATTAGGACTCGATAATTTTAGGACTTAATTAGGACTTGATAATTTAAGGAGTCAATTAGGACTTGATAATTTTAGGAGTTAATTAGGACTTGAGAACTTTTGGGCTTAATTAGGACTTGATACTTTAAGGACTTAGTTAGAACTAGATAATTTTAGAACTTATTTAGTACCTGATATTTTTAGGATTGAATTAGGACTTGATAATTCTAGGATTTAATTCAGACTTGATAATTGTAGGACTTAATTAGGACTTGATAATTTTAGGACTTAATTAGGACTTGATAATTTAAGGAGTCAATTAGGACTTGATAACTTTAGGTCTTAGTTAGGACTTGATAATTTTCGGACTTAGTTAGGACTTGATAATTTTATAACTTATTTAGGACCTGATAATTTTAGGATCGAATTAGGACTTGATAATTTTAAGATTTAATTAGGACTCGATAATTTTAGGAGTCAATTAGGACTTGATAATTTTAGGAGTTAATAACTACTTGCTAACTTTAGGACTTAATTAGTACTTGATAATTTTGGGACTTAATTAGGACTTGATCATGTTAGGACTTAATTACTAATTGATAACTTTAGGACTTAATTAGGACTTGATAATTTTAGGAATTAATTAGGACTTGATAATTTAAGGAGTCAATTAGGACTTGATAAATTTAGGACTTAATAATTTTAGGACTTAATTAGGACTTGATAATTTAAGGAGTCAATTAGGACTTGATAACTTTAGGTCTTAGTTAGGACTTGATAATTTTCGGACTTAGTTAGGACTTGATAATTTTAGAACTTATTTAGGACCTGATAATTTTAGGATCGAATTAGGACTTGATAATTTTAAGATTTAATTAGGACTCGATAATTTTAGGACTTAATTAGGACTTGATAATTTAAGGAGTCAATTAGGACTTTATAATTTTAGGACTTAATAATTTTAGGACTTAATTAGGACTTGATCATGTTAGGACTTAATTACTAATTGATAACTTTAGGACTTAATTAGGACTTGATAATTTTGGGACTTAATTATGACTTGATAATTTTAAGAGTCAATTAGAACTTGATAATTTTAGGAGTTAATTAGGACTTGAGAACTTTAGGACATATATAGGACTTGAGAATGTTAGAACTTCATTAGGACTTTATAATTTTAGGAGTTAATTAGGACTTGATAACTTTAGGACTTAATTAGAACTTGATAATTTTAGGACTTAATAATTTTAGGACTTAATTAGCACTTGATAATTTAGGGAGTCAATTAGGACTTTATAACTTTGGGTCTTAGTTAGGACTTGATAATTTTCGGACTCAGTTAGGACTTGATAATTTTAGAACTTATTTAGGACCTGATAATTTTAGGATCGAATTAGGACTTGATAATTTTAGGATTTAATTAGGACTTGATAATTTTAGGAGTCAATTAGGACTTGATAATTTTAGGAGTTAATTAGGACTTGAGAACTTTTGGGCTTAATTAGGACTTGATACTTTTAGGACTTAGTTAGACCTAGATAATTTTAGAAAACTTATTTAGTACCTGATATTTTTAGGATTGAATTAGGACTTGATAATTTTAGGATTTAATTAGGACTTGATAATTGTAGGACTTAATTAGGATTTGATAATTTTAGGACTTAATTAGGACTTGATAATTTAAGGAGTCAATTAGGACTTGATAACTTTAGGTCTTAGTTAGGACTTGATAATTTTCTGACTTAGTTAGTACTTGATAATTTTATAACTTATTTAGGACCTGATAATTTTAGGATCGAATTAGGACTTGATAATTTTAAGATTTAATTAGGACTCGATAATTTTAGGAGTCAATTAGGACTTGATAATTTTAGGAGTTAATTACTACTTGCTAACTTTAGGACTTAATTAGTACTTGATAATTTTGGGACTTAATTAGGACTTGATCATGTTAGGACTTAATTACTAATTGATAACTTTAGGACTTAATTAGGACTTGATAATTTTGGGACTTAATTAGGACTTGATAATTTTAAGAGTCAATTAGGACTTGATATTTTAAGGAGTTAATTAGGACTTGAGAACTTTAGGACTTATATAGGACTTGAGAATGTTAGAACTTCATTAGGACTTTATAATTTTAGGAGTTAATTAGGACTTGATAACTTTAGGACTTAATTAGAACTTGATAATTTTAGGACTTAATAATTTTAGGACTTAATTAGGACTTGATAATTTTAGGACTTAATTAGGACTTGATAATTTTAGGAGTTAATTAGGACTTGAGAACTTTAGGACTTAATTAGGACTTGATCATTTTAGGACTTAATTAGGACTTGATAATTTTAGGAGTTAATTAGGACTTGAGAACTTTAGGTCTTAATTAGGACTTGATCATTTTAGGACTTAATTAGGACTTGATAACTTGAGGACTTAATGAGGACTTGATAATTTTAGGACTTGATAATTTTAGGAATTAATTAGGGCTTAATAATTTTAGGACTTAATTAGGACTTGATAATTTTAGGACTTAATTATGACTTGATAATTTTAGGAGTCAATTAGGACTTGATAATTTTAGGACTTAATTAGGACTTGATAATTTTAGGACCTTATTAGGACTTGATAATTTTAGGACTTAGTAATTTTAGGACTTAATTAGGACTTGATAATTTTAGGACTTCTTTAGGACTTGATAATTTAAGGAGTCAATTAGGACTTGATAATTTTAGGACTTAATTAGGACTTGATAATTTCAAGAGTGAATTAGGACCTGATAATTTTAGGATTAAATTAGGACTTGATAACTTTAGGACTTAATTAGGACTTGATCATTTTAGGACCTAATTAGGACTTGATAACTTGAGGACTTAATGAGGACTTGATAATTTTAGGACTTAATAATTTTAGGACTTAATTAGGACTTGATCATGTTAGGACCTTATTACTAAATGATAACTTTAGGACTTAATTAAGACTTGATAATTTTAGGAGTTAATTAGGACTTGAGAACTTTAGGACTGAATTAGGACTTGATCATTTTAGGACTTAATTAGGACTTGATAACTTGAGGACTTAATTAGGACTTGATAATTTTAGGACTTAATAATTTTAGGACTTAATTAGGACTTGATCATGTTAGGACTTAATTACTAATTGATAACTTTAGGACTTAATTAGAACTTGATAATTTTAGGACTTAATAATTTTAGGACTTAATTAGGACTTGATAATTTTAGGACTTAATTAGGACTTGATAATTTAAGGAGTCAATTAGGACTTGATAATGTTAGGACTTAATAATTTTAGGACTTAATTAGGACTTGATAATTTAAGGAGTCAATTAGGACTTGATAACTTTAGGTCTTAGTTAGGACTTGATAATTTTCGGACTTAGTTAGGACTTGATAATTTTAGAACTTATTTAGGACCTGATAATTTTAGGATCGAATTAGGACTTGATAATTTTAAGATTTAATTAGGACTTGATAATTTTAGGAGACAATTAGGACTTGATAATTTTAGGAGTTAATTAGGACTTGTGAACTTTTGGGCTTAATTAGGAAATGATCATTTCAGGACTTAATTACTACTTGCTAACTTTAGGACTTAATTAGTACTTGATAATTTTGGGACTTAATTAGGACTTGATAATTTTAGGACTTAATAATTTTAGGACTTAATTAGGACTTGATCATGTTAGGACTTAATTACTAATTGATAACTTTAGGACTTAATTAGAACTTGATAATTTTAGGACTTGATAATTTTAGGACTTAATTAGGACTTGATAATTTAAGGAGTCAATTAGGACTTGATAATTTTAGGACTTAATAATTTTAGGACTTAATTAGGACTTGATAATTTAAGGAGTCAATTAGGACTTGATAACTTTAGGTCTTAGTTAGGACTTGATAATTTTCGGACTTAGTTAGGACTTGATAATTTTAGAACTTATTTAGGACCTGATAATTTTAGGATCGAATTAGGACTTGATAATTTTAAGATTTAATTAGGACTCGATAATTTTAGGACTTAATTAGGACTTGATAATTTAAGGAGTCAATTAGGACTTGATAATTTTAGGAGTTAATTACTACTTGCTAACTTTAGGACTTAATTAGTACTTGATAATTTTGGGACTTAATTAGGACTTGATCATGTTAGGACTTAATTACTAATTGATAACTTTAGGACTTAATTAGGACTTGATAATTTTGGGACTTAATTAGGACTTGATAATTTTAAGAGTCAATTAGGACTTGATATTTTAAGGAGTTAATTAGGACTTGAGAACTTTAGGACTTATATAGGACTTGAGAATGTTAGAACTTCATTAGGACTTTAAAATTTTTGGAGTTAATTAGGACTTGATAACTTTAGGACTTAATTAGAACTTGATAATTTTAGGACTTAATAATTTTAGGACTTAATTAGGACTTGATAATTTTAGGACTTAATTAGGACTTGATAATTTTAGGAGTTAATTAGGACTTGAGAACTTTTGGACTTAATTAGGACTTGATCATTTTAGGACTTAATTAGGACTTGATAATTTTAGGAGTTAATTAGGTCTTGAGAACTTTAGGACTTAATTAGGACTTGATAACTTGAGGACTTAATGAGGACTTGATAATTTTAGGACTTGATAATTTTAGGAATTAATTAGGGCTTAATAATTTTAGGACTTAATTAGGACTTTATAATTTTAGGACTTAATTATGACTTGATAATTTTAGGAGTCAATTAGGACTTGATAATTTTAGGACTTAATTAGGACTTGATAATTTTAGGACCTTATTAGGACTTGATAATTTTAGGACTTAGTAATTTTAGGACTTAATTAGGACTTGATAATTTTAGGACTTCTTTAGGACTTGATAATTTAAGGAGTCAATTAGGACTTGATAACTTTAGGACTTAATTAGGACTTGATAATTTCAAGAGTGAATTAGGACCTGATAATTTTAGGATTAAATTAGGACTTGATAATTTTAGGATTTAATTAGGACTTGATAATTGTAGGACTTAATTAGGACTTGATAATTTTAGGAGTTAATTAGGACTTGATAATTTTAGAAGTCAATTAGGACTTGATAATTTTAGGAGTTAATTAGGACTTGAGAACTTTAGGACTTAATTAGGACTTGATCATTTTAGGACTTAATTAGGACTTGATAACTTGAGGACTTAATGAGGACTTGATAATTTTAGGACTTAATAATTTTAGGACTTAATTAGGACTTGATCATGTTAGGACCTTATTACTAAATGATAACTTTAGGACTTAATTAAGACTTGATAATTTTAGGAGTTAATTAGGACTTGAGAACTTTAGGACTGAATTAGGACTTGATCATTTTAGGACTTAATTAGGACTTGATAACTTGAGGACTTAATTAGGACTTGATAATTTTAGGACTTAATAATTTTAGGACTTAATTAGGACTTGATCATGTTAGGACTTAATTACTAATTGATAACTTTAGGACTTAATTAGAACTTGATAATTTTAGGACTTAATAATTTTAGGACTTAATTAGGACTTGATAATTTTAGGACTTAATTAGGACTTGATAATTTAAGGAGTCAATTAGGACTTGATAATGTTAGGACTTAATAATTTTAGGACTTAATTAGGACTTAATAATTTAAGGAGTCAATTAGGACTTGATAACTTTAGGTCTTAGTTAGGACTTGATAATTTTCGGACTTAGTTAGGACTTGATAATTTTAGAACTTATTTAGGACCTGATAATTTTAGGATCGAATTAGGACTTGATAATTTTGGGACTTAATTAGGACTTGATCATGTTAGGACTTAATTACTAATTGATAACTTTAGGACTTAATTAGGACTTGATAATTTTGGGACTTAATTAGGACTTGATAATTTTAAGAGTCAATTAGGACTTGATATTTTAAGGAGTTAATTAGGACTTGAGAACTTTAGGACTTATATAGGACTTCAGAATGTTAGAACTTCATTAGGACTTTATAATTTTAGGAGTTAATTAGGACTTGATAACTTTAGGACTTCATTAGAACTTGATAATTTTAGGACTTAATAATTTTAGGACTTAATTAGGACTTGATAATTTTAGGACTTAATTAGGACTTGATAATTTTAGGAGTTAATTAGGACTTGAGAACTTTAGGACTTAATTAGGACTTGATCATTTTAGGACTTAATTAGGACTTTATAATTTTAGGAGTTAATTAGGACTTGAGAACTTTAGGACTTAATTAGGACTTGATCATTTTAGGACTTAATTAGGACTTGATAACTTGAGGACTTAATGAGGACTTGATAATTTTAGGACTTGATAATTTTAGGAATTAATTAGGGCTTAATAATTTTAGGACTTAATTAGGACTTGATAATTTTAGGACTTAATTATGACTTGATAATTTTAGGAGTCAATTAGGACTTGATAATTTTAGGACTTAATTAGGACTTGATAATTTTAGGACCTTATTAGGACTTGATAATTTTAGGACTTAGTAATTTTAGGACTTAATTAGGACTTGATAATTTTAGGACTTCTTTAGGACTTGATAATTTAAGGAGTCAATTAGGACTTGATAACTTTAGGACTTAATTAGGACTTGATAATTTCAAGAGTGAATTAGGACCTGATAATTTTAGGATTAAATTAGGACTTGATCATTTTAGGACTTAATTAGGACTTGATAACTTGAGGACTTAATGAGGACTTGATAATTTTAGGACTTAATAATTTTAGGACTTAATTAGGACTTGATCATGTTAGGACCTTATTACTAAATGATAACTTTAGGACTTAATTAAGACTTGATAATTTTAGGAGTTAATTAGGACTTGAGAACTTTAGGACTGAATTAGGACTTGATCATTTTAGGACTTAATTAGGACTTGATAACTTGAGGACTTAATTAGGACTTGATAATTTTAGGACTTAATAATTTTAGGACTTAATTAGGACTTGATCATGTTAGGACTTAATTACTAATTGATAACTTTAGGACTTAATTAGAACTTGATAATTTTAGGACTTAATAATTTTAGGACTTAATTAGGACTTGATAATGTTAGGACTTAATAATTTTAGGACTTAATTAGGACTTGATAATTTAAGGAGTCAATTAGGACTTGATAACTTTAGGTCTTAGTTAGGACTTGATAATTTTCGGACTTAGTTAGGACTTGATAATTTTAGAACTTATTTAGGACCTGATAATTTTAGGATCGAATTAGGACTTGATAATTTTAAGATTTAATTAGGACTTGATAATTTTAGGAGACAATTAGGACTTGATAATTTTAGGAGTTAATTAGGACTTGTGAACTTTTGGGCTTAATTAGGAAATGATCATTTCAGGACTTAATTACTACTTGCTAACTTTAGGACTTAATTAGTACTTGATAATTTTGGGACTTAATTAGGACTTGATAATTTTAGGACTTAATAATTTTAGGACTTAATTAGGACTTGATCATGTTAGGACTCAATTACTAATTGATAACTTTAGGACTTAATTAGAACTTGATAATTTTAGGACTTGATAATTTTAGGACTTAATTAGGACTTGATAATTTAAGGAGTCAATTAGGACTTGATAATTTTAGGACTTAATAATTTTAGGACTTAATTAGGACTTGATAATTTAAGGAGTCAATTAGGACTTGATAACTTTAGGTCTTAGTTAGGACTTGATAATTTTCGGACTTAGTTAGGACTTGATAATTTTAGAACTTATTTAGGACCTGATAATTTTAGGATCGAATTAGGACTTGATAATTTTAAGATTTAATTAGGACTCGATAATTTTAGGACTTAATTAGGACTTGATAATTTAAGGAGTCAATTAGGACTTGATAATTTTAGGAGTTAATTACTACTTGCTAACTTTAGGACTTAATTAGTACTTGATAATTTTGGGACTTAATTAGGACTTGATCATGTTAGGACTTAATTACTAATTGATAACTTTAGGACTTAATTAGGACTTGATAATTTTGGGACTTAATTAGGACTTGATAATTTTAAGAGTCAATTAGGACTTGATATTTTAAGGAGTTAATTAGGACTTGAGAACTTTAGGACTTATATAGGACTTGAGAATGTTAGAACTTCATTAGGACTTTATAATTTTAGGAGTTAATTAGGACTTGATAACTTTAGGACTTAATTAGAACTTGATAATTTTAGGACTTAATAATTTTAGGACTTAATTAGGACTTGATAATTTTAGGACTTAATTAGGACTTGATAATTTTAGGACTTAATTAGGACTTGATCATTTTAGGACTTAATTAGGACTTGATAACTTGAGGACTTAATGAGGACTTGATAATTTTAGGACTTAATAATTTTAGGACTTAATTAGGACTTGATCATGTTAGGACCTTATTACTAAATGATAACTTTAGGACTTAATTAAGACTTGATAATTTTAGGAGTTAATTAGGACTTGAGAACTTTAGGACTGAATTAGGACTTGATCATTTTAGGACTTAATTAGGACTTGATAACTTGAGGACTTAATTAGGACTTGATAATTTTAGGACTTAATAATTTTAGGACTTAATTAGGACTTGATCATGTTAGGACTTAATTACTAATTGATAACTTTAGGACTTAATTAGAACTTGATAATTTTAGGACTTAATAATTTTAGGACTTAATTAGGACTTGATAATTTTAGGACTTAATTAGGACTTGATAATTTAAGGAGTCAATTAGGACTTGATAATGTTAGGACTTAATAATTTTAGGACTTAATTAGGACTTAATAATTTAAGGAGTCAATTAGGACTTGATAACTTTAGGTCTTAGTTAGGACTTGATAATTTTCGGACTTAGTTAGGACTTGATAATTTTAGAACTTATTTAGGACCTGATAATTTTAGGATCGAATTAGGACTTGATAATTTTGGGACTTAATTAGGACTTGATCATGTTAGGACTTAATTACTAATTGATAACTTTAGGACTTAATTAGGACTTGATAATTTTGGGACTTAATTAGGACTTGATAATTTTAAGAGTCAATTAGGACTTGATATTTTAAGGAGTTAATTAGGACTTAAGAACTTTAGGACTTATATAGGACTTCAGAATGTTAGAACTTCATTAGGACTTTATAATTTTAGGAGTTAATTAGGACTTGATAACTTTAGGACTTCATTAGAACTTGATAATTTTAGGACTTAATAATTTTAGGACTTAATTAGGACTTGATAATTTTAGGACTTAATTAGGACTTGATAATTTTAGGAGTTAATTAGGACTTGAGAACTTTAGGACTTAATTAGGACTTGATCATTTTAGGACTTAATTAGGACTTTATAATTTTAGGAGTTAATTAGGACTTGAGAACTTTAGGACTTAATTAGGACTTGATCATTTTAGGACTTAATTAGGACTTGATAACTTGAGGACTTAATGAGGACTTGATAATTTTAGGACTTGATAATTTTAGGAATTAATTAGGGCTTAATAATTTTAGGACTTAATTAGGACTTGATAATTTTAGGACTTAATTATGACTTGATAATTTTAGGAGTCAATTAGGACTTGATAATTTTAGGACTTAATTAGGACTTGATAATTTTAGGACCTTATTAGGACTTGATAATTTTAGGACTTAGTAATTTTAGGACTTAATTAGGACTTGATAATTTTAGGACTTCTTTAGGACTTGATAATTTAAGGAGTCAATTAGGACTTGATAACTTTAGGACTTAATTAGGACTTGATAATTTCAAGAGTGAATTAGGACCTGATAATTTTAGGATTAAATTAGGACTTGATAATTTTAGGATTTAATTAGGACTTGATAATTGTAGGACTTAATTAGGACTTGATAATTTTAGGAGTTAATTAGGACTTGATAATTTTAGAAGTCAATTAGGACTTGATAATTTTAGGAGTTAATTAGGACTTGAGAACTTTAGGACTTAATTAGGACTTGATCATTTTAGGACTTAATTAGGACTTGATAACTTGAGGACTTAATGAGGACTTGATAATTTTAGGACTTAATAATTTTAGGACTTAATTAGGACTTGATCATGTTAGGACCTTATTACTAAATGATAACTTTAGGACTTAATTAAGACTTGATAATTTTAGGAGTTAATTAGGACTTGAGAACTTTAGGACTGAATTAGGACTTGATCATTTTAGGACTTAATTAGGACTTGATAACTTGAGGACTTAATTAGGACTTGATAATTTTAGGACTTAATAATTTTAGGACTTAATTAGGACTTGATCATGTTAGGACTTAATTACTAATTGATAACTTTAGGACTTAATTAGAACTTGATAATTTTAGGACTTAATAATTTTAGGACTTAATTAGGACTTGATAATGTTAGGACTTAATAATTTTAGGACTTAATTAGGACTTGATAATTTAAGGAGTCAATTAGGACTTGATAACTTTAGGTCTTAGTTAGGACTTGATAATTTTCGGACTTAGTTAGGACTTGATAATTTTAGAACTTATTTAGGACCTGATAATTTTAGGATCGAATTAGGACTTGATAATTTTAAGATTTAATTAGGACTTGATAATTTTAGGAGACAATTAGGACTTGATAATTTTAGGAGTTAATTAGGACTTGTGAACTTTTGGGCTTAATTAGGAAATGATCATTTCAGGACTTAATTACTACTTGCTAACTTTAGGACTTAATTAGTACTTGATAATTTTGGGACTTAATTAGGACTTGATAATTTTAGGACTTAATAATTTTAGGACTTAATTAGGACTTGATCATGTTAGGACTCAATTACTAATTGATAACTTTAGGACTTAATTAGAACTTGATAATTTTAGGACTTGATAATTTTAGGACTTAATTAGGACTTGATAATTTAAGGAGTCAATTAGGACTTGATAATTTTAGGACTTAATAATTTTAGGACTTAATTAGGACTTGATAATTTAAGGAGTCAATTAGGACTTGATAACTTTAGGTCTTAGTTAGGACTTGATAATTTTCGGACTTAGTTAGGACTTGATAATTTTAGAACTTATTTAGGACCTGATAATTTTAGGATCGAATTAGGACTTGATAATTTTAAGATTTAATTAGGACTCGATAATTTTAGGACTTAATTAGGACTTGATAATTTAAGGAGTCAATTAGGACTTGATAATTTTAGGAGTTAATTACTACTTGCTAACTTTAGGACTTAATTAGTACTTGATAATTTTGGGACTTAATTAGGACTTGATCATGTTAGGACTTAATTACTAATTGATAACTTTAGGACTTAATTAGGACTTGATAATTTTGGGACTTAATTAGGACTTGATAATTTTAAGAGTCAATTAGGACTTGATATTTTAAGGAGTTAATTAGGACTTGAGAACTTTAGGACTTATATAGGACTTGAGAATGTTAGAACTTCATTAGGACTTTATAATTTTAGGAGTTAATTAGGACTTGATAACTTTAGGACTTAATTAGAACTTGATAATTTTAGGACTTAATAATTTTAGGACTTAATTAGGACTTGATAATTTTAGGACTTAATTAGGACTTGATAATTTTAGGAGTTAATTAGGACTTGAGAACTTTAGGACTTAATTAGGACTTGATCATTTTAGGACTTAATTAGGACTTGATAATTTTAGGAGTTAATTAGGACTTGATAACTTTAGGACTTAATTAGGACTTGATAACTTGAGGACTTAATGAGGACTTGATAATTTTAGGACTTGATAATTTTAGGAATTAATTAGGGCTTAATAATTTTAGGACTTAATTAGGACTTGATAATTTTAGGACTTAATTATGACTTGATAATTTTAGGAGTCAATTAGGACTTGATAATTTTAGGACCTAATTAGGACTTGATAATTTTAGGACCTTATTAGGACTTGATAATTTTAGGACTTAGTAATTTTAGGACTTAATTAGGACTTGATAATTTTAGGACTTCTTTAGGACTTGATAATTTAAGGAGTCAATTAGGACTTGATAACTTTAGGACTTAATTAGGACTTGATAATTTCAAGAGTGAATTAGGACCTGATAATTTTAGGATTAAATTAGGACTTGATAATTTTAGGATTTAATTAGGACTTGATAATTGTAGGACTTAATTAGGACTTGATAATTTTAGGAGTTAATTAGGACTTGATAATTTTAGAAGTCAATTAGGACTTGATAATTTTAGGAGTTAATTAGGACTTGAGAACTTTAGGACTTAATTAGGACTTGATCATTTTAGGACTTAATTAGGACTTGATAACTTGAGGACTTAATGAGGACTTGATAATTTTAGGACTTAATAATTTTAGGACTTAATTAGGACTTGATCATGTTAGGACCTTTTTACTAAATGATAACTTTAGGACTTAATTAAGACTTGATAATTTTAGGAGTTAATTAGGACTTGAGAACTTTAGGACTGAATTAGGACTTGATCATTTTAGGACTTAATTAGGACTTGATAACTTGAGGACTTAATTAGGACTTGATAATTTTAGGACTTAATAATTTTAGGACTTAATTAGGACTTGATCATGTTAGGACTTAATTACTAATTGATAACTTTAGGACTTAATTAGAACTTGATAATTTTAGGACTTAATAATTTTAGGACTTAATTAGGACTTGATAATGTTAGGACTTAATAATTTTAGGACTTAATTAGGACTTGATAATTTAAGGAGTCAATTAGGACTTGATAACTTTAGGTCTTAGTTAGGACTTGATAATTTTCGGACTTAGTTAGGACTTGATAATTTTAGAACTTATTTAGGACCTGATAATTTTAGGATCGAATTAGGACTTGATAATTTTAAGATTTAATTAGGACTTGATAATTTTAGGAGACAATTAGGACTTGATAATTTTAGGAGTTAATTAGGACTTGTGAACTTTTGGGCTTAATTAGGAAATGATCATTTCAGGACTTAATTACTACTTGCTAACTTTAGGACTTAATTAGTACTTGATAATTTTGGGACTTAATTAGGACTTGATAATTTTAGGACTTAATAATTTTAGGACTTAATTAGGACTTGATCATGTTAGGACTCAATTACTAATTGATAACTTTAGGACTTAATTAGAACTTGATAATTTTAGGACTTGATAATTTTAGGACTTAATTAGGACTTGATAATTTAAGGAGTCAATTAGGACTTGATAATTTTAGGACTTAATAATTTTAGGACTTAATTAGGACTTGATAATTTAAGGAGTCAATTAGGACTTGATAACTTTAGGTCTTAGTTAGGACTTGATAATTTTCGGACTTAGTTAGGACTTGATAATTTTAGAACTTATTTAGGACCTGATAATTTTAGGATCGAATTAGGACTTGATAATTTTAAGATTTAATTAGGACTCGATAATTTTAGGACTTAATTAGGACTTGATAATTTAAGGAGTCAATTAGGACTTGATAATTTTAGGAGTTAATTACTACTTGCTAACTTTAGGACTTAATTAGTACTTGATAATTTTGGGACTTAATTAGGACTTGATCATGTTAGGACTTAATTACTAATTGATAACTTTAGGACTTAATTAGGACTTGATAATTTTGGGACTTAATTAGGACTTGATAATTTTAAGAGTCAATTAGGACTTGATATTTTAAGGAGTTAATTAGGACTTGAGAACTTTAGGACTTATATAGGACTTGAGAATGTTAGAACTTCATTAGGACTTTATAATTTTAGGAGTTAATTAGGACTTGATAACTTTAGGACTTAATTAGAACTTGATAATTTTAGGACTTAATAATTTTAGGACTTAATTAGGACTTGATAATTTTAGGACTTAATTAGGACTTGATAATTTTAGGAGTTAATTAGGACTTGAGAACTTTAGGACTTAATTAGGACTTGATCATTTTAGGACTTAATTAGGACTTGATAATTTTAGGAGTTAATTAGGACTTGAGAACTTTAGGACTTAATTAGGACTTGATAACTTGAGGACTTAATGAGGACTTGATAATTTTAGGACTTGATAATTTTAGGAATTAATTAGGGCTTAATAATTTTAGGACTTAATTAGGACTTGATAATTTTAGGACTTAATTATGACTTGATAATTTTAGGAGTCAATTAGGACTTGATAATTTTAGGACCTAATTAGGACTTGATAATTTTAGGACCTTATTAGGACTTGATAATTTTAGGACTTAGTAATTTTAGGACTTAATTAGGACTTGATAATTTTAGGACTTCTTTAGGACTTGATAATTTAAGGAGTCAATTAGGACTTGCTAACTTTAGGACTTAATTAGTACTTGATAATTTTGGCACTTAATTAGGACTTGATAATTTTAGGACTTAATAATTTTAGGACTTAATTAGGACTTGATCATGTTAGGACTTAATTACTAATTGATAACTTTAGGACTTAATTAGAACTTGATAATTTTAGGACTTAATTAGGACTTGATAATTTAAGGAGTCAATTAGGACTTGATAACTTTAGGTCTTAGTTAGGACTTGATAATTTTCGGACTTAGTTAGGACTTGATAATTTTAGAACTTATTTAGGACCTGATAATTTTAGGATCGAATTAGGACTTGATAATTTTAAGATTTAATTAGGATTCGATAATTTTAGGACTTAATTAGGACTTGATAATTTAAGGAGTCAATTAGTACTTGATAATTTTAGGAGTTAATTAGGACTTGAGAACTTTTGGGCTTAATTAGGACTTGATACTTTTAGGACTTAGTTAGAACTAGATAATTTTAGAACTTATTTAGTACCTGATATTTTTAGGATTGAATTAGGACTTGATAATTTTAGGATTTAATTCGGACTTGATAATTTTCGGACTTAGTTACGACTTGATAATTTTATAACTTATTTAGGACCTGATAATTTTAGGATCGAATTAGGACTTAAAAATTTTAAGATTTAATTAGGACTCGATAATTTTAGGAGTCAATTAGGACTTGATAATTTTAGGAGTTAATAACTACTTGCTAACTTTAGGACTTAATTAGTACTTGATAATTTTGGGACTTAATTAGGACTTGATCATGTTAGGACTTAATTACTAATTGATAACTTTAGGACTTAATTAGGACTTGATAATTTTGGGACTTAATTAGGACTTGATAATTTTAAGAGTCAATTAGGACTTGATAATTTTAGGAGTTAATTAGGACTTGAGAACTTTAGGACTTATATAGGACTTGAGAATGTTAGAACTTCATTAGGACTTTATAATTTTAGGAGTTAATTAGGAGTTGATAACTTTAGTACTTAATTAGAACTTGATAATTTTAGGACTTAATAATTTTAGGACTTATTTAGGACTTGATAATTTTAGGACTTAATTAGGACTTGATAATTTAAGGAGTCAATTAGGACTTGATAACTTTAGAACTTATTTAGGACCTGATAATTTTAGGATCGAATTAGGACTTGATAATTTTAAGATTTAATTAGGACTTGATAATTTTAGGAGACAATTAGGACTTGATAATTTTAGGAGTTAATTAGGACTTGAGAACTTTTGGGCTTAATTAGGACTTGATACTTTTAGGACATAGTTAGAACTTGATAATTTTAGAACTTATTTAGGACCTGATAATTTTAGGATTGAATTAGGACTTGATAAATTTAGGAGTTAATTAGAACTTGATAACTTTAGGACTTAATTAGGACTTGATCATTTTAGGACCTTATTACTAAATGATAACTTTAGGACTTAATTAAGACTTGATAATTTTAGGAGTTAATTAGGACTTGAGAACTTTAGGACTGAATGAGGACTTGATCATTTTAGGACTTAATTAGGACTTGATAACTTGAGGACTTAATTAGGACTTGATAATTTTAGGACTTAATAATTTTAGGACTTAATTAGGACTTGATCATGTTAGGACTTAATTACTAATTGATAACTTTAGGACTTAATTAGAACTTGATAATTTTAGGACTTAATAATTTTAGGACTTAATTAGGACTTGATAATTTTAGGACTTAATTAGGACTTGATAATTTAAGGAGTCAATTAGGACTTGATAATGTTAGGACTTAATAATTTTAGGACTTAATTAGGACTTGATAATTTAAGGAGTCAATTAGGACTTGTGAACTTTTGGGCTTAATTAGGAAATGATCATTTTAGGACTTAATTACTACTTGCTAACTTTAGGACTTAATTAGTACTTGATAATTTTGGCACTTAATTAGGACTTGATAATTTTAGGACTTAATAATTTTAGGACTTAATTAGGACTTGATCATGTTAGGACTTAATTACTAATTGATAACTTTAGGACTTAATTAGAACTTGATAATTTTAGGACTTGATAATTTTAGGACTTAATTAGGAATTGATAATTTAAAGAGTCAATTAGGACTTGATAACTTTAGGTCTTAGTTAGGACTTGATAATTTTCGGACTTAGTTAGGACTTGATAATTTTAGAACTTATTTAGGACCTGATAATTTTAGGATCGAATTAGGACTTGATAATTTTAGGAGTTAATTAGGACTTGTGAACTTTTGGGCTTAATTAGGAAATGATCATTTTAGGACTTAATTACTACTTGCTAACTTTAGGACTTAATTAGTACTTGATAATTTTGGCACTTAATTAGGACTTGATAATTTTAGGACTTAATAATTTTAGGACTTAATTAGGACTTGATCATGTTAGGACTTAATTACTAATTGATAACTTTAGGACTTAATTAGAACTTGATAATTTTAGGACTTGATAATTTTAGGACTTAATTAGGAATTGATAATTTAAAGAGTCAATTAGGACTTGATAACTTTAGGTCTTAGTTAGGACTTGATAATTTTCGGACTTAGTTAGGACTTGATAATTTTAGAACTTATTTAGGACCTGATAATTTTAGGATCGAATTAGGACTTGATAATTTTAAGATTTAATTAGGACTCGATAATTTTAGGACTTAATTAGGACTTGATAATTTAAGGAGTCAATTAGGACTTGATAATTTTAGGAGTTAATTAGGACATGAGAACTTTTGGGCTTAATTAGGACTTGATACTTTTAGGACTTAGTTAGAACTAGATAATTTTAGAACTTATTTAGTACCTGATATTTTTAGGATTGAATTAGGACTTGATAATTTTAGGAGTCAATTAGGACTTGATAATTTTAGGAGTTAATAACTACTTGCTAACTTTAGGACTTAATTAGTACTTGATAATTTTGGGACTTAATTAGGACTTGATCATGTTAGGACTTAATTACTAATTGATAACTTTAGGACTTAATTAGGACTTGATAATTTTGGGACTTAATTAGGACTTGATAATTTTAAGAGTCAATTAGGACTTGATATTTTAAGGAGTTAATTAGGACTTGAGAACTTTAGGACTTATATAGGACTTGAGAATGTTAGAACTTCATTAGGACTTTATAATTTTAGGAGTTAATTAGGACTTGATAACTTTAGGACTTAATTAGAACTTGATAATTTTAGGACTTAATAATTTTAGGACTTAATTAGGACTTGATAATTTTAGGACTTAATTAGGACTTGATAATTTTAGGAGTTAATTAGGACTTGAGAACTTTAGGACTTAATTAGGACTTGATCATTTTAGGACTTAATTAGGACTTGATAATTTTAGGAGTTAATTAGGACTTGAGAACTTTAGGACTTAATTAGGACTTGATAACTTGAGGACTTAATGAGGACTTGATAATTTTAGGACTTGATAATTTTAGGAATTAATTAGGGCTTAATAATTTTAGGACTTAATTAGGACTTGATAATTTTAGGACTTAATTATGACTTGATAATTTTAGGAGTCAATTAGGACTTGATAATTTTAGGACTTAATTAGGACTTGATAATTTTAGGACCTTATTAGGACTTGATAATTTTAGGACTTAGTAATTTTAGGACTTAATTAGGACTTGATAATTTTAGGACTTCTTTAGGACTTGATAATTTAAGGAGTCAATTAGGACTTGATAACTTTAGGACTTAATTAGGACTTGATAATTTCAAGAGTGAATTAGGACCTGATAATTTTAGGATTAAATTAGGACTTGATAATTTTAGGATTTAATTAGGACTTGATAATTGTAGGACTTAATTAGGACTTGATAATTTTAGGAGTTAATTAGGACTTGATAATTTTAGAAGTCAATTAGGACTTGATAATTTTAGGAGTTAATTAGGACTTGAGAACTTTAGGACTTAATTAGGACTTGATCATTTTAGGACTTAATTAGGACTTGATAACTTGAGGACTTAATGAGGACTTGATAATTTTAGGACTTAATAATTTTAGGACTTAATTAGGACTTGATCATGTTAGGACCTTATTACTAAATGATAACTTTAGGACTTAATTAAGACTTGATAATTTTAGGAGTTAATTAGGACTTGAGAACTTTAGGACTGAATTAGGACTTGATCATTTTAGGACTTAATTAGGACTTGATAACTTGAGGACTTAATTAGGACTTGATAATTTTAGGACTTAATAATTTTAGGACTTAATTAGGACTTGATAATTTTAGGACTTAATAATTTTAGGACTTAATTAGGACTTGATAATTTAAGGAGTCAATTACTACTTGCTAACTTTAGGACTTAATTAGTACTTGATAATTTTGGCACTTAATTAGGACTTGATAATTTTAGGACTTAATAATTTTAGGACTTAATTAGGACTTGATCATGTTAGGACTTAATTACTAATTGATAACTTTAGGACTTAATTAGAACTTGATAATTTTAGGACTTAATTAGGACTTGATAATTTAAGGAGTCAATTAGGACTTGATAACTTTAGGTCTTAGTTAGGACTTGATAATTTTCGGACTTAGTTAGGACTTGATAATTTTAGAACTTATTTAGGACCTGATAATTTTAGGATCGAATTAGGACTTGATAATTTTAAGATTTAATTTGGACTCGATAATTTTAGGACTTAATTAGGACTTGATAATTTAAGGAGTCAATTAGTACTTGATAATTTTAGGAGTTAATTAGGACTTGAGAACTTTTGGGCTTAATTAGGACTTGATACTTTTAGGACTTAGTTAGAACTAGATAATTTTAGAACTTATTTAGTACCTGATATTTTTAGGATTGAATTAGGACTTGATAATTTTAGGATTTAATTCGGACTTGATAATTTTCGGACTTAGTTAGGACTTGATAATTTTATAACTTATTTAGGACCTGATAATTTTAGGATCGAATTAGGACTTAAAAATTTTAAGATTTAATTAGGACTCGATAATTTTACTAGTCAATTAGGACTTGATAATTTTAGGAGTTAATAACTACTTGCTAACTTTAGGACTTAATTAGTACTTGATAATTTTGGGACTTAATTAGGACTTGATCATGTTAGGACTTAATTACTAATTGATAACTTTAGGACTTAATTAGGACTTGATAATTTTGGGACTTAATTAGGACTTGATAATTTTAAGAGTCAATTAGGACTTGATAATTTTAGGAGTTAATTAGGACTTTAGAACTTTAGGACTTATATAGGACTTGAGAATGTTAGAACTTCATTAGGACTTTATAATTTTAGGAGTTAATTAGGACTTGATAATTTTAGGACTTAATTAGGACTTGATAATTTTAGGACCTTATTAGGACTTGATAATTTTAGGACTTAGTAATTTTAGGACTTAATTAGGACTTGATAATTTTAGGACTTCTTTAGGACTTGATAATTTAAGGAGTCAATTAGGACTTGATAACTTTAGGACTTAATTAGGACTTGATAATTTCAAGAGTGAATTAGGACCTGATAATTTTAGGATTAAATTAGGACTTGATAATTTTAGGATTTAATTAGGACTTGATAATTGTAGGACTTAATTAGGACTTGATAATTTTAGGAGTTAATTAGGACTTGATAATTTTAGGAGTTAATTAGGACTTGAGAACTTTAGGACTTATATAGGACTTGAGAATGTTAGAACTTCATTATGACTTGATAATTTTAGGAGTCAATTAGGACTTGATAATTTTAGGACTTAATTAGGACTTGATAATTTTAGGACCTTATTAGGACTTGATAATTTTAGGACTTAGTAATTTTAGGACTTAATTAGGACTTGATAATTTTAGGACTTCTTTAGGACTTGATAATTTAAGGAGTCAATTAGGACTTGATAACTTTAGGACTTAATTAGGACTTGATAATTTCAAGAGTGAATTAGGACCTGATAATTTTAGGATTAAATTAGGACTTGATAATTTTAGGATTTAATTAGGACTTGATAATTGTAGGACTTAATTAGGACTTGATAATTTTAGGAGTTAATTAGGACTTGATAATTTTAGAAGTCAATTAGGACTTGATAATTTTAGGAGTTAATTAGGACTTGAGAACTTTAGGACTTAATTAGGACTTGATCATTTTAGGACTTAATTAGGACTTGATAACTTGAGGACTTAATGAGGACTTGATAATTTTAGGACTTAATAATTTTAGGACTTAATTAGGACTTGATCATGTTAGGACCTTATTACTAAATGATAACTTTAGGACTTAATTAAGACTTGATAATTTTAGGAGTTAATTAGGACTTGAGAACTTTAGGACTGAATTAGGACTTGATCATTTTAGGACTTATTTAGGACTTGATAATTTTAGGACTTAATTAGGACTTGATAATTTAAGGAGTCAATTAGGACTTGATAACTTTAGAACTTATTTAGGACCTGATAATTTTAGGATCGAATTAGGACTTGATAATTTTAAGATTTAATTAGGACTTGATAATTTTAGGAGACAATTAGGACTTGATAATTTTAGGAGTTAATTAGGACTTGAGAACTTTTGGGCTTAATTAGGACTTGATACTTTTAGGACATAGTTAGAACTTGATAATTTTAGAACTTATTTAGGACCTGATAATTTTAGGATTGAATTAGGACTTGATAAATTTAGGAGTTAATTAGAACTTGATAACTTTAGGACTTAATTAGGACTTGATCATTTTAGGACCTTATTACTAAATGATAACTTTAGGACTTAATTAAGACTTGATAATTTTAGGAGTTAATTAGGACTTGAGAACTTTAGGACTGAATGAGGACTTGATCATTTTAGGACTTAATTAGGACTTGATAACTTGAGGACTTAATTAGGACTTGATAATTTTAGGACTTAATAATTTTAGGACTTAATTAGGACTTGATCATGTTAGGACTTAATTACTAATTGATAACTTTAGGACTTAATTAGAACTTGATAATTTTAGGACTTAATAATTTTAGGACTTAATTAGGACTTGATAATTTTAGGACTTAATTAGGACTTGATAATTTAAGGAGTCAATTAGGACTTGATAATGTTAGGACTTAATAATTTTAGGACTTAATTAGGACTTGATAATTTAAGGAGTCAATTAGGACTTGATAACTTTAGGTCTTAGTTAGGACTTGATAATTTTCGGACTTAGTTAGGACTTGATAATTTTAGAACTTATTTAGGACCTGATAATTTTAGGATCGAATTAGGACTTGATAATTTTAGGAGTTAATTAGGACTTGTGAACTTTTGGGCTTAATTAGGAAATGATCATTTTAGGACTTAATTACTACTTGCTAACTTTAGGACTTAATTAGTACTTGATAATTTTGGCACTTAATTAGGACTTGATAATTTTAGGACTTAATAATTTTAGGACTTAATTAGGACTTGATCATGTTAGGACTTAATTACTAATTGATAACTTTAGGACTTAATTAGAACTTGATAATTTTAGGACTTGATAATTTTAGGACTTAATTAGGAATTGATAATTTAAGGAGTCAATTAGGACTTGATAACTTTAGGTCTTAGTTAGGACTTGATAATTTTCGGACTTAGTTAGGACTTGATAATTTTAGAACTTATTTAGGACCTGATAATTTTAGGATCGAATTAGGACTTGATAATTTTAAGATTTAATTAGGACTCGATAATTTTAGGACTTAATTAGGACTTGATAATTTAAGGAGTCAATTAGGACTTGATAATTTTAGGAGTTAATTAGGACATGAGAACTTTTGGGCTTAATTAGGACTTGATACTTTTAGGACTTAGTTAGAACTAGATAATTTTAGAACTTATTTAGTACCTGATATTTTTAGGATTGAATTAGGACTTGATAATTTTAGGAGTCAATTAGGACTTGATAATTTTAGGAGTTAATAACTACTTGCTAACTTTAGGACTTAATTAGTACTTGATAATTTTGGGACTTAATTAGGACTTGATCATGTTAGGACTTAATTACTAATTGATAACTTTAGGACTTAATTAGGACTTGATAATTTTGGGACTTAATTAGGACTTGATAATTTTAAGAGTCAATTAGGACTTGATATTTTAAGGAGTTAATTAGGACTTGAGAACTTTAGGACTTATATAGGACTTGAGAATGTTAGAACTTCATTAGGACTTTATAATTTTAGGAGTTAATTAGGACTTGATAACTTTAGGACTTAATTAGAACTTGATAATTTTAGGACTTAATAATTTTAGGACTTAATTAGGACTTGATAATTTTAGGACTTAATTAGGACTTGATAATTTTAGGAGTTAATTAGGACTTGAGAACTTTAGGACTTAATTAGGACTTGATCATTTTAGGACTTAATTAGGACTTGATAATTTTAGGAGTTAATTAGGACTTGAGAACTTTAGGACTTAATTAGGACTTGATAACTTGAGGACTTAATGAGGACTTGATAATTTTAGGACTTGATAATTTTAGGAATTAATTAGGGCTTAATAATTTTAGGACTTAATTAGGACTTGATAATTTTAGGACTTAATTATGACTTGATAATTTTAGGAGTCAATTAGGACTTGATAATTTTAGGACTTAATTAGGACTTGATAATTTTAGGACCTTATTAGGACTTGATAATTTTAGGACTTAGTAATTTTAGGACTTAATTAGGACTTGATAATTTTAGGACTTCTTTAGGACTTGATAATTTAAGGAGTCAATTAGGACTTGATAACTTTAGGACTTAATTAGGACTTGATAATTTCAAGAGTGAATTAGGACCTGATAATTTTAGGATTAAATTAGGACTTGATAATTTTAGGATTTAATTAGGACTTGATAATTGTAGGACTTAATTAGGACTTGATAATTTTAGGAGTTAATTAGGACTTGATAATTTTAGAAGTCAATTAGGACTTGATAATTTTAGGAGTTAATTAGGACTTGAGAACTTTAGGACTTAATTAGGACTTGATCATTTTAGGACTTAATTAGGACTTGATAACTTGAGGACTTAATGAGGACTTGATAATTTTAGGACTTAATAATTTTAGGACTTAATTAGGACTTGATCATGTTAGGACCTTATTACTAAATGATAACTTTAGGACTTAATTAAGACTTGATAATTTTAGGAGTTAATTAGGACTTGAGAACTTTAGGACTGAATTAGGACTTGATCATTTTAGGACTTAATTAGGACTTGATAACTTGAGGACTTAATTAGGACTTGATAATTTTAGGACTTAATAATTTTAGGACTTAATTAGGACTTGATAATTTAAGGAGTCAATTAGGACTTGATAACTTTAGGTCTTAGTTAGGACTTGATAATTTTCGGACTTAGTTAGGACTTGATAATTTTAGAACTTATTTAGGACCTGATAATTTTAGGATCGAATTAGGACTTGATAATTTTAGGAGTTAATTAGGACTTGTGAACTTTTGGGCTTAATTAGGAAATGATGATTTTAGGACTTAATTACTACTTGCTAACTTTAGGACTTAATTAGTACTTGATAATTTTGGCACTTAATTAGGACTTGATAATTTTAGGACTTAATAATTTTAGGACTTAATTAGGACTTGATCATGTTAGGACTTAATTACTAATTGATAACTTTAGGACTTAATTAGAACTTGATAATTTTAGGACTTAATTAGGACTTGATAATTTAAGGAGTCAATTAGTACTTGATAATTTTAGGAGTTAATTAGGACTTGAGAACTTTTGGGCTTAATTAGGACTTGATACTTTTAGGACTTAGTTAGAACTAGATAATTTTAGAACTTATTTAGTACCTGATATTTTTAGGATTGAATTAGGACTTGATAATTTTAGGATTTAATTCGGACTTGATAATTTTCGGACTTAGTTAGGACTTGATAATTTTATAACTTATTTAGGACCTGATAATTTTAGGATCGAATTAGGACTTAAAAATTTTAAGATTTAATTAGGACTCGATAATTTTAGGAGTCAATTAGGACTTGATAATTTTAGGAGTTAATAACTACTTGCTAACTTTAGGACTTAATTAGTACTTGATAATTTTGGGACTTAATTAGGACTTGATCATGTTAGGACTTAATTACTAATTGATAACTTTAGGACTTAATTAGGACTTGATAATTTTGGGACTTAATTAGGACTTGATAATTTTAAGAGTCAATTAGGACTTGATAATTTTAGGAGTTAATTAGGACTTGAGAACTTTAGGACTTATATAGGACTTGAGAATGTTAGAACTTCATTAGGACTTTATAATTTTAGGAGTTAATTAGGACTTGATAATTTTAGGACTTAATTAGGACTTGATAATTTTAGGACCTTATTAGGACTTGATAATTTTAGGACTTAGTAATTTTAGGACTTAATTAGGACTTGATAATTTTAGGACTTCTTTAGGACTTGATAATTTAAGGAGTCAATTAGGACTTGATAACTTTAGGACTTAATTAGGACTTGATAATTTCAAGAGTGAATTAGGACCTGATAATTTTAGGATTAAATTAGGACTTGATAATTTTAGGATTTAATTAGGACTTGATAATTGTAGGACTTAATTAGGACTTGATAATTTTAGGAGTTAATTAGGACTTGATAATTTTAGGAGTTAATTAGGACTTGAGAACTTTAGGACTTATATAGGACTTGAGAATGTTAGAACTTCATTATGACTTGATAATTTTAGGAGTCAATTAGGACTTGATAATTTTAGGACTTAATTAGGACTTGATAATTTTAGGACCTTATTAGGACTTGATAATTTTAGGACTTAGTAATTTTAGGACTTAATTAGGACTTGATAATTTTAGGACTTCTTTAGGACTTGATAATTTAAGGAGTCAATTAGGACTTGATAACTTTAGGACTTAATTAGGACTTGATAATTTCAAGAGTGAATTAGGACCTGATAATTTTAGGATTAAATTAGGACTTGATAATTTTAGGATTTAATTAGGACTTGATAATTGTAGGACTTAATTAGGACTTGATAATTTTAGGAGTTAATTAGGACTTGATAATTTTAGAAGTCAATTAGGACTTGATAATTTTAGGAGTTAATTAGGACTTGAGAACTTTAGGACTTAATTAGGACTTGATCATTTTAGGACTTAATTAGGACTTGATAACTTGAGGACTTAATGAGGACTTGATAATTTTAGGACTTAATAATTTTAGGACTTAATTAGGACTTGATCATGTTAGGACCTTATTACTAAATGATAACTTTAGGACTTAATTAAGACTTGATAATTTTAGGAGTTAATTAGGACTTGAGAACTTTAGGACTGAATTAGGACTTGATCATTTTAGGACTTAATTAGGACTTGATAACTGGAGGACTTAATTAGGACTTGATAATTTTAGGACTTAATAATTTTAGGACTTAATTAGGACTTGATCATGTTAGGACTTAATTACTAATTGATAACTTTAGGACTTAATTAGAACTTGATAATTTTAGGAGACAATTAGGACTTGATAATTTTAGGAGTTAATTAGGACTTGAGAACTTTTGGGCTTAATTAGGACTTGATACTTTTAGGACATAGTTAGAACTTGATAATTTTAGAACTTATTTAGAACCTGATAATTTTAGGATTGAATTAGGACTTGATAAATTTAGGAGTTAATTAGAACTTGATAACTTTAGGACTTAATTAGGACTTGATCATTTTAGGACCTTATTACTAAATGATAACTTTAGGACTTAATTAAGACTTGATAATTTTAGGAGTTAATTAGGACTTGAGAACTTTAGGACTGAATGAGGACTTGATCATTTTAGGACTTAATTAGGACTTGATAACTTGAGGACTTAATTAGGACTTGATAATTTTAGGACTTAATAATTTTAGGACTTAATTAGGACTTGATCATGTTAGGACTTAATTACTAATTGATAACTTTAGGACTTAATTAGAACTTGATAATTTTAGGACTTAATAATTTTAGGACTTAATTAGGACTTGATAATTTTAGGACTTAATTAGGACTTGATAATTTAAGGAGTCAATTAGGACTTGATAATGTTAGGTCTTAATAATTTTAGGACTTAATTAGGACTTGATAATTTAAGGAGTCAATTAGGACTTGATAACTTTAGGTCTTAGTTAGGACTTGATAATTTTCGGACTTAGTTAGGACTTGATAATTTTAGAACTTATTTAGGACCTGATAATTTTAGGATCGAATTAGGACTTGATAATTTTAGGAGTTAATTAGGACTTGTGAACTTTTGGGCTTAATTAGGAAATGATCATTTTAGGACTTAATTACTACTTGCTAACTTTAGGACTTAATTAGTACTTGATAATTTTGGCACTTAATTAGGACTTGATAATTTTAGGACTTAATAATTTTAGGACTTAATTAGGACTTGATCATGTTAGGACTTAATTACTAATTGATAACTTTAGGACTTAATTAGAACTTGATAATTTTAGGACTTGATAATTTTAGGACTTAATTAGGAATTGATAATTTAAGGAGTCAATTAGGACTTGATAACTTTAGGTCTTAGTTAGGACTTGATAATTTTCGGACTTAGTTAGGACTTGATAATTTTAGAACTTATTTAGGACCTGATAATTTTAGGATCGAATTAGGACTTGATAATTTTAAGATTTAATTAGGACTCGATAATTTTAGGACTTAATTAGGACTTGATAATTTAAGGAGTCAATTAGGACTTGATAATTTTAGGAGTTAATTAGGACATGAGAACTTTTGGGCTTAATTAGGACTTGATACTTTTAGGACTTAGTTAGAACTAGATAATTTTAGAACTTATTTAGTACCTGATATTTTTAGGATTGAATTAGGACTTGATAATTTTAGGATTTAATTCGGACTTGATAATTGTAGGACTTAATTAGGACTTGGTAATTTTAGGACTTAATTAGGACTTGATAATTTAAGGAGTCAATTAGGACTTGATAACTTTAGGTCTTAGTTAGGACTTGATAATTTTCGGACTTAGTTAGGACTTGATAATTTTATAACTTATTTAGGACCTGATAATTTTAGGATCGAATTAGGACTTAAAAATTTTAAGATTTAATTAGGACTCGATAATTTTAGGAGTCAATTAGGACTTGATAATTTTAGGAGTTAATAACTACTTGCTAACTTTAGGACTTAATTAGTACTTGATAATTTTGGGACTTAATTAGGACTTGATCATGTTAGGACTTAATTACTAATTGATAACTTTAGGACTTAATTAGGACTTGATAATTTTGGGACTTAATTAGGACTTGATAATTTTAAGAGTCAATTAGGACTTGATAATTTTAGGAGTTAATTAGGACTTGAGAACTTTAGGACTTATATAGGACTTGAGAATGTTAGAACTTCATTAGGACTTTATAATTTTAGGAGTTAATTAGGACTTGATAACTTTAGGACTTAATTAGAACTTGATAATTTTAGGACTTAATAATTTTAGGACTTATTTAGGACTTGATAATTTTAGGACTTAATTAGGACTTGATAATTTAAGGAGTCAATTAGGACTTGATAACTTTAGAACTTATTAAGGACCTGATAATTTTAGGATCGAATTAGGACTTGATAATTTTAAGATTTAATTAGGACTTGATAATTTTAGGAGACAATTAGGACTTGATAATTTTCGGAGTTAATTAGGACTTGAGAACTTTTGGGCTTAATTAGGACTTGATACTTTTAGGACATAGTTAGAACTTGATAATTTTAGAACTTATTTAGGACCTGATAATTTTAGGATTGAATTAGGACTTGATAAATTTAGGAGTTAATTAGAACTTGATAACTTTAGGACTTAATTAGAACTTGATAATTTTAGGACTTAATAATTTTAGGACTTAATTAGCACTTGATAATTTAGGGAGTCAATTAGGACTTTATAACTTTAGGTCTTAGTTAGGACTTGATAATTTTCGGACTCAGTTAGGACTTGATAATTTTAGAACTTATTTAGGACCTGATAATTTTAGGATCGAATTAGGACTTGATAATTTTAGGATTTAATTAGGACTTGATAATCTTAGGAGTCAATTAGGACTTGATAATTTTAGGAGTTAATTAGGACTTGAGAACTTTTGGGCTTAATTAGGACTTGATACTTTTAGGACTTAGTTAGAACTAGATAATTTTAGAACTTATTTAGTACCTGATATTTTTAAGATTGAATTAGGACTTGATAATTTTAGGATTTAATTAGGACTTGATAATTGTAGGACTTAATTAGGACTTGATAATTTTAGGACTTAATTAGGACTTGATAATTTAAGGAGTCAATTAGGACTTGATAACTTTAGGTCTTAGTTAGGACTTGATAATTTTATAACTTATTTAGGACCTGATAATTTTAGGATCGAATTAGGACTTGATAATTTTAAGATTTAATTAGGACTCGATAATTTTAGGAGTCAATTAGGACTTGATAATTTTAGGAGTTAATTACTACTTGCTAACTTTAGGACTTAATTAGTACTTGATAATTTTGGGACTTAATTAGGACTTGATCATGTTAGGACTTAATTACTAATTGATAACTTTAGGACTTAATTAGGACTTGATAATTTTGGGACTTAATTAGGACTTGATAATTTTAAGAGTCAATTAGGACTTGATATTTTAAGGAGTTACTTAGGACTTGAGAACTTTAGGACTTATATAGGACTTGAGAATGTTAGAACTTCATTAGGACTTGATAATTTTAGGAGTTAATTAGGACTTGAGAACTTTAGGACTTAATTAGGACTTGATCATTTTAGGACTTAATTAGGACTTGATAACTTGAGGACTTAATGAGGACTTGATAATTTTAGGACTTGATAATTTTAGGAATTAATTAGGGCTTAATAATTTTAGGACTTAATTAGGACTTGATAATTTTAGGACTTAATTATGACTTGATAATTTTAGGAGTCAATTAGGACTTGATAATTTTAGGACTTAATTAGGACTTGATAATTTTAGGACCTTATTAGGACTTGATAATTTTAGGACTTAGTAATTTTAGGACTTAATTAGGACTTGATAATTTTAGGACTTCTTTAGGACTTGATAATTTAAGGAGTCAATTAGGACTTGATAACTTTAGGACTTAATTAGGACTTGATAATTTCAAGAGTGAATTAGGACCTGATAATTTTAGGATTAAATTAGGACTTGATAATTTTAGGATTTAATTAGGACTTGATAATTGTAGGACTTAATTAGGACTTGATAATTTTAGGAGTTAATTAGGACTTGATAATTTTAGAAGTCAATTAGGACTTGATAATTTTAGGAGTTAATTAGGACTTGAGAACTTTAGGACTTAATTAGGACTTGATCATTTTAGGACTTAATTAGGACTTGATAATTTTAGGAGTTAATTAGGACTTGAGAACTTTAGGACTTAATTAGGACTTGATCATTTTAGGACTTAATTAGGACTTGATAACTTGAGGACTTAATGAGGACTTGATAATTTTAGGACTTAATTAGGACTTGATAATTTTAGGAGTTAATTAGGACTTGAGAACTTTAGGACTTAATTAGGACTTGATCATTTTAGGACTTAATTAGGACTTGATAATTTTAGGAGTTAATTAGGACTTGAGAACTTTAGGACTTAATTAGGACTTGATCATTTTAGGACTTAATTAGGACTTGATAACTTGAGGACTTAATGAGGACTTGATAATTTTAGGAATTAATTAGGGCTTAATAATTTTAGGACTTAATTAGGACTTGATAATTTGAGGACTTAATTATGACTTGATAATTTTAGGAGTCAATTAGGACTTGATCATGTTAGGACTTAATTACTAATTGATAACTTTAGGACTTAATTAGAACTTGATAATTTTAGGACTTAATAATTTTAGGACTTAATTAGGACTTGATAATTTTAGGACTTAATTAGGACTTGATAATTTAAGGAGTCAATTAGGACTTGATAATGTTAGGACTTAATAATTTTATAACTTATTTAGGACCTGATAATTTTAGGATCGAATTAGGACTTGATAATTTTAAGATTTAATTAGGACTCGATAATTTTAGGAGTCAATTAGGACTTGATAATTTTAGGAGTTAATTACTACTTGCTAACTTTAGGACTTAATTAGTACTTGATAATTTTGGGACTTAATTAGGACTTGATCATGTTAGGACTTAATTACTAATTAATAACTTTAGGACTTAATTAGGACTTGATAATTTTGGGACTTAATTAGGACTTGATAATTTTAAGAGTCAATTAGGACTTGATATTTTAAGGAGTTAATTAGGACTTGAGAACTTTAGGACTTATATAGGACTTGAGAATGTTAGAACTTCATTAGGACTTTATAATTTTAGGAGTTAATTAGGACTTGATAACTTTAGGACTTAATTAGAACTTGATAATTTTAGGACTTAATAATTTTAGGACTTAGTTAGGACTTGATAATTTTAGGACTTAATTAGGACTTGATAATTTTAGGAGTTAATTAGGACTTGAGAACTTTAGGACTTAATTAGGACTTGATCATTTTAGGACTTAATTAGGACTTGATAATTTTAGGAGTTAATTAGGACTTGAGAACTTTAGGACTTAATTAGGACTTGATCATTTTAGGACTTAATTAGGACTTGATAACTTGAGGACTTAATGAGGACTTGATAATTTTAGGACTTAATTAGGACTTGATAATTTTAGGAGTTAATTAGGACTTGAGAACTTTAGGACTTAATTAGGACTTGATCATTTTAGGACTTAATTAGGACTTGATAATTTTAGGAGTTAATTAGGACTTGAGAACTTTAGGACTTAATTAGGACTTGATCATTTTAGGACTTAATTAGGACTTGATAACTTGAGGACTTAATGAGGACTTGATAATTTTAGGAATTAATTAGGGCTTAATAATTTTAGGACTTAATTAGGACTTGATAATTTGAGGACTTAATTATGACTTGATAATTTTAGGAGTCAATTAGGACTTGATCATGTTAGGACTTAATTACTAATTGATAACTTTAGGACTTAATTAGAACTTGATAATTTTAGGACTTAATAATTTTAGGACTTAATTAGGACTTGATAATTTTAGGACTTAATTAGGACTTGATAATTTAAGGAGTCAATTAGGACTTGATAATGTTAGGACTTAATAATTTTATAACTTATTTAGGACCTGATAATTTTAGGATCGAATTAGGACTTGATAATTTTAAGATTTAATTAGGACTCGATAATTTTAGGAGTCAATTAGGACTTGATAATTTTAGGAGTTAATTACTACTTGCTAACTTTAGGACTTAATTAGTACTTGATAATTTTGGGACTTAATTAGGACTTGATCATGTTAGGACTTAATTACTAATTAATAACTTTAGGACTTAATTAGGACTTGATAATTTTGGGACTTAATTAGGACTTGATAATTTTAAGAGTCAATTAGGACTTGATATTTTAAGGAGTTAATTAGGACTTGAGAACTTTAGGACTTATATAGGACTTGAGAATGTTAGAACTTCATTAGGACTTTATAATTTTAGGAGTTAATTAGGACTTGATAACTTTAGGACTTAATTAGAACTTGATAATTTTAGGACTTAATAATTTTAGGACTTAGTTAGGACTTGATAATTTTAGGACTTAATTAGGACTTGATAATTTTAGGAGTTAATTAGGACTTGAGAACTTTAGGACTTAATTAGGACTTGATCATTTTAGGACTTAATTAGGACTTGATAATTTTAGGAGTTAATTAGGACTTGAGAACTTTAGGACTTAATTAGGACTTGATCATTTTAGGACTTAATTAGGACTTGATAACTTGAGGACTTAATGAGGACTTGATAATTTTAGGACTTAATTAGGACTTGATAATTTTAGGAGTTAATTAGGACTTGAGAACTTTAGGACTTAATTAGGACTTGATCATTTTAGGACTTAATTAGGACTTGATAATTTTAGGAGTTAATTAGGACTTGAGAACTTTAGGACTTAATTAGGACTTGATCATTTTAGGACTTAATTAGGACTTGATAACTTGAGGACTTAATGAGGACTTGATAATTTTAGGACTTGATAATTTTAGGAATTAATTAGGGCTTAATAATTTTAGGACTTAATTAGGACTTGATAATTTGAGGACTTAATTATGACTTGATAATTTTAGGAGTCAATTAGGACTTGATAATTTTAGGACTTAATTAGGACTTGATAATTTTAGGACCTTATTAGGACTTGATAATTTTAGGACTTAGTAATTTTAGGACTTAATTAGGACTTGATAATTTTAGGACTTCTTTAGGACTTGATAATTTTAGGATTTAATTAGGACTTGATAATTGTAGGACTTAATTAGGACTTGATAATTTTAGGATTTAATTAGAACTTGATAATTTTAGAAGTCAATTAGGACTTGATAATTTTAGGAGTTAATTAGGACTTGAGAACTTTAGGACTTAATTAGGACTTGATCATTTTAGGACTTAATTAGGACTTGATAACTTGAGGACTTAATGAGGACTTGATAATTTTAGGACTTAATAATTTTAGGACTTAATTAGGACTTGATCATGTTAGGACCTTATTACTAAATGATAACTTTAGGACTTAATTAAGACTTGATAATTTTAGGAGTTAATTAGGACTTGAGAACTTTAGGACTGAATTAGGACTTGATCATTTTAGAACTTAATTAGGACTTGATAACTTGAGGACTTAATTAAGACTTGATAATTTTAGGACTTAATAATTTTAGGACTTAATTAGGACTTGATCATGTTAGGACTTAATTACTAATTGATAACTTTAGGACTTAATTAGAACTTGATAATTTTAGGACTTAATAATTTTAGGACTTAATTAGGACTTGATAATTTTAGGACTTAATTAGGACTTGATAATTTAAGGAGTCAATTAGGACTTGATAATGTTAGGACTTAATAATTTTAGGACTTAATTAGGACTTGATAATTTAAGGAGTCAATTAGGACTTGATAATTTTAGGACTTAATAATTTTAGGACTTAATTAGGACTTGATAATTTAAGGAGTCAATTAGGACTTGATAACTTTAGGTCTTAGTTAGGACTTGATAATTTTCGGACTTAGTTAGGACTTGATAATTTTAGAACTTATTTAGGACCTGATAATTTTAGGATCGAATTAGGACTTGATAATTTTAAGATTTAATTAGGACTCGATAATTTTAGGACTTAATTAGGACTTGATAATTTAAGGAGTCAATTAGGACTTGATAATTTTAGGAGTTAATTAGGACTTGAGAACTTTTGGGCTTAATTAGGACTTGATACTTTTAGGACTTAGTTAGAACTAGATAATTTTAGAACTTATTTAGTACCTGATATTTTTAGGATTGAATTAGGACTTGATAATTTTAGGATTTAATTCGGACTTGATAATTGTAGGACTTAATTAGGACTTGATAATTTTAGGACTTAATTAGGACTTGATAATTTAAGGAGTCAATTAGGACTTGATAACTTTAGGTCTTAGTTAGGACTTGATAATTTTCGGACTTAGTTAGGACTTGATAATTTTATAACTTATTTAGGACCTGATAATTTTAGGATCGAATTAGGACTTAAAAATTTTAAGATTTAATTAGGACTCGATAATTTTAGGAGTCAATTAGGACTTGATAATTTTAGGAGTTAATAACTACTTGCTAACTTTAGGACTTAATTAGTACTTGATAATTTTGGGACTTAATTAGGACTTGATCATGTTAGGACTTAATTACTAATTGATAACTTTAGGACTTAATTAGGACTTGATAATTTTGGGACTTAATTAGGACTTGATAATTTTAAGAGTCAATTAGGACTTGATAATTTTAGGAGTTAATTAGGACTTGAGAACTTTAGGACTTATATAGGACTTGAGAGTGTTAGAACTTCATTAGGACTTTATAATTTTAGGAGTTAATTAGGACTTGATAACGTTAGGACTTAATTCGAACTTGATAATTTTAGGACTTAATAATTTTAGGACTTAATTAGGACTTGATAATTTTAGGACTTAATTAGGACTTGATAATTTAAGGAGTCAATTAGGACTTGATAACTTTAGAACTTATTTAGGACCTGATAATTTTAGGATCGAATTAGGACTTGATAATTTTAAGATTTAATTAGGACTTGATAATTTTAGGAGACAATTAGGACTTGATAATTTTAGGAGTTAATTAGGACTTGAGAACTTTTGGGCTTAATTAGGAAATGATTATTTTAGGACTTAATTACTACTTGCTAACTTTAGGACTTAATTAGGACTTGATCATTTTAGGACTTAATTACTACTTGCTAACTTTAGGACTTAATTAGTACTTGATAATTTTGGGACTTAATTAGGACTTGATAATTTTAGGAGTCAATTATGACTTGATAATTTTAGGAGTTCATTAGGACTTGAGAACTTTTGGGCTTAATTAGGACTTGATACTGTTAGGACATAGTTAGAACTTGATAATTTTAGAACTTATTTAGGACCTGATAATTTTAGGATTGAATTAGGACTTGATAATTTTAGGAGACAATTAGGACTTGATAATTTTAGGAGTTAATTAGGACTTGTGAACTTTTGGGCTTAATTAGGAAATGATCATTTTAGGACTTAATTACTACTTGCTAACTTTAGGACTTAATTAGTACTTGATAATTTTGGGACTTAATTAGGACTTGATAATTTTAGGACTTAATAATTTTAGGACTTAATTAGGACTTGATCATGTTAGGACTTAATTACTAATTGATAACTTTAGGACTTAATTAGAACTTGATAATTTTAGGACTTGTTAATTTTAGGACTTAATTAGGACTTGATAATTTAAGGAGTCAATTAGGACTTGATAATTTTAGGACTTAATAATTTTAGGACTTAATTAGGACTTGATAATTTAAGGAGTCAATTAGGACTTGATAACTTTAGGTCTTAGTTAGGACTTGATAATTTTCGGACTTAGTTAGGACTTGATAATTTTAGAACTTATTTAGGACCTGATAATTTTAGGATCGAATTAGGACTTGATAATTTTAAGATTTAATTAGGACTCGATAATTTTAGGACTTAATTAGGACTTGATAATTTAAGGAGTCAATTAGGACTTGATAATTTTAGGAGTTAATTACTACTTGCTAACTTTAGGACTTAATTAGTACTTGATAATTTTAGGACTTAATTAGGACTTGATCATGTTAGGACTTAATTACTAATTGATAACTTTAGGACTTAATTAGGACTTGATAATTTTGGGACTTAATTAGGACTTGATAATTTTAAGAGTCAATTAGGACTTGATATTTTAAGGAGTTAATTAGGACTTGAGAACTTTAGGACTTATATAGGACTTGAGAATGTTAGAACTTCATTAGGACTTTATAATTTTAGGAGTTAATTAGGACTTGATAACTTTAGGACTTAATTAGAACTTGATAATTTTAGGACTTAATAATTTTAGGACTTAATTAGGACTTGATAATTTTAGGACTTAATTAGGACTTGATAATTTTAGGAGTTAATTAGGACTTGAGAACTTTAGGACTTAATTAGGACTTGATCATTTTAGGACTTAATTAGGACTTGATAATTTTAGGAGTTAATTAGGACTTGAGAACTTTAGGACTTAATTAGGACTTGATCATTTTAGGACTTAATTAGGACTTGATAACTTGAGGACTTAATGAGGACTTGATAATTTTAGGACTTGATAATTTTAGGAATTAATTAGGGCTTAATAATTTTAGGACTTAATTAGGACTTGATAATTTTAGGACTTAATTATGACTTGATAATTTTAGGAGTCAATTAGGACTTGATAATTTTAGGACTTAATTAGGACTTGATAATTTTAGGACCTTATTAGGACTTGATAATTTTAGGACTTAGTAATTTTAGGACTTAATTAGGACTTGATAATTTTAGGACTTCTTTAGGACTTTATAATTTAAGGAGTCAATTAGGACTTGATAACTTTAGGACTTAATTAGGACTTGATAATTTCAAAAGTGAATTAAGACCTGATAATTTTAGGATTAAATTAGGACTTGATAATTTTAGGATTTAATTAGGACTTGATAATTGTAGGACTTAATTATGACTTGATAATTTTAGGAGTTTATTAGGACTTGATAATTTTAGAAGTCAATTAGGACTTGATAATTTTAGGAGTTAATTAGGACTTGAGAACTTTAGGACTTAATTAGGACTTAATAATTTTAGGACTTAATTAGGACTTGATAATTTTAGGACTTAATTAGGACTTGATAATTTAAGGAGTCAATTAGGACTTGATAATGTTAGGACTTAATAATTTTAGGACTTAATTAGGACTTGATAATTTAAGGAGTCAATTAGGACTTGATAACTTTAGGTCTTAGTTAGGACTTGATAATTTTCGGACTTAGTTAGGACTTGATAATTTTAGAACTTATTTAGGACCTGATAATTTAAGGAGTCAATTAGGACTTGATAATTTTAGGAGTTAATTAGGACTTGAGAACTTTTGGGCTTAATTAGGACTTGATACTTTTAGGACTTAGTTAGAACTAGATAATTTTAGAACTTATTTAGTACCTGATATTTTTAGGATTGAATTAGGACTTGATAATTTTAGGATTTAATTCGGAATTGATAATTGTAGAACTTAATTAGGACTTGATAATTTTAGGACTTAATTAGGACTTGATAATTTAAGGAGTCAATTAGGACTTGATAACTTTAGGTCTTAGTTAGGACTTGATAATTTTCGGACTTAGTTAGGACTTGATAATTTTATAACTTATTTAGGACCTGATAATTTTAGGATCGAATTAGGACTTAAAAATTTTAAGATTTAATTAGGACTCGATAATTTTAGGAGTCAATTAGGACTTGATAATTTTAGGAGTTAATAACTACTTGCTAACTTTAGGACTTAATTAGTACTTGATAATTTTGGGACTTAATTAGGACTTGATCATGTTAGGACTTAATTACTAATTGATAACTTTAGGACTTAATTAGGACTTGATAATTTTGGGACTTAATTAGGACTTGATAATTTTAAGAGTCAATTAGGACTTGATAATTTTAGGAGTTAATTAGGACTTGAGAACTTTAGGACTTATATAGGACTTGAGAATGTTAGAACTTCATTAGGACTTTATAATTTTAGGAGTTAATTAGGACTTGATAACTTTAGGACTTAATTAGAACTTGATAATTTTAGGACTTAATAATTTTAGGACTTAATTAGGACTTGATAATTTTAGGACTTAATTAGGACTTGATAATTTAAGGAGTCAATTAGGACTTGATAACTTTAGAACTTATTTAGGACCTGATAATTTTAGGATCGAATTAGGACTTGATAATTTTAAGATTTAATTAGGACTTGATAATTTTAGGAGACAATTAGGACTTGATAATTTTAGGAGTTAATTAGGACTTGAGAACTTTTGGACTTAATTAGGAAATGATTATTTTAGGACTTAATTACTACTTGCTAACTTTAGGACTTAATTAGGACTTGATCATTTTAGGACTTAATTACTACTTGCTAACTTTAGGACTTAATTAGTACTTGATAATTTTGGGACTTAATTAGGACTTGATAATTTTAGGAGTCAATTATGACTTGATAATTTTAGGAGTTAATTAGGACTTGAGAACTTTTGGGCTTAATTAGGACTTGATACTGTTAGGACATAGTTAGAACTTGATAATTTTAGAACTTATTTAGGACCTGATAATTTTAGGATTGAATTAGGACTTGATAAATTTAGGAGTTAATTAGAACTTGATAACTTTAGGACTTAATTAGGACTTGATCATTTTAGGACTTAATTACTACTTGCTAACTTTAGGACTTAATTAGTACTTGATAATTTTGGGACTTAATTAGGACTTGATAATTTTAGGACTTAGTTAGGACTTGATAATTTTATAACTTATTTAGGACCTGATAATTTTAGGATCGAATTAGGACTTAAAAATTTTAAGATTTAATTAGGACTCGATAATTTTAGGAGTCAATTAGGACTTGATAATTTTAGGAGTTAATAACTACTTGCTAACTTTAGGACTTAATTAGTACTTGATAATTTTGGGACTTAATTAGGACTTGATCATGTTAGGACTTAATTACTAATTGATAACTTTAGGACTTAATTAGGACTTGATAATTTTGGGACTTAATTAGGACTTGATAATTTTAAGAGTCAATTAGGACTTGATAATTTTAGGAGTTAATTAGGACTTGAGAACTTTAGGACTTATATAGGACTTGAGAGTGTTAGAACTTCATTAGGACTTTATAATTTTAGGAGTTAATTAGGACTTGATAACGTTAGGACTTAATTCGAACTTGATAATTTTAGGACTTAATAATTTTAGGACTTAATTAGGACTTGATAATTTTAGGACTTAATTAGGACTTGATAATTTAAGGAGTCAATTAGGACTTGATAACTTTAGAACTTATTTAGGACCTGATAATTTTAGGATCGAATTAGGACTTGATAATTTTAAGATTTAATTAGGACTTGATAATTTTAGGAGACAATTAGGACTTGATAATTTTAGGAGTTAATTAGGACTTGAGAACTTTTGGGCTTAATTAGGAAATGATTATTTTAGGACTTAATTACTACTTGCTAACTTTAGGACTTAATTAGGACTTGATCATTTTAGGACTTAATTACTACTTGCTAACTTTAGGACTTAATTAGTACTTGATAATTTTGGGACTTAATTAGGACTTGATAATTTTAGGAGTCAATTATGACTTGATAATTTTAGGAGTTAATTAGGACTTGAGAACTTTTGGGCTTAATTAGGACTTGATACTGTTAGGACATAGTTAGAACTTGATAATTTTAGAACTTATTTAGGACCTGATAATTTTAGGATTGAATTAGGACTTGATAATTTTAGGAGACAATTAGGACTTGATAATTTTAGGAGTTAATTAGGACTTGTGAACTTTTGGGCTTAATTAGGAAATGATCATTTTAGGACTTAATTACTACTTGCTAACTTTAGGACTTAATTAGTACTTGATAATTTTGGGACTTAATTAGGACTTGATAATTTTAGGACTTAATAATTTTAGGACTTAATTAGGACTTGATCATGTTAGGACTTAATTACTAATTGATAACTTTAGGACTTAATTAGAACTTGATAATTTTAGGACTTGTTAATTTTAGGACTTAATTAGGACTTGATAATTTAAGGAGTCAATTAGGACTTGATAATTTTAGGACTTAATAATTTTAGGACTTAATTAGGACTTGATAATTTAAGGAGTCAATTAGGACTTGATAACTTTAGGTCTTAGTTAGGACTTGATAATTTTCGGACTTAGTTAGGACTTGATAATTTTAGAACTTATTTAGGACCTGATAATTTTAAGATCGAATTAGGACTTGATAATTTTAAGATTTAATTAGGACTCGATAATTTTAGGACTTAATTAGGACTTGATAATTTAAGGAGTCAATTAGGACTTGATAATTTTAGGAGTTAATTACTACTTGCTAACTTTAGGACTTAATTAGTACTTGATAATTTTGGGACTTAATTAGGACTTGATCATGTTAGGACTTAATTACTAATTGATAACTTTAGGACTTAATTAGGACTTGATAATTTTGGGACTTAATTAGGACTTGATAATTTTAAGAGTCAATTAGGACTTGATATTTTAAGGAGTTAATTAGGACTTGAGAACTTTAGGACTTATATAGGACTTGAGAATGTTAGAACTTCATTAGGACTTTATAATTTTAGGAGTTAATTAGGACTTGATAACTTTAGGACTTAATTAGAACTTGATAATTTTAGGACTTAATAATTTTAGGACTTAATTAGGACTTGATAATTTTAGGACTTAATTAGGACTTGATAATTTTAGGAGTTAATTAGGACTTGAGAACTTTAGGACTTAATTAGGACTTGATCATTTTAGGACTTAATTAGGACTTGATAATTTTAGGAGTTAATTAGGACTTGAGAACTTTAGGACTTAATTAGGACTTGATCATTTTAGGACTTAATTAGGACTTGATAACTTGAGGACTTAATGAGGACTTGATAATTTTAGGACATGATAATTTTAGGAATTAATTAGGGCTTAATAATTTTAGGACTTAATTAGGACTTGATAATTTTAGGACTTAATTATGACTTGATAATTTTAGGAGTCAATTAGGACTTGATAATTTTAGGACTTAATTAGGACTTGATAATTTTAGGACCTTATTAGGACTTGATAATTTTAGGACTTAGTAATTTTAGGACTTAATTAGGACTTGATAATTTTAGGACTTCTTTAGGACTTGATAATTTAAGGAGTCAATTAGGACTTGATAACTTTAGGACTTAATTAGGACTTGATAATTTCAAGAGTGAATTAGGACCTGATAATTTTAGGATTAAATTAGGACTTGATAATTTTAGGATTTAATTAGGACTTGATAATTGTAGGACTTAATTAGGACTTGATAATTTTAGGAGTTAATTAGGACTTAATAATTTTAGAAGTCAATTAGGACTTGATAATTTTAGGAGTTAATTAGGACTTGAGAACTTTAGAACTTAATTAGGACTTGATCATTTTAGGACTTAATTAGGACTTGATAACTTGAGGACTTAATGAGGACTTGATAATTTTAGGACTTAATAATTTTAGGACTTAATTAGGACTTGATCATGTTAGGACCTTATTACTAAATGATAACTTTAGGACTTAATTAAGACTTGATAATTTTAGAAGTTAATTAGGACGTGAGAACTTTAGGACTGAATTAGGACTTGATCATTTTAGGACTTAATTAGGACTTGATAATTTGAGGACTTAATTAGGACTTGATAATTTTAGGACTTAATAATTTTAGGACTTAATTAGGACTTGATCATGTTAGGACTTAATTACTAATTGATAACTTTAGGACTTAATTAGAACTTGATAATTTTAGGACTTGTTAATTTTAGGACTTAATTAGGACTTGATAATTTAAGGAGTCAATTAGGACTTGATAATTTTAGGACTTAATAATTTTAGGACTTAATTAGGACTTGATAATTTAAGGAGTCAATTAGGACTTGATAACTTTAGGTCTTAGTTAGGACTTGATAATTTTCGGACTTAGTTAGGACTTGATAATTTTAGAACTTATTTAGGACCTGATAATTTTAAGATCGAATTAGGACTTGATAATTTTAAGATTTAATTAGGACTCGATAATTTTAGGACTTAATTAGGACTTGATAATTTAAGGAGTCAATTAGGACTTGATAATTTTAGGAGTTAATTACTACTTGCTAACTTTAGGACTTAATTAGTACTTGATAATTTTGGGACTTAATTAGGACTTGATCATGTTAGGACTTAATTACTAATTGATAACTTTAGGACTTAATTAGGACTTGATAATTTTGGGACTTAATTAGGACTTGATAATTTTAAGAGTCAATTAGGACTTGATATTTTAAGGAGTTAATTAGGACTTGAGAACTTTAGGACTTATATAGGACTTGAGAATGTTAGAACTTCATTAGGACTTTATAATTTTAGGAGTTAATTAGGACTTGATAACTTTAGGACTTAATTAGAACTTGATAATTTTAGGACTTAATAATTTTAGGACTTAATTAGGACTTGATAATTTTAGGACTTAATTAGGACTTGATAATTTTAGGAGTTAATTAGGACTTGAGAACTTTAGGACTTAATTAGGACTTGATCATTTTAGGACTTAATTAGGACTTGATAATTTTAGGAGTTAATTAGGACTTGAGAACTTTAGGACTTAATTAGGACTTGATCATTTTAGGACTTAATTAGGACTTGATAACTTGAGGACTTAATGAGGACTTGATAATTTTAGGACTTGATAATTTTAGGAATTAATTAGGGCTTAATAATTTTAGGACTTAATTAGGACTTGATAATTTTAGGACTTAATTATGACTTGATAATTTTAGGAGTCAATTAGGACTTGATAATTTTAGGACTTAATTAGGACTTGATAATTTTAGGACCTTATTAGGACTTGATAATTTTAGGACTTAGTAATTTTAGGACTTAATTAGGACTTGATAATTTTAGGACTTCTTTAGGACTTGATAATTTAAGGAGTCAATTAGGACTTGATAACTTTAGGACTTAATTAGGACTTGATAATTTCAAGAGTGAATTAGGACCTGATAATTTTAGGATTAAATTAGGACTTGATAATTTTAGGATTTAATTAGGACTTGATAATTGTAGGACTTAATTAGGACTTGATAATTTTAGGAGTTAATTAGGACTTGATAATTTTAGAAGTCAATTAGGACTTGATAATTTTAGGAGTTAATTAGGACTTGAGAACTTTAGGACTTAATTAGGACTTGATCATTTTAGGACTTAATTAGGACTTGATAACTTGAGGACTTAATGAGGACTTGATAATTTTAGGACTTAATAATTTTAGGACTTAATTAGGACTTGATCATGTTAGGACCTTATTACTAAATGATAACTTTAGGACTTAATTAAGACTTGATAATTTTAGGAGTTAATTAGGACGTGAGAACTTTAGGACTGAATTAGGACTTGATCATTTTAGGACTTAATTAGGACTTGATAATTTGAGGACTTAATTAGGACTTGATAATTTTAGGACTTAATAATTTTAGGACTTAATTAGGAATTGATCATGTTAGGACTTAATTACTAATTGATAACTTTAGGACTTAATTAGAACTTGATAATTTTAGGACTTAATAATTTTAGGACTTAATTAGGACTTGATAATTTTAGGACTTAATTAGGACTTGATAATTTAAGGAGTCAATTAGGACTTGATAATGTTAGGACTTAATAATTTTAGGACTTAATTAGGACTTGATAATTTAAGGAGTCAATTAGGACTTGATAACTTTAGGTCTTAGTTAGGACTTGATAATTTTCGGACTTAGTTAGGACTTGATAATTTTAGAACTTATTTAGGACCTGATAATTTAAGGAGTCAATTAGGACTTGATAATTTTAGGAGTTAATTAGGACTTCAGAACTTTTGGGCTTAATTAGGACTTGATACTTTTAGGACTTAGTTAGAACTAGATAATTTTAGAACTTATTTAGTACCTGATATTTTTAGGATTGAATTAGGACTTGATAATTTTAGGATTTAATTCGGAATTGATAATTGTAGAACTTAATTAGGACTTGATAATTTTAGGACTTAATTAGGACTTGATAATTTAAGGAGTCAATTAGGACTTGATAACTTTAGGTCTTAGTTAGGACTTGATAATTTTCGGACTTAGTTAGGACTTGATAATTTTATAACTTATTTAGGACCTGATAATTTTAGGATCGAATTAGGACTTAAAAATTTTAAGATTTAATTAGGACTCGATAATTTTAGGAGTCAATTAGGACTTGATAATTTTAGGAGTTAATAACTACTTGCTAACTTTAGGACTTAATTAGTACTTGATAATTTTGGGACTTAATTAGGACTTGATCATGTTAGGACTTAATTACTAATTGATAACTTTAGGACTTAATTAGGACTTGATAATTTTGGGACTTAATTAGGACTTGATAATTTTAAGAGTCAATTAGGACTTGATAGTTTTAGGAGTTAATTAGGACTTGAGAACTTTAGGACTTATATAGGACTTGAGAATGTTAGAACTTCATTAGGACTTTATAATTTTAGGAGTTAATTAGGACTTGATAACTTTAGGACTTAATTAGAACTTGATAATTTTAGGACTTAATAATTTTAGGACTTAATTAGGACTTGATAATTTTAGGACTTAATTAGGACTTGATAATTTAAGGAGTCAATTAGGACTTGATAACTTTAGAACTTATTTAGGACCTGATAATTTTAGGATCGAATTAGGACTTGATAATTTTAAGATTTTATTAGGACTTGATAATTTTAGGAGACAATTAGGACTTGATAATTTTAGGAGTTAATTAGGACTTGAGAACTTTTGGACTTAATTAGGAAATGATTATTTTAGGACTTAATTACTACTTGCTAACTTTAGGACTTAATTAGGACTTGATCATTTTAGGACTTAATTACTACTTGCTAACTTTAGGACTTAATTAGTACTTGATAATTTTGGGACTTAATTAGGACTTGATAATTTTAGGAGTCAATTATAACTTGATAATTTTAGGAGTTAATTAGGACTTGAGAACTTTTGGGCTTAATTAGGACTTGATACTGTTAGGACATAGTTAGAACTTGATAATTTTAGAACTTATTTAGGACCTGATAATTTTAGGATTGAATTAGGACTTGATAAATTTAGGAGTTAATTAGAACTTGATAACTTTAGGACTTAATTAGGACTTGATCATTTTAGGACTTAATTACTACTTGCTAACTTTAGGACTTAATTAGTACTTGATAATTTTGGGACTTAATTAGGACTTGATAATTTTAGGACTTAATTAGGACTTGATAATTTTAGGACCTTATTAGGACTTGATAATTTTAGGACTTAGTAATTTTAGGACTTAATTAGGACTTGATAATTTTAGGACTTCTTTAGGACTTGATAATTTAAGGAGTCAATTAGGACTTGATAACTTTAGGACTTAATTAGGACTTGATAATTTCAAGAGTGAATTAGGACCTGATAATTTTAGGATTAAATTAGGACTTGATAATTTTAGGATTTAATTAGGACTTGATAATTGTAGGACTTAATTAGGACTTGATAATTTTAGGAGTTAATTAGGACTTGATAATTTTAGAAGTCAATTAGGACTTGATAATTTTAGGAGTTAATTAGGACTTGAGAACTTTAGGACTTAATTAGGACTTGATCATTTTAGGACTTAATTAGGACTTGATAACTTGAGGACTTAATGAGGACTTGATAATTTTAGGACTTAATAATTTTAGGACTTAATTAGGACTTGATCATGTTAGGACCTTATTACTAAATGATAACTTTAGGACTTAATTAAGACTTGATAATTTTAGGAGTTAATTAGGACGTGAGAACTTTAGGACTGAATTAGGACTTGATCATTTTAGGACTTAATTAGGACTTGATAACTTGAGGACTTAATTAGGACTTGATAATTTTAGGACTTAATAATTTTAGGACTTAATTAGGAATTGATCATGTTAGGACTTAATTACTAATTGATAACTTTAGGACTTAATTAGAACTTGATAATTTTAGGACTTAATAATTTTAGGACTTAATTAGGACTTGATAATTTTAGGACTTAATTAGGACTTGATAATTTAAGGAGTCAATTAGGACTTGATAATGTTAGGACTTAATAATTTTAGGACTTAATTAGGACTTGATAATTTAAGGAGTCAATTAGGACTTGATAACTTTAGGTCTTAGTTAGGACTTGATAATTTTCGGACTTAGTTAGGACTTGATAATTTTAGAACTTATTTAGGACCTGATAATTTAAGGAGTCAATTAGGACTTGATAATTTTAGGAGTTAATTAGGACTTGAGAACTTTTGGGCTTAATTAGGACTTGATACTTTTAGGACTTAGTTAGAACTAGATAATTTTAGAACTTATTTAGTACCTGATATTTTTAGGATTGAATTAGGACTTGATAATTTTAGGATTTAATTCGGAATTGATAATTGTAGAACTTAATTAGGACTTGATAATTTTAGGACTTAATTAGGACTTGATAATTTAAGGAGTCAATTAGGACTTGATAACTTTAGGTCTTAGTTAGGACTTGATAATTTTCGGACTTAGTTAGGACTTGATAATTTTATAACTTATTTAGGACCTGATAATTTTAGGATCGAATTAGGACTTAAAAATTTTAAGATTTAATTAGGACTCGATAATTTTAGGAGTCAATTAGGACTTGATAATTTTAGGAGTTAATAACTACTTGCTAACTTTAGGACTTAATTAGTACTTGATAATTTTGGGACTTAATTAGGACTTGATCATGTTAGGACTTAATTACTAATTGATAACTTTAGGACTTAATTAGGACTTGATAATTTTGGGACTTAATTAGGACTTGATAATTTTAAGAGTCAATTAGGACTTGATAATTTTAGGAGTTAATTAGGACTTGAGAACTTTAGGACTTATATAGGACTTGAGAATGTTAGAACTTCATTAGGACTTTATAATTTTAGGAGTTAATTAGGACTTGATAACTTTAGGACTTAATTAGAACTTGATAATTTTAGGACTTAATAATTTTAGGACTTAATTAGGACTTGATAATTTTAGGACTTAATTAGGACTTGATAATTTAAGGAGTCAATTAGGACTTGATAACTTTAGAACTTATTTAGGACCTGATAATTTTAGGATCGAATTAGGACTTGATAATTTTAAGATTTAATTAGGACTTGATAATTTTAGGAGACAATTAGGACTTGATAATTTTAGGAGTTAATTAGGACTTGAGAACTTTTGGACTTAATTAGGAAATGATTATTTTAGGACTTAATTACTACTTGCTAACTTTAGGACTTAATTAGGACTTGATCATTTTAGGACTTAATTACTACTTGCTAACTTTAGGACTTAATTAGTACTTGATAATTTTGGGACTTAATTAGGACTTGATAATTTTAGGAGTCAATTATGACTTGATAACTTTAGGAGTTAATTAGGACTTGAGAACTTTTGGGCTTAATTAGGACTTGATACTGTTAGGACATAGTTAGAACTTGATAATTTTAGAACTTATTTAGGACCTGATAATTTTAGGATTGAATTAGGACTTGATAAATTTAGGAGTTAATTAGAACTTGATAACTTTAGGACTTAATTAAGACTTGATCATTTTAGGACTTAATTACTACTTGCTAACTTTAGGACTTAATTAGTACTTGATAATTTTGGGACTTAATTAGGACTTGATAATTTTAGGACTTAATTAGGACTTGATAATTTTAGGACCTTATTAGGACTTGATAATTTTAGGACTTAGTAATTTTAGGACTTAATTAGGACTTGATAATTTTAGGACTTCTTTAGGACTTGATAATTTAAGGAGTCAATTAGGACTTGATAACTTTAGGACTTAATTAGGACTTGATAATTTCAAGAGTGAATTAGGACCTGATAATTTTAGGATTAAATTAGGACTTGATAATTTTAGGAGTTAATTAGGACTTGAGAACTTTAGGACTTAATTAGGACTTGATCATTTTAGGACTTAATTAGGACTTGATAACTTGAGGACTTAATGAGGACTTGATAATTTTAGGACTTGATAATTTTAGGAATTAATAATTTTAGGACTTAATTAGGACTTGATCATGTTAGGACTTAATTACTAATTGATAACTTTAGGACTTAATTAGGACTTGATAATTTTGGGACTTAATTATGACTTGATAATTTTAAGAGTCAATTAGGACTTGATAATTTTAGGAGTTAATTAGGACTTGAGAACTTTAGGACATATATAGGACTTGAGAATGTTAGAACTTCATTAGGACTTTATAATTTTAGGAGTTAATTAGGACTTGATAACTTTAGGACTTAATTAGAACTTGATAATTTTAGGACTTAATAATTTTAGGACTTAATTAGCACTTGATAATTTAGGGAGTCAATTAGGACTTTATAACTTTAGGTCTTAGTTAGGACTTGATAATTTTCGGACTCCGTTAGGACTTGATAATTTTAGAACTTATTTAGGACCTGATAATTTTAGGATCGAATTAGGACTTGATAATTTTAGGATTTAATTAGGACTTGATAATTTTAGGAGTCAATTAGGACTTGATAATTTTAGGAGTTAATTAGGACTTGAGAACTTTTGGGCTTAATTAGGACTTGATTCTTTTAGGACTTAATTAGCACTTGATAATTTAGGGAGTCAATTAGGACTTTATAACTTTAGGTCTTAGTTAGGACTTGATAATTTTCGGACTCCGTTAGGACTTGATAATTTTAGAACTTATTTAGGACCTGATAATTTTAGGATCGAATTAGGACTTGATAATTTTAGGATTTAATTAGGACTTGATAATTTTAGGAGTCAATTAGGACTTGATAATTTTAGGAGTTAATTAGGACTTGAGAACTTTTGGGCTTAATTAGGACTTGATTCTTTTAGGACTTAATTAGCACTTGATAATTTAGGGAGTCAATTAGGACTTTATAACTTTAGGTCTTAGTTAGGACTTGATAATTTTCGGACTCCGTTAGGACTTGATAATTTTAGAACTTATTTAGGACCTGATAATTTTAGGATCGAATTAGGACTTGATAATTTTAAGATTTAATTAGGACTCGATAATTTTAGGAGTCAATTAGGACTTGATAATTTTAGGAGTTAATTACTACTTGCTAACTTTAGGACTTAATTAGTACTTGATAATTTTGGGACTTAATTAGGACTTGATCATGTTAGGACTTAATTACTAATTGATAACTTTAGGACTTAATTAGGACTCGATAATTTTAGGACTTAATTAGGACTTGATAATTTAAGGAGTCAATTAGGACTTGATAATTTTAGGAGTTAATTAGGACTTGAGAACTTTTGGGCTTAATTAGGACTTGATACTTTTAGGACTTAGTTAGAACTAGATAATTTTAGAACTTATTTAGTACCTGATATTTTTAGGATTGAATTAGGACTTGATAATTTTAGGATTTAATTCGAAATTGATAATTGTAGGACTTAATTAGGACTTGATAATTTTAGGACTTAATTAGGACTTGATAATTTAAGGAGTCAATTAGGACTTGATAACTTTAGGCCTTAGTTAGGACTTGATAATTTTCGGACTTAGTTAGGACTTGATAATTTTATAACTTATTTAGGACCTGATAATTTTAGGATCGAATTAGGACTTAAAAATTTTAAGATTTAATTAGGACTCGATAATTTTAGGAGTCAATTAGGACTTGATAATTTTAGGAGTTAATAACTACTTGCTAACTTTAGGACTTAATTAGTACTTGATAATTTTGGGACTTAATTAGGACTTGATCATGTTAGGACTTAATTACTAATTGATAACTTTAGGACCTAATTAGGACTTGATAATTTTGGGACTTAATTAGGACTTGATAATTTTAAGAGTCAATTAGGACTTGATAATTTTAGGAGTTAATTAGGACTTGAGAACTTTAGGACTTATATAGGACTTGAGAATGTTAGAACTTCATTAGGACTTTATAATTTTAGGAGTTAATTAGGACTTGATAACTTTAGGACTTAATTAGAACTTGATAATTTTAGGACTTAATAATTTTAGGACTTAATTAGGACTTGATAATTTTAGGACTTAATTAGGACTTGATAATTTAAGGAGTCAATTAGGACTTGATAACTTTAGAACTTATTTAGGACCTGATAATTTTAGGATCGAATTAGGACTTGATAATTTTAAGATTTAATTAGGACTTGATAATTTTAGGAGTCAATTAGGACTTGATAATTTTAGGACTTAATTAGGACTTGATCATTTTAGGACTTAATTAGGACTTGATAACTTGAGGACTTAATGAGGACTTGATAATTTTAGGAATTAATAATTTTAGGACTTAATTAGGACTTGATCATGTTAGAACCTTATTACTAAATGATAACTTTAGGACTTAATTAAGACTTGATAATTTTAGGAGTTAATTAGGACTTGAGAACTTTAGGACTTAATTAGGACTTGATCATTTTAGGACTTAATTAGGACTTGATAACTTGAGGACTTAATTAGGACTTGATAATTTTAGGACTTAATAATTTTAGGACTTAATTAGGACTTGATCATGTTAGGACTTAATTACTAATTGATAACTTTAGGACTTAATTAGAACTTGATAATTTTAGGACTTAATAATTTTAGGACTTAATTAGGACTTGATAATTTTAGGACTTAATTAGGACTTGATAATTTAAGGAGTCAATTAGGACTTGATAATGTTAGGACTTAATAATTTTAGGACTTAATTAGGACTTGATAATTTAAGGAGTCAATTAGGACTTGATAACTTTAGGTCTTAGTTAGGACTTGATAATTTTCGGACTTAGTTAGGACTTGATAATTTTAGAACTTATTTAGGACCTGATAATTTTAGGATCGAATTAGGACTTGATAATTTTAAGATTTAATTAGGACTCGATAATTTTAGGACTTAATTAGGACTTGATAATTTAAGGAGTCAATTAGGACTTGATAATTTTAGGACTTAATAATTTTAGGACTTAATTAGGACTTGATAATTTTGGGACTTAATTAGGACTTGATAATTTTAGGACTTAATTAGGACTTGATAATTTTAGGACCTTATTAGGACTTGATAATTTTAGGACTTAGTAATTTTAGGACTTAATTAGGACTTGATAATTTTAGGACTTCTTTAGGACTTGATAATTTAAGGAGTCAATTAGGACTTGATAACTTTAGGACTTAATTAGGACTTGATAATTTCAAGAGTGAATTAGGACCTGATAATTTTAGGATTAAATTAGGACTTGATAATTTTAGGATTTAATTAGGACTTGATAATTGTAGGACTTAATTAGGACTTGATAATTTTAGGAGTTAATTAGGACTTGATAATTTTAGAAGTCAATTAGGACTTGATAATTTTAGGAGTTATTTAGGACTTGAGAACTTTAGGACTTAATTAGGACTTGATCATTTTAGGACTTAATTAGGACTTGATAACTTGAGGACTTAATGAGGACTTGATAATTTTAGGACTTGATAATTTTAGGAATTAATTAGGGCTTAATAATTTTAGGACTTAATTAGGACTTGATAATTTTAGGACTTAATTATGACTTGATAATTTTAGGACTTAATTATGACTTGATAATTTTAGGACTTAATTAGGACTTGATAATTTTAGGACCTTATTAGGACTTGATAATTTTAGGACTTAGTAATTTTAGGACTTAATTAGGACTTGATAATTTTAGGACTTCTTTAGGACTTGATAATTTAAGGAGTCAATTAGGACTTGATAACTTTAGGACTTAATTAGGACTTGATAATTTCAAGAGTGAATTAGGACCTGATAATTTTAGGATTAAATTAGGACTTGATAATTTTAGGATTTAATTAGGACTTGATAATTGTAGGACTTAATTAGGACTTGATAATTTTAGGAGTTAATTAGGACTTGATAATTTTAGAAGTCAATTAGGACTTGATAATTTTAGGAGTTAATTAGGACTTGAGAACTTTAGGACTTAATTAGGACTTGATCATTTTAGGACTTAATTAGGACTTGATAACTTGAGGACTTAATGAGGACTTGATAATTTTAGGACTTAATAATTTTAGGACTTAATTAGGACTTGATCATGTTAGGACCTTATTACTAAATGAAAACTTTAGGACTTAATTAAGACTTGATAATTTTAGGAGTTAATTAGGACTTGAGAACTTTAGGACTTAATTAGGACTTGATCATTTTAGGACTTAATTAGGACTTGATAACTTGAGGACTTAATTAGGACTTGATAATTTTAGGACTTAATAATTTTAGGACTTAATTAGGACTTGATCATGTTAGGACTTAATTACTAATTGATAACTTTAGGACTTAATTAGAACTTGATAATTTTAGGACTTAATAATTTTAGGACTTAATTAGGACTTGATAATTTTAGGACTTAATTAGGACTTGATAATTTAAGGAGTCAATTAGGACTTGATAATGTTAGGACTTAATAATTTTAGGACTTAATTAGGACTTGATAATTTAAGGAGTCAATTAGGACTTGATAACTTTAGGTCTTAGTTAGGACTTGATAATTTTCGGACTTAGTTAGGACTTGATAATTTTAGAACTTATTTAGGACCTGATAATTTTAGGATCGAATTAGGACTTGATAATTTTAAGATTTAATTAGGACTCGATAATTTTAGGACTTAATTAGGACTTGATAATTTAAGGAGTCAATTAGGACTTGATAATTTTAGGACTTAATAATTTTAGGACTTAATTAGGACTTGATCATGTTAGGACTTAATTAGTAATTGATAACTTTAGGACTTAATTAGAACTTGATAATTTTGGGACTTAATTAGGACTTGATAATTTGAAGAGTCAATTAGGACTTGATAATTTTAGGAGTTAATTAGGACTTGAGAACTTTAGGACTTATATAGGACTTGAGAATGTTAGAACTTCATTAGGACTTTATAATTTTAGGAGTTAATTAGGACTTGATAACTTTAGGACTTAATTAGAACTTGATAATTTTAGGACTTAATAATTTTAGGACTTAATTAGCACTTGATAATTTAGGGAGTCAATTAGGACTTTATAACTTTAAGTCTTAGTTAGGACTTGATAATTTTCGGACTCAGTTAGGACTTGATAATTTTAGAACTTATTTAGGACCTGATAATTTTAGGATCGAATTAGGACTTGATAATTTTAGGATTTAATTAGGACTTGATAATTTTAGGAGTCAATTAGGACTTGATAATTTTAGGAGTTAATTAGGACTTGAGAACTTTTGGGCTTAATTAGGACTTGATACTTTTAGGACTTAGTTAGAACTAGATAATTTTAGAACTTATTTAGTACCTGATATTTTTAGGATTGAATTAGGACTTGATAATTTTAGGATTTAATTAGGACTTGATAATTGTAGGACTTAATTAGGACTTGATAATTTTAGGACTTAATTAGGACTTGATAATTTAAGGAGTCAATTAGGACTTGATAACTTTAGGTCTTAGTAAGGACTTGATAATTTTCTGACTTAGTTAGGACTTGATAATTTTATAACTTATTTAGGACCTGATAATTTTAGGATCGAATTAGGACTTGATAATTTTAAGATTTAATTAGGACTCGATAATTTTAGGAGTCAATTAGGACTTGATAATTTTAGGAGTTAATTACTACTTGCTAACTTTAGGACTTAATTAGTACTTGATAATTTTGGGACTTAATTAGGACTTGATCATGTTAGGAGTTAATTACTAATTGATAACTTTAGGACTTAATTAGGACTTGATAATTTTGGGACTTAATTAGGACTTGATAATTTTAAGAGTCAATTAGGACTTAATATTTTAAGGAGTTAATTAGGACTTGAGAACTTTAGGACTTATATAGGACTTGAGAATGTTAGAACTTCATTAGGACTTTATAATTTTAGGAGTTAATTAGGACTTGATAACTTTAGGACTTAATTAGAACTTGATAATTTTAGGACTTAATAATTTTAGGACTTAATTAGGACTTGATAATTTTAGGACTTAATTAGGACTTGATAATTTTAGGAGTTAATTAGGACTTGAGAACTTTAGGACTTAATTAGGACTTGATCATTTTAGGACTTAATTAGGACTTGATAATTTTAGGAGTTAATTAGGACTTGAGAACTTTAGAACTTAATTAGGACTTGATCATTTTAGGACTTAATTAGGACTTGATAACTTGAGGACTTAATGAGGACTTGATAATTTTAGGACCTTATTAGGACTTGATAATTTTAGGACTTAGTAATTTTAGGACTTAATTAGGACTTGATAATTTTAGGACTTCTTTAGGACTTGATAATTTAAGGAGTCAATTAGGACTTGATAACTTTAGGACTTAATTAGGACTTGATAATTTCAAGAGTGAATTAGGACCTGATAATTTTAGGATTAAATTAGGACTTGATAATTTTAGGATTTAATTAGGACTTGATAATTGTAGGACTTAATTAGGACTTGATAATTTTAGGAGTTAATTAGGACTTGATAATTTTAGAAGTCAATTAGGACTTGATAATTTTAGGAGTTAATTAGGACTTGAGAACTTTAGGACTTAATTAGGACTTGATCATTTTAGGACTTAATTAGGACTTGATAACTTGAGGACTTAATTAGGACTTGATAATTTTAGGACTTAATAATTTTAGGACTTAATTAGGACTTGATCATGTTAGGACTTAATTACTAATTGATAACTTTAGGACTTAATTAGAACTTGATAATTTTAGGACTTAATAATTTTAGGACTTAATTAGGACTTGATAATTTTAGGACTTAATTAGGACTTGATAATTTAAGGAGTCAATTAGGACTTGATAATGTTAGGACTTAATAATTTTAGGACTTAATTAGGACTTGATAATTTAAGGAGTCAATTAGGACTTGATAACTTTAGGTCTTAGTTAGGACTTGATAATTTTCGGACTTAGTTAGGACTTGATAATTTTAGAACTTATTTAGGACCTGATAATTTTAGGATCGAATTAGGACTTGATAATTTTAAGATTTAATTAGGACTCGATAATTTTAGGACTTAATTAGGACTTGATAATTTAAGGAGTCAATTAGGACTTGATAATTTTAGGACTTAATAATTTTAGGACTTAATTAGGACTTGATCATGTTAGGACTTAATTAGTAATTGATAACTTTAGGACTTAATTAGAACTTGATAATTTTGGGACTTAATTAGGACTTGATAATTTGAAGAGTCAATTAGGACTTGATAATTTTAGGAGTTAATTAGGACTTGAGAACTTTAGGACTTATATAGGACTTGAGAATGTTAGAACTTTATTAGGACTTTATAATTTTAGGAGTTAATAAGGACTTGATAACTTTAGGACTTAATTAGAACTTGATAATTTTAGGACTTAATAATTTTAGGACTTAATTAGCACTTGATAATTTAGGGAGTCAATTAGGACTTTATAACTTTAAGTCTTAGTTAGGACTTGATAATTTTCGGACTCAGTTAGGACTTGATAATTTTAGAACTTATTTAGGACCTGATAATTTTAGGATCGAATTAGGACTTGATAATTTTAGGATTTAATTAGGACTTGATAATTTTAGGAGTCAATTAGGACTTGATAATTTTAGGAGTTAATTAGGACTTGAGAACTTTTGGGCTTAATTAGGACTTGATACTTTTAGGACTTAGTTAGAACTAGATAATTTTAGAACTTATTTAGTACCTGATATTTTTAGGATTGAATTAGGACTTGATAATTTTAGGATTTAATTAGGACTTGATAATTGTAGGACTTAATTAGGACTTGATAATTTTAGGACTTAATTAGGACTTGATAATTTAAGGAGTCAATTAGGACTTGATAACTTTAGGTCTTAGTAAGGACTTGATAATTTTCTGACTTAGTTAGGACTTGATAATTTTATAACTTATTTAGGACCTGATAATTTTAGGATCGAATTAGGACTTGATAATTTTAAGATTTAATTAGGACTCGATAATTTTAGGAGTCAATTAGGACTTGATAATTTTAGGAGTTAATTACTACTTGCTAACTTTAGGACTTAATTAGTACTTGATAATTTTGGGACTTAATTAGGACTTGATCATGTTAGGACTTAATTACTAATTGATAACTTTAGGACTTAATTAGGACTTGATAATTTTGGGACTTAATTAGGACTTGATAATTTTAAGAGTCAATTAGGACTTAATATTTTAAGGAGTTAATTAGGACTTGAGAACTTTAGGACTTATATAGGACTTGAGAATGTTAGAACTTCATTAGGACTTTATAATTTTAGGAGTTAATTAGGACTTGATAACTTTAGGACTTAATTAGAACTTGATAATTTTAGGACTTAATAATTTTAGGACTTAATTAGGACTTGATAATTTTAGGACTTAATTAGGACTTGATAATTTTAGGAGTTAATTAGGACTTGAGAACTTTAGGACTTAATTAGGACTTGATCATTTTAGGACTTAATTAGGACTTGATAATTTTAGGAGTTAATTAGGACTTGAGAACTTTAGGACTTAATTAGGACTTGATCATTTTAGGACTTAATTAGGACTTGATAACTTGAGGACTTAATGAGGACTTGATAATTTTAGGACCTTATTAGGACTTGATAATTTTAGGACTTAGTAATTTTAGGACTTAATTAGGACTTGATAATTTTAGGACTTCTTTAGGACTTGATAATTTAAGGAGTCAATTAGGACTTGATAACTTTAGGACTTAATTAGGACTTGATAATTTCAAGAGTGAATTAGGACCTGATAATTTTAGGATTAAATTAGGACTTGATAATTTTAGGATTTAATTAGGACTTGATAATTGTAGGACTTAATTAGGACTTGATAATTTTAGGAGTTAATTAGGACTTGATAATTTTAGAAGTCAATTAGGACTTGATAATTTTAGGAGTTAATTAGGACTTGAGAACTTTAGGACTTAATTAGGACTTGATCATTTTAGGACTTAATTAGGACTTGATAACTTGAGGACTTAATGAGGACTTGATAATTTTAGGACTTAATAATTTTAGGACTTAATTAGGACTTGATCATGTTAGGACTTAATTAGTAATTGATAACTTTAGGACTTAATTAGAACTTGATAATTTTGGGACTTAATTAGGACTTGATAATTTGAAGAGTCAATTAGGACTTGATAATTTTAGGAGTTAATTAGGACTTGAGAACTTTAGGACTTATATAGGACTTGAGAATGTTAGAACTTTATTAGGACTTTATAATTTTAGGAGTTAATTAGGACTTGATAACTTTAGGACTTAATTAGAACTTGATAATTTTAGGACTTAATAATTTTAGGACTTAATTAGCACTTGATAATTTAGGGAGTCAATTAGGACTTTATAACTTTAAGTCTTAGTTAGGACTTGATAATTTTCGGACTCAGTTAGGACTTGATAATTTTAGAACTTATTTAGGACCTGATAATTTTAGGATCGAATTAGGACTTGATAATTTTAGGATTTAATTAGGACTTGATAATTTTAGGAGTCAATTAGGACTTGATAATTTTAGGAGTTAATTAGGACTTGAGAACTTTTGGGCTTAATTAGGACTTGATACTTTTAGGACTTAGTTAGAACTAGATAATTTTAGAACTTATTTAGTACCTGATATTTTTAGGATTGAATTAGGACTTGATAATTTTAGGATTTAATTAGGACTTGATAATTGTAGGACTTAATTAGGACTTGATAATTTTAGGACTTAATTAGGACTTGATAATTTAAGGAGTCAATTAGGACTTGATAACTTTAGGTCTTAGTAAGGACTTGATAATTTTCTGACTTAGTTAGGACTTGATAATTTTATAACTTATTTAGGACCTGATAATTTTAGGATCGAATTAGGACTTGATAATTTTAAGATTTAATTAGGACTCGATAATTTTAGGAGTCAATTAGGACTTGATAATTTTAGGAGTTAATTACTACTTGCTAACTTTAGGACTTAATTAGTACTTGATAATTTTGGGACTTAATTAGGACTTGATCATGTTAGGACTTAATTACTAATTGATAACTTTAGGACTTAATTAGGACTTGATAATTTTGGGACTTAATTAGGACTTGATAATTTTAAGAGTCAATTAGGACTTAATATTTTAAGGAGTTAATTAGGACTTGAGAACTTTAGGACTTATATAGGACTTGAGAATGTTAGAACTTCATTAGGACTTTATAATTTTAGGAGTTAATTAGGACTTGATAACTTTAGGACTTAATTAGAACTTGATAATTTTAGGACTTAATAATTTTAGGACTTAATTAGGACTTGATAATTTTAGGACTTAATTAGGACTTGATAATTTTAGGAGTTAATTAGGACTTGAGAACTTTAGGACTTAATTAGGACTTGATCATTTTAGGACTTAATTAGGACTTGATAATTTTAGGAGTTAATTAGGACTTGAGAACTTTAGGACTTAATTAGGACTTGATCATTTTAGGACTTAATTAGGACTTGATAACTTGAGGACTTAATGAGGACTTGATAATTTTAGGACCTTATTAGGACTTGATAATTTTAGGACTTAGTAATTTTAGGACTTAATTAGGACTTGATAATTTTAGGACTTCTTTAGGACTTGATAATTTAAGGAGTCAATTAGGACTTGATAACTTAAGGACTTAATTAGGACTTGATAATTTCAAGAGTGAATTAGGACCTGATAATTTTAGGATTAAATTAGGACTTGATAATTTTAGGATTTAATTAGGACTTGATAATTGTAGGACTTAATTAGGACTTGATAATTTTAGGAGTTAATTAGGACTTGATAATTTTAGAAGTCAATTAGGACTTGATAATTTTAGGAGTTAATTAGGACTTGAGAACTTTAGGACTTAATTAGGACTTGATCATTTTAGGACTTAATTAGGACTTGATAACTTGAGGACTTAATGAGGACTTGATAATTTTAGGACTTAATAATTTTAGGACTTAATTAGGACTTGATCATGTTAGGACCTTATTACTAAATGATAACTTTAGGACTTAATTAAGACTTGATAATTTTAGGAGTTAATTAGGACTTGAGAACTTTAGGACTTAATTAGGACTTGATCATTTTAGGACTTAATTAGGACTTGATAACTTGAGGACTTAATTAGGACTTGATAATTTTAGGACTTAATAATTTTAGGACTTAATTAGGACTTGATCATGTTAGGACTTAATTACTAATTGATAACTTTAGGACTTAATTAGAACTTGATAATTTTAGGACTTAATAATTTTAGGACTTAATTAGGACTTGATAATTTTAGGACTTAATTAGGACTTGATAATTTAAGGAGTCAATTAGGACTTGATAATGTTAGGACTTAATAATTTTAGGACTTAATTAGGACTTGATAATTTAAGGAGTCAATTAGGACTTGATAACTTTAGGTCTTAGTTAGGACTTGATAATTTTCGGACTTAGTTAGGACTTGATAATTTTAGAACTTATTTAGGACCTGATAATTTTAGGATCGAATTAGGACTTGATAATTTTAAGATTTAATTAGGACTCGATAATTTTAGGACTTAATTAGGACTTGATAATTTAAGGAGTCAATTAGGACTTGATAATTTTAGGACTTAATAATTTTAGGACTTAATTAGGACTTGATCATGTTAGGACTTAATTAGTAATTGATAACTTTAGGACTTAATTAGAACTTGATAATTTTGGGACTTAATTAGGACTTGATAATTTGAAGAGTCAATTAGGACTTGATAATTTTAGGAGTTAATTAGGACTTGAGAACTTTAGGACTTATATAGGACTTGAGAATGTTAGAACTTCATTAGGACTTTATAATTTTAGGAGTTAATTAGGACTTGATAACTTTAGGACTTAATTAGAACTTGATAATTTTAGGACTTAATAATTTTAGGACTTAATTAGCACTTGATAATTTAGGGAGTCAATTAGGACTTTATAACTTTAAGTCTTAGTTAGGACTTGATAATTTTCGGACTCAGTTAGGACTTGATAATTTTAGAACTTATTTAGGACCTGATAATTTTAGGATCAAATTAGGACTTGATAATTTTAGGATTTAATTAGGACTTGATAATTTTAGGAGTCAATTAGGACTTGATAATTTTAGGAGTTAATTAGGACTTGAGAACTTTTGGGCTTAATTAGGACTTGATACTTTTAGGACTTAGTTAGAACTAGATAATTTTAGAACTTATTTAGTACCTGATATTTTTAGGATTGAATTAGGACTTGATAATTTTAGGATTTAATTAGGACTTGATAATTGTAGGACTTAATTAGGACTTGATAATTTTAGGACTTAATTAGGACTTGATAATTTAAGGAGTCAATTAGGACTTGAGAACTTTAGGACTTAATTAGGACTTGATCATTTTAGGACTTAATTAGGACTTGATAACTTGAGGACTTAATGAGGACTTGATAATTTTAGGACCTTATTAGGACTTGATAATTTTAGGACTTAGTAATTTTAGGACTTAATTAGGACTTGATAATTTTAGGACTTCTTTAGGACTTGATAATTTAAGGAGTCAATTAGGACTTGATAACTTTAGGACTTAATTAGGACTTGATAATTTCAAGAGTGAATTAGGACCTGATAATTTTAGGATTAAATTAGGACTTGATAATTTTAGGATTTAATTAGGACTTGATAATTGTAGGACTTAATTAGGACTTGATAATTTTAGGAGTTAATTAGGACTTGATAATTTTAGAAGTCAATTAGGACTTGATAATTTTAGGAGTTAATTAGGACTTGAGAACTTTAGGACTTAATTAGGACTTGATCATTTTAGGACTTAATTAGGACTTGATAACTTGAGGACTTAATGAGGACTTGATAATTTTAGGACTTAATAATTTTAGGAAGTAATTAGGACTTGATCATGTTAGGACCTTATTACTAAATGATAACTTTAGGACTTAATTAAGACTTGATAATTTTAGGAGTTAATTAGGACTTGAGAACTTTAGGACTGAATTAGGACTTGATCATTTTAGGACTTAATTAGGACTTGATAACTTAAGGACTTAATTAGGACTTGATAATTTTAGGACTTAATAATTTTAGGACTTAATTAGGACTTGATCATGTTAGGACTTAATTACTAATTGATAACTTTAGGACTTAATTAGAACTTGATAATTTTAGGACTTAATAATTTTAGGACTTAATTAGGACTTGATAATTTTAGGACTTAATTAGGACTTGATAATTTAAGAAGTCAATTAGGACTTGATAATGTTAGGACTTAATAATTTTAGGACTTAATTAGGACTTGATAATTTAAGGAGTCAATTAGGACTTGATAACTTTAGGTCTTAGTTAGGACTTGATAATTTTCGGACTTAGTTAGGACTTGATAATTTTAGAACTTATTTAGGACCTGATAATTTTAGGATCGAATTAGGACTTGATAATTTTAAGATTTAATTAGGACTTGATAATTTTAGGAGACAATTAGGACTTGATAATTTTAGGAGTTAATTAGGACTTGTGAACTTTTGGGCTTAATTAGGAAATGATCATTTTAGGACTTAATTACTACTTGCTAACTTTAGGACTTAATTAGTACTTGATAATTTTGGGACTTAATTAGGACTTGATAATTTTAGGACTTAATAATTTTAGGACTTAATTAGGACTTGATCATGTTAGGACTTAATTACTAATTGATAACTTTAGGACTTAATTAGAACTTGATAATTTTAGGACTTGATAATTTTAGGACTTAATTAGGACTTGATAATTTAAGGAGTCAATTAGGACTTGATAATTTTAGGACTTAATAATTTTAGGACTTAATTAGGACTTGATAATTTAAGGAGTCAATTAGGACTTGATAACTTTAGGTCTTAGTTAGGACTTGATAATTTTCGGACTTAGTTAGGACTTGATAATTTTAGAACTTATTTAGGACCTGATAATTTTAGGATCGAATTAGGACTTGATAATTTTAAGATTTAATTAGGACTCGATAATTTTAGGACTTAATTAGGACTTGATAATTTAAGGAGTCAATTAGGACTTGATAATTTTAGGAGTTAATTAGGACTTGAGAACTTTTGGGCTTAATTAGGACTTGATACTTTTAGGACTTAGTTAGAACTAGATAATTTTAGACCTTATTTAGTACCTGATATTTTTAGGATTGAATTAGGACTTGATAATTTTAGGATTTAATTCGGACTTGATAATTTTATAACTTATTTAGGACCTGATAATTTTAGGATCGAATTAGGACTTGATAATATTAAGATTTAATTAGGACTCGATAATTTTAGGAGTCAATTAGGACTTGATAATTTTAGGAGTTAATTACTACTTGCTAACTTTAGGACTTAATTAGTACTTGATAATTTTGGGACTTAATTAGGACTTGATCATGTTAGGACTTAATTACTAATTGATAACTTTAGGACTTAATTAGGACTTGATAATTTTGGGACTTAATTAGGACTTGATAATTTTAAGAGTCAATTAGGACTTGATAATTTTAGGAGTTAATTAGGACTTGAGAACTTAAGGACTTATATAGGACTTAAGAATGTTAGAACTTCATTAGGACTTTATAATTTTAGGAGTTAATTAGGACTTGATAACTTTAGGACTTAATTAGAACTTGATAATTTTAGGACTTAATAATTTTAGGACTTAATTAGGACTTGATAATTTTAGGACTTAATTAGGACTTGATAATTTAAGGAGTCAATTAGGACTTGATAACTTTAGAACTTATTTAGGACCTGATAATTTTAGGATCGAATTAGGACTTGATAATTTTAAGATTTAATTAGGACTTGATAATTTTAGGAGACAATTAGGACTTGATAATTTTAGGAGTTAATTAGGACTTGAGAACTTTTGGGCTTAATTAGGAAATGATCATTTTAGGACTTAATTACTACTTGCTAACTTTAGGACTCAATTAGTACTTGATAATTTTGGGACTTAATTAGGACTTGATAATTTTAGGACTTAATAATTTTAGGACTTAAATAGGACTTGATCATGTTAGGACTTAATTACTAATTGATAATTTTAGGACCTAATTAGGACTTGATAATTTTAGAACTTATTTAGTACCTGATATTTTTAGGATTGAATTAGGACTTGATAATTTTAGGATTTAATTAGGACTTGATAATTGTAGGACTTAATTAGGACTTGATAATTTTAGGACTTAATTAGGACTTGATAATTTAAGGAGTCAATTAGGACTTGATAACTTTAGGTCTTAGTAAGGACTTGATAATTTTCTGACTTAGTTAGGACTTGATAATTTTATAACTTATTTAGGACCTGATAATTTTAGGATCGAATTAGGACTTGATAATTTTAAGATTTAATTAGGACTCGATAATTTTAGGAGTCAATTAGGACTTGATAATTTTAGGAGTTAATTACTACTTGCTAACTTTAGGACTTAATTAGTACTTGATAATTTTGGGACTTAATTAGGACTTGATCATGTTAGGACTTAATTACTAATTGATAACTTTAGGACTTAATTAGGACTTGATAATTTTGGGACTTAATTAGGACTTGATAATTTTAAGAGTCAATTAGGACTTAATATTTTAAGGAGTTAATTAGGACTTGAGAACTTTAGGACTTATATAGGACTTGAGAATGTTAGAACTTCATTAGGACTTTATAATTTTAGGAGTTAATTAGGACTTGATAACTTTAGGACTTAATTAGAACTTGATAATTTTAGGACTTAATAATTTTAGGACTTAATTAGGACTTGATAATTTTAGGACTTAATTAGGACTTGATAATTTTAGGAGTTAATTAGGACTTGAGAACTTTAGGACTTAATTAGGACTTGATCATTTTAGGACTTAATTAGGACTTGATAATTTTAGGAGTTAATTAGGACTTGAGAACTTTAGGACTTAATTAGGACTTGATCATTTTAGGACTTAATTAGGACTTGATAACTTGAGGACTTAATGAGGACTTGATAATTTTAGGACCTTATTAGGACTTGATAATTTTAGGACTTAGTAATTTTAGGACTTAATTAGGACTTGATAATTTTAGGACTTCTTTAGGACTTGATAATTTAAGGAGTCAATTAGGACTTGATAACTTTAGGACTTAATTAGGACTTGATAATTTCAAGAGTGAATTAGGACCTGATAATTTTAGGATTAAATTAGGACTTGATAATTTTAGGATTTAATTAGGACTTGATAATTGTAGGACTTAATTAGGACTTGATAATTTTAGGAGTTAATTAGGACTTGATAATTTTAGAAGTCAATTAGGACTTGATAATTTTAGGAGTTAATTAGGACTTGAGAACTTTAGGACTTAATTAGGACTTGATCATTTTAGGACTTAATTAGGACTTGATAACTTGAGGACTTAATGAGGACTTGATAATTTTAGGACTTAATAATTTTAGGACTTAATTAGGACTTGATCATGTTAGGACCTTATTACTAAATGATAACTTTAGGACTTAATTAAGACTTGATAATTTTAGGAGTTAATTAGGACTTGAGAACTTTAGGACTTAATTAGGACTTGATCATTTTAGGACTTAATTAGGACTTGATAACTTGAGGACTTAATTAGGACTTGATAATTTTAGGACTTAATAATTTTAGGACTTAATTAGGACTTGATCATGTTAGGACTTAATTACTAATTGATAACTTTAGGACTTAATTAGAACTTGATAATTTTAGGACTTAATAATTTTAGGACTTAATTAGGACTTGATAATTTTAGGACTTAATTAGGACTTGATAATTTAAGGAGTCAATTAGGACTTGATAATGTTAGGACTTAATAATTTTAGGACTTAATTAGGACTTGATAATTTAAGGAGTCAATTAGGACTTGATAACTTTAGGTCTTAGTTAGGACTTGATAATTTTCGGACTTAGTTAGGACTTGATAATTTTAGAACTTATTTAGGACCTGATAATTTTAGGATCGAATTAGGACTTGATAATTTTAAGATTTAATTAGGACTCGATAATTTTAGGACTTAATTAGGACTTGATAATTTAAGGAGTCAATTAGGACTTGATAATTTTAGGACTTAATAATTTTAGGACTTAATTAGGACTTGATCATGTTAGGACTTAATTAGTAATTGATAACTTTAGGACTTAATTAGAACTTGATAATTTTGGGACTTAATTAGGACTTGATAATTTGAAGAGTCAATTAGGACTTGATAATTTTAGGAGTTAATTAGGACTTGAGAACTTTAGGACTTATATAGGACTTGAGAATGTTAGAACTTCATTAGGACTTTATAATTTTAGGAGTTAATTAGGACTTGATAACTTTAGGACTTAATTAGAACTTGATAATTTTAGGACTTAATAATTTTAGGACTTAATTAGCACTTGATAATTTAGGGAGTCAATTAGGACTTTATAACTTTAAGTCTTAGTTAGGACTTGATAATTTTCGGACTCAGTTAGGACTTAATAATTTTTGAACTTATTTAGGACCTGATAATTTTAGGATCGAATTAGGACTTGATAATTTTAGGATTTAATTAGGACTTGATAATTTTAGGAGTCAATTAGGACTTGATAATTTTAGGAGTTAATTAGGACTTGAGAACTTTTGGGCTTAATTAGGACTTGATACTTTTAGGACTTAGTTAGAACTAGATAATTTTAGAACTTATTTAGTACCTGATATTTTTAGGATTGAATTAGGACTTGATAATTTTAGGATTTAATTAGGACTTGATAATTGTAGGACTTAATTAGGACTTGATAATTTTAGGACTTAATTAGGACTTGATAATTTAAGGAGTCAATTAGGACTTGATAACTTTAGGTCTTAGTTAGGACTTGATAATTTTCTGACTTAGTTAGGACTTGATAATTTTATAACTTATTTAGGACCTGATAATTTTAGGATCGAATTAGGACTTGATAATTTTAAGATTTAATTAGGACTCGATAATTTTAGGAGTCAATTAGGACTTGATAATTTTAGGAGTTAATTACTACTTGCTAACTTTAGGACTTAATTAGTACTTGATAATTTTGGGACTTAATTAGGACTTGATCATGTTAGGACTTAATTACTAATTGATAACTTTAGGACTTAATTAGGACTTGATAATTTTGGGACTTAATTAGGACTTGATAATTTTAAGAGTCAATTAGGACTTGATATTTTAAGAAGTTAATTAGGACTTGAGAACTTTAGGACTTATATAGGACTTGAGAATGTTAGAACTTCATTAGGACTTTATAATTTTAGGAGTTAATTAGGACTTGATAACTTTAGGACTTAATTAGAACTTGATAATTTTAGGACTTAATAATTTTAGGACTTAATTAGGACTTGATAATTTTAGGACTTAATTAGGACTTGATAATTTTAGGAGTTAATTAGGACTTGAGAACTTTAGGACTTAATTAGGACTTGATCATTTTAGGACTTAATTAGGACTTGATAATTTTAGGAGTTAATTAGGACTTGAGAACTTTAGGACTTAATTAGGACTTGATCATTTTAGGACTTAATTAGGACTTGATAACTTGAGGACTTAATGAGGACTTGATAATTTTAGGACCTTATTAGGACTTGATAATTTTAGGACTTAGTAATTTTAGGACTTAATTAGGACTTGATAATTTTAGGACTTCTTTAGGACTTGATAATTTAAGGAGTCAATTAGGACTTGATAACTTTAGGACTTAATTAGGACTTGATAATTTCAAGAGTGAATTAGGACCTGATAATTTTAGGATTAAATTAGGACTTGATAATTTTAGGATTTAATTAGGACTTGATAATTGTAGGACTTAATTAGGACTTGATAATTTTAGGAGTTAATTAGGACTTGATAATTTTAGAAGTCAATTAGGACTTGATAATTTTAGGAGTTAATTAGGACTTGAGAACTTTAGGACTTAATTAGGACTTGATCATTTTAGGACTTAATTAGGACTTGATAACTTGAGGACTTAATGAGGACTTGATAATTTTAGGAAGTAATTAGGACTTGATCATGTTAGGACCTTATTACTAAATGATAACTTTAGGACTTAATTAAGACTTGATAATTTTAGGAGTTAATTAGGACTTGAGAACTTTAGGACTGAATTAGGACTTGATCATTTTAGGACTTAATTAGGACTTGATAACTTAAGGACTTAATTAGGACTTGATAATTTTAGGACTTAATAATTTTAGGACTTAATTAGGACTTGATCATGTTAGGACTTAATTACTAATTGATAACTTTAGGACTTAATTAGAACTTGATAATTTTAGGACTGAATAATTTTAGGACTTAATTAGGACTTGATAATTTTAGGACTTAATTAGGACTTGATAATTTAAGAAGTCAATTAGGACTTGATAATGTTAGGACTTAATAATTTTAGGACTTAATTAGGACTTGATAATTTAAGGAGTCAATTAGGACTTGATAACTTTAGGTCTTAGTTAGGACTTGATAATTTTCGGACTTAGTTAGGACTTGATAATTTTAGAACTTATTTAGGACCTGATAATTTTAGGATCGAATTAGGACTTGATAATTTTAAGATTTAATTAGGACTTGATAATTTTAGGAGACAATTAGGACTTGATAATTTTAGGAGTTAATTAGGACTTGTGAACTTTTGGGCTTAATTAGGAAATGATCATTTTAGGACTTAATTACTACTTGCTAACTTTAGGACTTAATTAGTACTTGATAATTTTGGGACTTAATTAGGACTTGATAATTTTAGGACTTAATAATTTTAGGACTTAATTAGGACTTGATCATGTTAGGACTTAATTACTAATTGATAACTTTAGGACTTAATTAGAACTTGATAATTTTAGGACTTGATAATTTTAGGACTTAATTAGGACTTGATAATTTAAGGAGTCAATTAGGACTTGATAATTTTAGGACTTAATAATTTTAGGACTTAATTAGGACTTGATAATTTAAGGAGTCAATTAGGACTTGATAACTTTAGGTCTTAGTTAGGACTTGATAATTTTCGGACTTAGTTAGGACTTGATAATTTTAGAACTTATTTAGGACCTGATAATTTTAGGATCGAATTAGGACTTGATAATTTTAAGATTTAATTAGGACTCGATAATTTTAGGACTTAATTAGGACTTGATAATTTAAGGAGTCAATTAGGACTTGATAATTTTAGGAGTTAATTAGGACTTGAGAACTTTTGGGCTTAATTAGGACTTGATACTTTTAGGACTTAGTTAGAACTAGATAATTTTAGACCTTATTTAGTACCTGATATTTTTAGGATTGAATTAGGACTTGATAATTTTAGGATTTAATTCGGACTTGATAATTTTATAACTTATTTAGGACCTGATAATTTTAGGATCGAATTAGGACTTGATAATATTAAGATTTAATTAGGACTCGATAATTTTAGGAGTCAATTAGGACTTGATAATTTTAGGAGTTAATTACTACTTGCTAACTTTAGGACTTAATTAGTACTTGATAATTTTGGGACTTAATTAGGACTTGATCATGTTAGGACTTAATTACTAATTGATAACTTTAGGACTTAATTAGGACTTGATAATTTTGGGACTTAATTAGGACTTGATAATTTTAAGAGTCAATTAGGACTTGATAATTTTAGGAGTTAATTAGGACTTGAGAACTTAAGGACTTATATAGGACTTAAGAATGTTAGAACTTCATTAGGACTTTATAATTTTAGGAGTTAATTAGGACTTGATAACTTTAGGACTTAATTAGAACTTGATAATTTTAGGACTTAATAATTTTAGGACTTAATTAGGACTTGATAATTTTAGGACTTAATTAGGACTTGATAATTTAAGGAGTCAATTAGGACTTGATAACTTTAGAACTTATTTAGGACCTGATAATTTTAGGATCGAATTAGGACTTGATAATTTTAAGATTTAATTAGGACTTGATAATTTTAGGAGACAATTAGGACTTGATAATTTTAGGAGTTAATTAGGACTTGAGAACTTTTGGGCTTAATTAGGAAATGATCATTTTAGGACTTAATTACTACTTGCTAACTTTAGGACTTAATTAGTACTTGATAATTTTGGGACTTAATTAGGACTTGATAATTTTAGGACTTAATAATTTTAGGACTTAAATAGGACTTGATCATGTTAGGACTTAATTACTAATTGATAATTTTAGGACCTAATTAGGACTTGATAATTTTAGGACTTAATTAGGACTTGATAATTTAAGGAGTCAATTAGGACTTGATAATTTTAGGACTTAATAATTTTAGGACTTAATTAGGACTTGATAATTTAAGGAGTCAATTAGGACTTGATAACTTTAGGTCTTAGTTAGGACTTGATAATTTTCGGACTTAGTTAGGACTTGATAATTTTAGAACTTATTTACGACCTGATAATTTTAGGATCGAATTAGGACTTGATAATTTTAAGATTTAATTAGGACTCGATAATTTTAGGACTTAATTAGGACTTGATAATTTAAGGAGTCAATTAGGACTTGATAACTTTAGGTCTTAGTTAGGACTTGATAATTTTCGGACTTAGTTAGGACTTGATAATTTTATAACTTATTTAGGACCTGATAATTTTAGGATCGAATTAGGACTTGATATTTTTAAGATTTAATTAGGACTCGATAATTTTAGGAGTCAATTAGGACTTGATAATTTTAGGAGTTAATAACTACTTGCTAACTTTAGGACTTAATTAGTACTTGATAATTTTGGGACTTAATTAGGACTTGATCATGTTAGGACTTAATTACTAATTGATAACTTTAGGACTTAATTAGGACTTGATAATTTTAGGATTTAATTAGGACTTGATAATTGTAGGACTTAATTAGGATTTGATAATTTTAGGACTTAATTAGGACTTGATAATTTAAGGAGTCAATTAGGACTTGATAACTTTAGGTCTTAGTTAGGACTTGATAATTTTCTGACTTAGTTAGTACTTGATAATTTTATAACTTATTTAGGACCTGATAATTTTAGGATCGAATTAGGACTTGATAATTTTAAGATTTAATTAGGACTCGATAATTTTAGGAGTCAATTAGGACTTGATAATTTTAGGAGTTAATTACTACTTGCTAACTTTAGGACTTAATTAGTACTTGATAATTTTGGGACTTAATTAGGACTTGATCATGTTAGGACTTAATTACTAATTGATAACTTTAGGACTTAATTAGGACTTGATAATTTTGGGACTTAATTAGGACTTGATAATTTTAAGAGTCAATTAGGACTTGATATTTTAAGGAGTTAATTAGGACTTGAGAACTTTAGGACTTATATAGGACTTGAGAATGTTAGAACTTCATTAGGACTTTATAATTTTAGGAGTTAATTAGGACTTGATAACTTTAGGACTTAATTAGAACTTGATAATTTTAGGACTTAATAATTTTAGGACTTAATTAGGACTTGATAATTTTAGGACTTAATTAGGACTTGATAATTTTAGGAGTTAATTAGGACTTGAGAACTTTAGGACTTAATTAGGACTTGATCATTTTAGGACTTAATTAGGACTTGATAATTTTAGGAGTTAATTAGGACTTGAGAACTTTAGGACTTAATTAGGACTTGATCATTTTAGGACTTAATTAGGACTTGATAACTTGAGGACTTAATGAGGACTTGATAATTTTAGGACTTGATAATTTTAGGAATTAATTAGGGCTTAATAATTTTAGGACTTAATTAGGACTTGATAATTTTAGGACTTAATTATGACTTGATAATTTTAGGAGTCAATTAGGACTTGATAATTTTAGGACTTAATTAGGACTTGATAATTTTAGGACCTTATTAGGACTTGATAATTTTAGGACTTAGTAATTTTAGGACTTAATTAGGACTTGATAATTTTAGGACTTAATAATTTTAGGACTTAATTAGGACTTGATAATTTAAGGAGTCAATTAGGACTTGATAACTTTAGGTCTTAGTTAGGACTTGATAATTTTCGGACTTAGTTAGGACTTGATAATTTTAGAACTTATTTAGGACCTGATAATTTTAGGATCGAATTAGGACTTGATAATTTTAAGATTTAATTAGGACTCGATAATTTTAGGACTTAATTAGGACTTGATAATTTAAGGAGTCAATTAGGACTTGATAATTTTAGGAGTTAATTACTACTTGCTTACTTTAGGACTTAATTAGTACTTGATAATTTTGGGACTTAATTAGGACTTGATCATGTTAGGACTTAATTACTAATTGATAACTTTAGGACTTAATTAGGACTTGATAATTTTGGGACTTAATTAGGACTTGATAATTTTAAGAGTCAATTAGGACTTGATATTTTAAGGAGTTAATTAGGACTTGAGAACTTTAGGACTTATATAGGACTTGAGAATGTTAGAACTTCATTAGGACTTTATAATTTTAGGAGTTAATTAGGACTTGATAACTTTAGGACTTAATTAGAACTTGATAATTTTAGGACTTAATAATTTTAGGACTTAATTAGGACTTGATAATTTTAGGACTTAATTAGGACTTGATAATTTTAGGAGTTAATTAGGACTTGAGAACTTTAGGACTTAATTAGGACTTGATCATTTTAGGACTTAATTAGGACTTGATAATTTTAGGAGTTAATTAGGACTTGAGAACTTTAGGACTTAATTAGGACTTGATAACTTGAGGACTTAATGAGGACTTCATAATTTTAGGACTTGATAATTTTAGGAATTAATTAGGGCTTAATAATTTTAGGACTTAATTAGGACTTGATAATTTTAGGACTTAATTATGACTTGATAATTTTAGGAGTCAATTAGGACTTGATAATTTTAGGACTTAATTAGGACTTGATAATTTTAGGACCTTATTAGGACTTGATAATTTTAGGACTTAGTAATTTTAGGACTTAATTAGGACTTGATAATTTTAGGACTTCTTTAGGACTTGATAATTTAAGGAGTCAATTAGGACTTGATAACTTTAGGACTTAATTAGGACTTGATAATTTCAAGAGTGAATTAGGACCTGATAATTTTAGGATTAAATTAGGACTTGATAATTTTAGGATTTAATTAGGACTTGATAATTGTAGGACTTAATTAGGACTTGATAATTTTAGGAGTTAATTAGGACTTGATAATTTTAGAAGTCAATTAGGACTTGATAATTTTAGGAGTTAATTAGGACTTGAGAACTTTAGGACTTAATTAGGACTTGATCATTTTAGGACTTAATTAGGACTTGATAACTTGAGGACTTAATGAGGACTTGATAATTTTAGGACTTAATAATTTTAGGACTTAATTAGGACTTGATCATGTTAGGACCTTATTACTAAATGATAACTTTAGGACTTAATTAAGACTTGATAATTTTAGGAGTTAATTAGGACTTGAGAACTTTAGGACTGAATTAGGACTTGATCATTTTAGGACTTAATTAGGACTTGATAACTTGAGGACTTAATTAGGACTTGATAATTTTAGGACTTAATAATTTTAGGACTTAATTAGGACTTGATCATGTTAGGACTTAATTACTAATTGATAACTTTAGGACTTAATTAGAACTTGATAATTTTAGGACTTAATAATTTTAGGACTTAATTAGGACTTGATAATTTTAGGACTTAATTAGGACTTGATAATTTAAGGAGTCAATTAGGACTTGATAATGTCAGGACTTAATAATTATAGGACTTAATTAGGACTTGATAATTTAAGGAGTCAATTAGGACTTGATAACTTTAGGTCTTAGTTAGGACTTGATAATTTTCGGACTTAGTTAGGACTTGATAATTTTAGAACTTATTTAGGACCTGATAATTTTAGGATCGAATTAGGACTTGATAATTTTGGGACTTAATTAGGACTTGATCATGTTAGGACTTAATTACTAATTGATAACTTTAGGACTTAATTAGGACTTGATAATTTTGGGACTTAATTAGGACTTGATAATTTTAAGAGTCAATTAGGACTTGATATTTTAAGGAGTTAATTAGGACTTGAGAACTTTAGGACTTATATAGGACTTGAGAATGTTAGAACTTCATTAGGACTTTATAATTTTAGGAGTTAATTAGGACTTGATAACTTTAGGACTTAATTAGAACTTGATAATTTTAGGAGTTAATAATTTTAGGACTTAATTAGGACTTGATAATTTTAGGACTTAATTAGGACTTGATAATTTTAGGAGTTAATTAGGACTTGAGAACTTTAGGACTTAATTAGGACTTGATCATTTTAGGACTTAATTAGGACTTGATAATTTTAGGAGTTAATTAGGACTTGAGAACTTTAGGACTTAATTAGGACTTGATCATTTTAGGACTTAATTAGGACTTGATAACTTGAGGACTTAATGAGGACTTGATAATTTTAGGACTTGATAATTTTAGGAATTAATTAGGGCTTAATAATTTTAGGACTTAATTAGGACTTGATAATTTTAGGACTTAATTATGACTTGATAATTTTAGGAGTCAATTAGGACTTGATAATTTTAGGACTTAATTAGGACTTGATAATTTTAGGACCTTATTAGGACTTGATAATTTTAGGACTTAGTAATTTTAGGACTTAATTAGGACTTGATAATTTTAGGACTTCTTTAGGACTTGATAATTTAAGGAGTCAATTAGGACTTGATAACTTTAGGACTTAAGTAGGACTTGATAATTTCAAGAGTGAATTAGGACCTGATAATTTTAGGATTAAATTAGGACTTGATAATTTTAGGATTTAATTAGGACTTGATAATTGTAGGACTTAATTAGGACTTGATAACTTGAGGACTTAATGAGGACTTGATAATTTTAGGACTTAATAATTTTAGGACTTAATTAGGACTTGATCATGTTAGGACCTTATTACTAAATGATAACTTTAGGACTTAATTAAGACTTGATAATTTTAGGAGTTAATTAGGACTTGAGAACTTTAGGACTGAATTAGGACTTGATCATTTTAGGACTTAATTAGGACTTGATAACTTGAGGACTTAATTAGGACTTGATAATTTTAGGACTTAATAATTTTAGGACTTAATTAGGACTTGATCATGTTAGGACTTAATTACTAATTGATAACTTTAGGACTTAATTAGAACTTGATAATTTTAGGACTTGATAATTTTAGGACTTAATTAGGACTTGATAATTTAAGGAGTCAATTAGGACTTGATAACTTTAGGTCTTAGTTAGGACTTGATAATTTTCGGACTTAGTTAGGACTTGATAATTTTAGAACTTATTTAGGACCTGATAATTTTAGGATCGAATTAGGACTTGATAATTTTAAGATTTAATTAGGACTCGATAATTTTAGGACTTAATTAGGACTTGATAATTTAAGGAGTCAATTAGGACTTGATAATTTTAGGAGTTAATTACTACTTGCTAACTTTAGGACTTAATTAGTACTTGATAATTTTGGGACTTAATTAGGACTTGATCATGTTAGGACTTAATTACTAATTGATAACTTTAGGACTTAATTAGGACTTGATAATTTTGGGACTTAATTAGGACTTGATAATTTTAAGAGTCAATTAGGACTTGATATTTTAAGGAGTTAATTAGGACTTGAGAACTTTAGGACTTATATAGGACTTGAGAATGTTAGAACTTCATTAGGACTTTATAATTTTAGGAGTTAATTAGGACTTGATAACTTTAGGACTTAATTAGAACTTGATAATTTTAGGACTTAATAATTTTAGGACTTAATTAGGACTTGATAATTTTAGGACTTAATTAGGACTTGATAATTTTAGGAGTTAATTAGGACTTGAGAACTTTAGGACTTAATTAGGACTTGATCATTTTAGGACTTAATTAGGACTTGATAATTTTAGGAGTTAATTAGGACTTGAGAACTTTAGGACTTAATTAGGACTTGATAACTTGAGGACTTAATGAGGACTTGATAATTTTAGGACTTGATAATTTTAGGAATTAATTAGGGCTTAATAATTTTAGGACTTAATTAGGACTTGATAATTTTAGGACTTAATTATGACTTGATAATTTTAGGAGTCAATTAGGACTTGATAATTTTAGGAGTTAATTAGGACTTGAGAACTTTAGGACTTAATTAGGACTTGATCATTTTAGGACTTAATTAGGACTTGATAATTTTAGGAGTTAATTAGGACTTGAGAACTTTAGGACTTAATTAGGACTTGATCATTTTAGGACTTAATTAGGACTTGATAACTTGAGGACTTAATGAGGACTTGATAATTTTAGGACTTGATAATTTTAGGAATTAATTAGGGCTTAATAATTTTAGGACTTAATTAGGACTTGATAATTTTAGGACTTAATTATGACTTGATAATTTTAGGAGTCAATTAGGACTTGATAATTTTAGGACTTAATTAGGACTTGATAATTTTAGGACCTTATTAGGACTTGATAATTTTAGGACTTAGTAATTTTAGGACTTAATTAGGACTTGATAATTTTAGGACTTCTTTAGGACTTGATAATTTAAGGAGTCAATTAGGACTTGATAACTTTAGGTCTTAGTTAGGACTTGATAATTTTCGGACTTAGTTAGGACTTGATAATTTTAGAACTTATTTAGGACCTGATAATTTTAGGATCGAATTAGGACTTGATAATTTTGGGACTTAATTAGGACTTGATCATGTTAGGACTTAATTACTAATTGATAACTTTAGGACTTAATTAGGACTTGATAATTTTGGGACTTAATTAGGACTTGATAATTTTAAGAGTCAATTAGGACTTGATATTTTAAGGAGTTAATTAGGACTTGAGAACTTTAGGACTTATATAGGACTTGAGAATGTTAGAACTTCATTAGGACTTTATAATTTTAGGAGTTAATTAGGACTTGATAACTTTAGGACTTAATTAGAACTTGATAATTTTAGGAGTTAATAATTTTAGGACTTAATTAGGACTTGATAATTTTAGGACTTAATTAGGACTTGATAATTTTAGGAGTTAATTAGGACTTGAGAACTTTAGGACTTAATTAGGACTTGATCATTTTAGGACTTAATTAGGACTTGATAATTTTAGGAGTTAATTAGGACTTGAGAACTTTAGGACTTAATTAGGACTTGATCATTTTAGGACTTAATTAGGACTTGATAACTTGAGGACTTAATGAGGACTTGATAATTTTAGGACTTGATAATTTTAGGAATTAATTAGGGCTTAATAATTTTAGGACTTAATTAGGACTTGATAATTTTAGGACTTAATTATGACTTGATAATTTTAGGAGTCAATTAGGACTTGATAATTTTAGGACTTAATTAGGACTTGATAATTTTAGGACCTTATTAGGACTTGATAATTTTAGGACTTAGTAATTTTAGGACTTAATTAGGACTTGATAATTTTAGGACTTCTTTAGGACTTGATAATTTAAGGAGTCAATTAGGACTTGATAACTTTAGGACTTAAGTAGGACTTGATAATTTCAAGAGTGAATTAGGACCTGATAATTTTAGGATTAAATTAGGACTTGATAATTTTAGGATTTAATTAGGACTTGATAATTGTAGGACTTAATTAGGACTTGATAACTTGAGGACTTAATGAGGACTTGATAATTTTAGGACTTAATAATTTTAGGACTTAATTAGGACTTGATCATGTTAGGACCTTATTACTAAATGATAACTTTAGGACTTAATTAAGACTTGATAATTTTAGGAGTTAATTAGGACTTGAGAACTTTAGGACTGAATTAGGACTTGATCATTTTAGGACTTAATTAGGACTTGATAACTTGAGGACTTAATTAGGACTTGATAATTTTAGGACTTAATAATTTTAGGACTTAATTAGGACTTGAGCATGTTAGGACTTAATTACTAATTGATAACTTTAGGACTTAATTAGAACTTGATAATTTTAGGACTTGATAATTTTAGGACTTAATTAGGACTTGATAATTTAAGGAGTCAATTAGGACTTGATAATTTTAGGACTTAATAATTTTAGGACTTAATTAGGACTTGATAATTTAAGGAGTCAATTAGGACTTGATAACTTTAGGTCTTAGTTAGGACTTGATAATTTTCGGACTTAGTTAGGACTTGATAATTTTAGAACTTATTTAGGACCTGATAATTTTAGGATCGAATTAGGACTTGATAATTTTAAGATTTAATTAGGACTCGATAATTTTAGGACTTAATTAGGACTTGATAATTTAAGGAGTCAATTAGGACTTGATAATTTTAGGAGTTAATTACTACTTGCTAACTTTAGGACTTAATTAGTACTTGATAATTTTGGGACTTAATTAGGACTTGATCATGTTAGGACTTAATTACTAATTGATAACTTTAGGACTTAATTAGGACTTGATAATTTTGGGACTTAATTAGGACTTGATAATTTTAAGAGTCAATTAGGACTTGATATTTTAAGGAGTTAATTAGGACTTGAGAACTTTAGGACTTATATAGGACTTGAGAATGTTAGAACTTCATTAGGACTTTATAATTTTAGGAGTTAATTAGGACTTGATAACTTTAGGACTTAATTAGAACTTGATAATTTTAGGACTTAATAATTTTAGGACTTAATTAGGACTTGATAATTTTAGGACTTAATTAGGACTTGATAATTTTAGGAGTTAATTAGGACTTGAGAACTTTAGGACTTAATTAGGACTTGATCATTTTAGGACTTAATTAGGACTTGATAATTTTAGGAGTTAATTAGGACTTGAGAACTTTAGGACTTAATTAGGACTTGATAACTTGAGGACTTAATGAGGACTTGATAATTTTAGGACTTGATAATTTTAGGAATTAATTAGGGCTTAATAATTTTAGGACTTAATTAGGACTTGATAATTTTAGGACTTAATTATGACTTGATAATTTTAGGAGTCAATTAGGACTTGATAATTTTAGGACTTAATTAGGACTTGATAATTTTAGGACCTTATTAGGACTTGATAATTTTAGGACTTAGTAATTTTAGGACTTAATTAGGACTTGATAATTTTAGGACTTCTTTAGGACTTGATAATTTAAGGAGTCAATTAGGACTTGATAACTTTAGGACTTAATTAGGACTTGATAATTTCAAGAGTGAATTAGGACCTGATAATTTTAGGATTAAATTAGGACTTGATAATTTTAGGATTTAATTAGGACTTGATAATTGTAGGACTTAATTAGGACTTGATAATTTTAGGAGTTAATTAGGACTTGATAATTTTAGAAGTCAATTAGGACTTGATAATTTTAGGAGTTAATTAGGACTTGAGAACTTTAGGACTTAATTAGGACTTGATCATTTTAGGACTTAATTAAGACTTGATAACTTGAGGACTTAATGAGGACTTGATAATTTTAGGACTTAATAATTTTAGGACTTAATTAGGACTTGATCATGTTAGGACCTTATTACTAAATGATAACTTTAGGACTTAATTAAGACTTGATAATTTTAGGAGTTAATTAGGACTTGAGAACTTTAGGACTGAATTAGGACTTGATCATTTTAGGACTTAATTAGGACTTGATAACTTGAGGACTTAATTAGGACTTGATAATTTTAGGAGTTAATTAGGACTTGTGAACTTTTGGGCTTAATTAGGAAATGATGATTTTAGGACTTAATTACTACTTGCTAACTTTAGGACTTAATTAGTACTTGATAATTTTGGCACTTAATTAGGACTTGATAATTTTAGGACTTAATAATTTTAGGACTTAATTAGGACTTGATCATGTTAGGACTTAATTACTAATTGATAACTTTAGGACTTAATTAGAACTTGATAATTTTAGGACTTAATTAGGACTTGATAATTTAAGGAGTCAATTAGGACTTGATAACTTTAGGTCTTAGTTAGGACTTGATAATTTTCGGACTTAGTTAGGACTTGATAATTTTAGAACTTATTTAGGACCTGATAATTTTAGGATCGAATTAGGACTTGATAATTTTAAGATTTAATTAGGACTCGATAATTTTAGGACTTAATTAGGACTTGATAATTTAAGGAGTCAATTAGTACTTGATAATTTTAGGAGTTAATTAGGACTTGAGAACTTTTGGGCTTAATTAGGACTTGATACTTTTAGGACTTAGTTAGAACTAGATAATTTTAGAACTTATTTAGTACCTGATATTTTTAGGATTGAATTAGGACTTGATAATTTTAGGATTTAATTCGGACTTGATAATTGTAGGACTTAATTAGGACTTGATAATTTTAGGACTTAATTAGGACTTGATAATTTAAGGAGTCAATTAGGACTTGATAACTTTAGGTCTTAGTTAGGACTTGATAATTTTCGGACTTAGTTAGGACTTGATAATTTTATAACTTATTTAGGACCTGATAATTTTAGGATCGAATTAGGACTTAAAAATTTTAAGATTTAATTAGGACTCGATAATTTTAGGAGTCAATTAGGACTTGATAATTTTAGGAGTTAATAACTACTTGCTAACTTTAGGACTTAATTAGAACTTGATAATTTTGGGACTTAATTAGGACTTGATCATGTTAGGACTTAATTACTAATTGATAACTTTAGGACTTAATTAGGACTTGATAATTTTGGGACTTAATTAGGACTTGATAATTTTAAGAGTCAATTAGGACTTGATAATTTTAGGAGTTAATTAGGACTTGAGAACTTTAGGACTTATATAGGACTTGAGAATGTTAGAACTTCATTAGGACTTTATAATTTTAGGAGTTAATTAGGACTTGATAACTTTAGGACTTAATTAGAACTTGATAATTTTAGGACTTAATAATTTTAGGACTTATTTAGGACTTGATAATTTTAGGACTTAATTAGGACTTGATAATTTAAGGAGTCAATTAGGACTTGATAACTTTAGAACTTATTTAGGACCTGATAATTTTAGGATCGAATTAGGACTTGATAATTTTAAGATTTAATTAGGACTTGATAATTTTAGGAGACAATTAGGACTTGATAATTTTAGGAGTTAATTAGGACTTGAGAACTTTTGGGCTTAATTAGGACTTGATACTTTTAGGACATAGTTAGAACTTGATAATTTTAGAACTTATTTAGGACCTGATAATTTTAGGATTGAATTAGGACTTGATAAATTTAGGAGTTAATTAGAACTTGATAACTTTAGGACTTAATTAGAACTTGATAATTTTAGGACTTAATAATTTTAGGACTTAATTAGCACTTGATAATTTAGGGAGTCAATTAGGACTTTATAACTTTAGGTCTTAGTTAGGACTTGATAATTTTCGGACTCAGTTAGGACTTGATAATTTTAGAACTTATTTAGGACCTGATAATTTTAGGATCGAATTAGGACTTGATAATTTTAGGATTTAATTAGGACTTGATAATTTTAGGAGTCAATTAGGACTGGATAATTTTAGGAGTTAATTAGGACTTGAGAACTTTTGGGCTTAATTAGGACTTGATACTTTTAGGACTTAGTTAGAACTAGATAATTTTAGAACTTATTTAGTACCTGATATTTTTAGGATTGAATTAGGACTTGATAATTTTAGGATTTAATTAGGACTTGATAATTGTAGGACTTAATTAGGACTTGATAATTTTAGGACTTAATTAGGACTTGATAATTTAAGGAGTCAATTAGGACTTGATAACTTTAGGTCTTAGTTAGGACTTGATAATTTTATAACTTATTTAGGACCTGATAATTTTAGGATCGAATTAGGACTTGATAATTTTAAGATTTAATTAGGACTCGATAATTTTAGGAGTCAATTAGGACTTGATAATTTTAGGAGTTAATTACTACTTGCTAACTTTAGGACTTAATTAGTACTTGATAATTTTGGGACTTAATTAGGACTTGATCATGTTAGGACTTAATTACTAATTGATAACTTTAGGACTTAATTAGGACTTGATAATTTTGGGACTTAATTAGGACTTGATAATTTTAAGAGTCAATTAGGACTTGATATTTTAAGGAGTTACTTAGGACTTGAGAACTTTAGGACTTATATAGGACTTGAGAATGTTAGAACTTCATTAGGACTTGATAATTTTAGGAGTTAATTAGGACTTGAGAACTTTAGGACTTAATTAGGACTTGATCATTTTAGGACTTAATTAGGACTTGATAACTTGAGGACTTAATGAGGACTTGATAATTTTAGGACTTGATAATTTTAGGAATTAATTAGGGCTTAATAATTTTAGGACTTAATTAGGACTTGATAATTTTAGGACTTAATTATGACTTGATAATTTTAGGAGTCAATTAGGACTTGATAATTTTAGGACTTAATTAGGACTTGATAATTTTAGGACCTTATTAGGACTTGATAATTTTAGGACTTAGTAATTTTAGGACTTAATTAGGACTTGATAAATTTAGGACTTGATAATTTAAGGAGTCAATTAGGACTTGATAACTTTAGGACTTAATTAGGACTTGATAATTTCAAGAGTGAATTAGGACCTGATAATTTTAGGATTAAATTAGGACTTGATAATTTTAGGATTTAATTAGGACTTGATAATTGTAGGACTTAATTAGGACTTGATAATTTTAGGAGTTAATTAGGACTTGAGAACTTTAGGACTTAATTAGGACTTGATCATTTTAGGACTTAATTAGGACTTGATAACTTGAGGACTTAATGAGGACTTGATAATTTTAGGACTTAATAATTTTAGGACTTAATTAGGACTTGATCATGTTAGGACCTTATTACTAAATAATAACTTTAGGACTTAATTAAGACTTGATAATTTTAGGAGTTAATTAGGACTTGAGAACTTTAGGACTGAATTAGGACTTGATCATTTTAGGACTTAATTAGGACTTGATAACTTGAGGACTTAATTAGGACTTGATAATTTTAGGACTTAATAATTTTAGGACTTAATTAGGACTTGATCATGTTAGGACTTAATTACTAATTGATAACTTTAGGACTTAATTAGAACTTGATAATTTTAGGACTTAATAATTTTAGGACTTAATAATTTTAGGACTTAATTAGGACTTGATAATTTTAGGACTTAATTAGGACTTGATAATTTAAGGAGTCAATTAGGACTTGATAATGTTAGGACTTAATAATTTTAGGACTTAATTAGGACTTGATAATTTAAGGAGTCAATTAGGACTTGATAACTTTAGGTCTTAGTTAGGACTTGATAATTTTATAACTTATTTAGGACCTGATAATTTTAGGATCGAATTAGGACTTGATAATTTTAAGATTTAATTAGGACTCGATAATTTTAGGAGTCAATTAGGACTTGATAATTTTAGGAGTTAATTACTACTTGCTAACTTTAGGACTTAATTAGTACTTGATAATTTTAGGACTTAGTTAGGACTTGATAATTTTAGGACTTAATTAGGACTTGATAATTTTAGGAGTTAATTAGGACTTGAGAACTTTAGGACTTAATTAGGACTTGATCATTTTAGGACTTAATTAGGACTTGATAATTTTAGGAGTTAATTAGGCCTTGAGAACTTTTGGGCTTAATTAGGACTTGATACTTTTAGGACTTAGTTAGAACTAGATAATTTTAGAACTTATTTAGTACCTGATATTTTTAGGATTGAATTAGGACTTGATAATTTTAGGATTTAATTAGGACTTGATAATTGTAGGACTTAATTAGGACTTGATAATTTTAGGACTTAATTAGGACTTGATAATTTAAGGAGTCAATTAGGACTTGATAACTTTAGGACTTAATTAGGACTTGATAATTTTAGGAGTTAATTAGGACTTGAGAACTTTAGGACTTAATTAGGACTTGATCATTTTAGGACTTAATTAGGACTTGATAATTTTAGGAGTTAATTAGGACTTGAGAACTTTAGGACTTAATTAGGACTTGATCATTTTAGGACTTAATTAGGACTTGATAACTTGAGGACTTAATGAGGACTTGATAATTTTAGGACTTGATAATTTTAGGAATTAATTAGGGCTTAATAATTTTAGGACTTAATTAGGACTTGATAATTTTAGGACTTAATTATGACTTGATAATTTTAGGAGTCAATTAGGACTTGATAATTTTAGGACTTAATTAGGACTTGATAATTTTAGGACTTCTTTAGGACTTGATAACTTTAGGACTTAATTAGGACTTGATAATTTTGGGACTTAATTAGGACTTGATAATTTTAAGAGTCAATTAGGACTTGATAATTTTAGGAGTTAATTAGGACTTGAGAACTTTAGGACTTATATAGGACTTGAGAATGTTAGAACTTCATTAGGACTTTATAATTTTAGGAGTTAATTAGGACTTGATAACTTTAGGACTTAATTAGAACTTGATAATTTTAGGACTTAATAATTTTAGGACTTATTTAGGACTTGATAATTTTAGGACTTAATTAGGACTTGATAATTTAAGGAGTCAATTAGGACTTGATAACTTTAGAACTTATTTAGGACCTGATAATTTTAGGATCGAATTAGGACTTGATAATTTTAAGATTTAATTAGGACTTGATAATTTTAGGAGACAATTAGGACTTGATAATTTTAGGAGTTAATTAGGACTTGAGAACTTTTGGGCTTAATTAGGACTTGATACTTTTAGGACATAGTTAGAACTTGATAATTTTAGAACTTATTTAGGACCTGATAATTTTAGGATTGAATTAGGACTTGATAAATTTAGGAGTTAATTAGAACTTGATAACTTTAGGACTTAATTAGAACTTGATAATTTTAGGACTTAATAATTTTAGGACTTAATTAGCACTTGATAATTTAGGGAGTCAATTAGGACTTTATAACTTTAGGTCTTAGTTAGGACTTGATAATTTTCGGACTCAGTTAGGACTTGATAATTTTAGAACTTATTTAGGACCTGATAATTTTAGGATCGAATTAGGACTTGATAATTTTAGGATTTAATTAGGACTTGATAATTTTAGGAGTCAATTAGGACTGGATAATTTTAGGAGTTAATTAGGACTTGAGAACTTTTGGGCTTAATTAGGACTTGATACTTTTAGGACTTAGTTAGAACTAGATAATTTTAGAACTTATTTAGTACCTGATATTTTTAGGATTGAATTAGGACTTGATAATTTTAGGATTTAATTAGGACTTGATAATTGTAGGACTTAATTAGGACTTGATAATTTTAGGACTTAATTAGGACTTGATAATTTAAGGAGTCAATTAGGACTTGATAACTTTAGGACTTAATTAGGACTTGATAATTTTAGGAGTTAATTAGGACTTGAGAACTTTAGGACTTAATTAGGACTTGATCATTTTAGGACTTAATTAGGACTTGATAATTTTAGGAGTTAATTAGGACTTGAGAACTTTAGGACTTAATTAGGACTTGATCATTTTAGGACTTAATTAGGACTTGATAACTTGAGGACTTAATGAGGACTTGATAATTTTAGGACTTGATAATTTTAGGAATTAATTAGGGCTTAATAATTTTAGGACTTAATTAGGACTTGATAATTTTAGGACTTAATTATGACTTGATAATTTTAGGAGTCAATTAGGACTTGATAATTTTAGGACTTAATTAGGACTTGATAATTTTAGGACTTCTTTAGGACTTGATAACTTTAGGACTTAATTAGGACTTGATAATTTTGGGACTTAATTAGGACTTGATAATTTTAAGAGTCAATTAGGACTTGATAATTTTAGGAGTTAATTAGGACTTGAGAACTTTAGGACTTATATAGGACTTGAGAATGTTAGAACTTCATTAGGACTTTATAATTTTAGGAGTTAATTAGGACTTGATAACTTTAGGACTTAATTAGAACTTGATAATTTTAGGACTTAATAATTTTAGGACTTATTTAGGACTTGATAATTTTAGGACTTAATTAGGACTTGATAATTTAAGGAGTCAATTAGGACTTGATAACTTTAGAACTTATTTAGGACCTGATAATTTTAGGATCGAATTAGGACTTGATAATTTTAAGATTTAATTAGGACTTGATAATTTTAGGAGACAATTAGGACTTGATAATTTTAGGAGTTAATTAGGACTTGAGAACTTTTGGGCTTAATTAGGACTTGATACTTTTAGGACATAGTTAGAACTTGATAATTTTAGAACTTATTTAGGACCTGATAATTTTAGGATTGAATTAGGACTTGATAAATTTAGGAGTTAATTAGAACTTGATAACTTTAGGACTTAATTAGAACTTGATAATTTTAGGACTTAATAATTTTAGGACTTAATTAGCACTTGATAATTTAGGGAGTCAATTAGGACTTTATAACTTTAGGTCTTAGTTAGGACTTGATAATTTTCGGACTCAGTTAGGACTTGATAATTTTAGAACTTATTTAGGACCTGATAATTTTAGGATCGAATTAGGACTTGATAATTTTAAGATTTAATTAGGACTCGATAATTTTAGGAGTCAATTAGGACTTGATAATTTTAGGAGTTAATTACTACTTGCTAACTTTAGGACTTAATTAGTACTTGATAATTTTGGGACTTAATTAGGACTTGATCATGTTAGGACTTAATTACTAATTGATAACTTTAGGACTTAATTAGGACTTGATAATTTTGGGACTTAATTAGGACTTGATAATTTTAAGAGTCAATTAGGACTTGATATTTTAAGGAGTTACTTAGGACTTGAGAACTTTAGGACTTATATAGGACTTGAGAATGTTAGAACTTCATTAGGACTTGATAATTTTAGGAGTTAATTAGGACTTGAGAACTTTAGGACTTAATTAGGACTTGATCATTTTAGGACTTAATTAGGACTTGATAACTTGAGGACTTAATGAGGACTTGATAATTTTAGGACTTGATAATTTTAGGAATTAATTAGGGCTTAATAATTTTAGGACTTAATTAGGACTTGATAATTTTAGGACTTAATTATGACTTGATAATTTTAGGAGTCAATTAGGACTTGATAATTTTAGGACTTAATTAGGACTTGATAATTTTAGGACCTTATTAGGACTTGATAATTTTAGGACTTAGTAATTTTAGGACTTAATTAGGACTTGATAAATTTAGGACTTGATAATTTAAGGAGTCAATTAGGACTTGATAACTTTAGGACTTAATTAGGACTTGATAATTTCAAGAGTGAATTAGGACCTGATAATTTTAGGATTAAATTAGGACTTGATAATTTTAGGATTTAATTAGGACTTGATAATTGTAGGACTTAATTAGGACTTGATAATTTTAGGAGTTAATTAGGACTTGAGAACTTTAGGACTTAATTAGGACTTGATCATTTTAGGACTTAATTAGGACTTGATAACTTGAGGACTTAATGAGGACTTGATAATTTTAGGACTTAATAATTTTAGGACTTAATTAGGACTTGATCATGTTAGGACCTTATTACTAAATAATAACTTTAGGACTTAATTAAGACTTGATAATTTTAGGAGTTAATTAGGACTTGAGAACTTTAGGACTGAATTAGGACTTGATCATTTTAGGACTTAATTAGGACTTGATAACTTGAGGACTTAATTAGGACTTGATAATTTTAGGACTTAATAATTTTAGGACTTAATTAGGACTTGATCATGTTAGGACTTAATTACTAATTGATAACTTTAGGACTTAATTAGAACTTGATAATTTTAGGACTTAATAATTTTAGGACTTAATAATTTTAGGACTTAATTAGGACTTGATAATTTTAGGACTTAATTAGGACTTGATAATTTAAGGAGTCAATTAGGACTTGATAATGTTAGGACTTAATAATTTTAGGACTTAATTAGGACTTGATAATTTAAGGAGTCAATTAGGACTTGATAACTTTAGGTCTTAGTTAGGACTTGATAATTTTATAACTTATTTAGGACCTGATAATTTTAGGATCGAATTAGGACTTGATAATTTTAAGATTTAATTAGGACTCGATAATTTTAGGAGTCAATTAGGACTTGATAATTTTAGGAGTTAATTACTACTTGCTAACTTTAGGACTTAATTAGTACTTGATAATTTTAGGACTTAGTTAGGACTTGATAATTTTAGGACTTAATTAGGACTTGATAATTTTAGGAGTTAATTAGGACTTGAGAACTTTAGGACTTAATTAGGACTTGATCATTTTAGGACTTAATTAGGACTTGATAATTTTAGGAGTTAATTAGGACTTGAGAACTTTTGGGCTTAATTAGGACTTGATACTTTTAGGACTTAGTTAGAACTAGATAATTTTAGAACTTATTTAGTACCTGATATTTTTAGGATTGAATTAGGACTTGATAATTTTAGGATTTAATTAGGACTTGATAATTGTAGGACTTAATTAGGACTTGATAATTTTAGGACTTAATTAGGACTTGATAATTTAAGGAGTCAATTAGGACTTGATAACTTTAGGACTTAATTAGGACTTGATAATTTTAGGAGTTAATTAGGACTTGAGAACTTTAGGACTTAATTAGGACTTGATCATTTTAGGACTTAATTAGGACTTGATAATTTTAGGAGTTAATTAGGACTTGAGAACTTTAGGACTTAATTAGGACTTGATCATTTTAGGACTTAATTAGGACTTGATAACTTGAGGACTTAATGAGGACTTGATAATTTTAGGACTTGATAATTTTAGGAATTAATTAGGGCTTAATAATTTTAGGACTTAATTAGGACTTGATAATTTTAGGACTTAATTATGACTTGATAATTTTAGGAGTCAATTAGGACTTGATAATTTTAGGACTTAATTAGGACTTGATAATTTTAGGACCTTATTAGGACTTGATAATTTTAGGACTTAGTAATTTTAGGACTTAATTAGGACTTGATAATTTTAGGACTTCTTTAGGACTTGATAATTTTAGGATTTAATTAGGACTTGATAATTGTAGGACTTAATTAGGACTTGATAATTTTAGGATTTAATTAGAACTTGATAATTTTAGAAGTCAATTAGGACTTGATAATTTTAGGAGTTAATTAGGACTTGAGAACTTTAGGACTTAATTAGGACTTGATCATTTTAGGACTTAATTAGGACTTGATAACTTGAGGACTTAATGAGGACTTGATAATTTTAGGACTTAATAATTTTAGGACTTAATTAGGACTTGATCATGTTAGGACCTTATTACTAAATGATAACTTTAGGACTTAATTAAGACTTGATAATTTTAGGAGTTAATTAGGACTTGAGAACTTTAGGACTGAATTAGGACTTGATCATTTTAGGACTTAATTAGGACTTGATAACTTGAGGACTTAATTAAGACTTGATAATTTTAGGACTTAATAATTTTAGGACTTAATTAGGACTTGATCATGTGAGGACTTAATTACTAATTGATAACTTTAGGACTTAATTAGAACTTGATAATTTTAGGACTTAATAATTTTAGGACTTAATTAGGACTTGATAATTTTAGGACTTAATTAGGACTTGATAATTTAAGGAGTCAATTAGGACTTGATAATGTTAGGACTTAATAATATTAGGACTTCATTAGGACTTGATAATTTAAGGAGTCAATTAGGACTTGATAATTTTAGGACTTAATAATTTTAGGACTTAATTAGGACTTGATAATTTAAGGAGTCAATTAGGGCTTGATAACTTTAGGTCTTAGTTAGGACTTGATAATTTTCGGACTTAGTTAGGACTTGATAATTTTAGAACTTATTTAAGACCTGATAATTTTAGGATCGAATTAGGACTTGATAATTTTAAGATTTAATTAGGACTCGATAATTTTAGGACTTAATTAGGACTTGATAATTTAAGGAGTCAATTAGGACTTGATAATTTTAGGAGTTAATTAGGACTTGAGAACTTTTGGGCTTAATTAGGACTTGATACTTTTAGGACTTAGTTAGAACTAGATAATTTTAGAACTTATTTAGTACCTGATATTTTTAGGATTGAATTAGGACTTGATAATTTTAGGATTTAATTCGGACTTGATAATTGTAGGACTTAATTAGGACTTGATAATTTTAGGACTTAATTAGGACTTGATAATTTAAGGAGTCAATTAGGACTTGATAACTTTAGGTCTTAGTTAGGACTTGATAATTTTCGGACTTAGTTAGGACTTGATAATTTTATAACTTATTTAGGACCTGATAATTTTAGGATCGAATTAGGACTTAAAAATTTTAAGATTTAATTAGGACTCGATAATTTTAGGAGTCAATTAGGACTTGATAATTTTAGGAGTTAATAACTACTTGCTAACTTTAGGACTTAATTAGAACTTGATAATTTTGGGACTTAATTAGGACTTGATCATGTTAGGACTTAATTACTAATTGATAACTTTAGGACTTAATTAGGACCTGATAATTTTGGGACTTAATTAGGACTTGATAATTTTAAGAGTCAATTAGGACTTGATAATTTTAGGAGTTAATTAGGACTTGAGAACTTTAGGACTTATATAGGACTTGAGAATGTTAGAACTTCATTAGGACTTTATAATTTTAGGAGTTAATTAGGACTTGATAACTTTAGGACTTAATTAGAACTTGATAATTTTAGGACTTAATAATTTTAGGACTTATTTAGGACTTGATAATTTTAGGACTTAATTAGGACTTGATAATTTAAGGAGTCAATTAGGACTTGATAACTTTAGAACTTATTTAGGACCTGATAATTTTAGGATCGAATTAGGACTTGATAATTTTAAGATTTAATTAGGACTTGATAATTTTAGGAGACAATTAGGACTTGATAATTTTAGGAGTTAATTAGGACTTGAGAACTTTTGGGCTTAATTAGGAAATGATTATTTTAGGACTTAATTACTACTTGCTAACTTTAGGACTTAATTAGGACTTGATCATTTTAGGACTTAATTACTACTTGCTAACTTTAGGACTTAATTAGTACTTGATAATTTTGGGACTTAATGAGGACTTGATAATTTTAGGACCTTATTAGGACTTGATAATTTTAGGACTTAGTAATTTTAGGACTTAATTAGGACTTGATAATTTTAGGACTTCTTTAGGACTTGATAATTTAAGGAGTCAATTAGGACTTGATAACTTTAGGACTTAATTAGGACTTGATAATTTCAAGAGTGAATTAGGACCTGATAATTTTAGGATTAAATTAGGACTTGATAATTTTAGGATTTAATTAGGACTTGATAACTTAAGGACTTAATTAGGACTTGATAATTTTAGGACTTAATAATTTTAGGACTTAATTAGGACTTGATCATGTTAGGACTTAATTACTAATTGATAACTTTAGGACTTAATTAGAACTTGATAATTTTAGGACTTAATAATTTTAGGACTTAATTAGGACTTGATAATTTTAGGACTTAATTAGGACTTGATAATTTAAGAAGTCAATTAGGACTTGATAATGTTAGGACTTAATAATTTTAGGACTTAATTAGGACTTGATAATTTAAGGAGTCAATTAGGACTTGATAACTTTAGGTCTTAGTTAGGACTTGATAATTTTCGGACTTAGTTAGGACTTGATAATTTTAGAACTTATTTAGGACCTGATAATTTTAGGATCGAATTAGGACTTGATAATTTTAAGATTTAATTAGGACTTGATAATTTTAGGAGACAATTAGGACTTGATAATTTTAGGAGTTAATTAGGACTTGTGAACTTTTGGGCTTAATTAGGAAATGATCATTTTAGGACTTAATTACTACTTGCTAACTTTAGGACTTAATTAGTACTTGATAATTTTGGGACTTAATTAGGACTTGATAATTTTAGGACTTAATAATTTTAGGACTTAATTAGGACTTGATCATGTTAGGACTTAATTACTAATTGATAACTTTAGGACTTAATTAGAACTTGATAATTTTAGGACTTGTTAATTTTAGGACTTAATTAGGACTTGATAATTTAAGGAGTCAATTAGGACTCGATAATTTTAGGACTTAATTAGGACTTGATAATTTAAGGAGTCAATTAGGACTTGATAATTTTAGGAGTTAATTACTACTTGCTAACTTTAGGACTTAATTAGTACTTGATAATTTTGGGACTTAATTAGGACTTGATCATGTTAGGACTTAATTACTAATTGATAACTTTAGGACTTAATTAGGACTTGATAATTTTGGGACTTAATTAGGACTTGATAATTTTAAGAGTTAATTAGGACTTGAGAACTTTAGGACTTAATTAGGACTTGATCATTTTAGGACTTAATTAGGACTTGATAACTTGAGGACTTAATGAGGACTTGATAATTTTAGGACTTGATAATTTTAGGAATTAATTAGGGCTTAATAATTTTAGGACTTAATTAGGACTTGATAATTTTAGGACTTAATTATGACTTGATAATTTTAGGAGTCAATTAGGACTTGATAATTTTAGGACTTAATTAGGACTTGATAATTTTAGGACCTTATTAGGACTTGATAATTTTAGGACTTAGTAATTTTAGGACTTAATTAGGACTTGATAATTTTAGGACTTCTTTAGGACTTGATAATTTAAGGAGTCAATTAGGACTTGATAACTTTAGGACTTAATTAGGACTTGATAATTTCAAGAGTGAATTAGGACCTGATAATTTTAGGATTAAATTAGGACTTGATAATTTTAGGATTTAATTAGGACTTGATAATTGTAGGACTTAATTAGGACTTGATAATTTTAGGAGTTAATTAGGACTTGATAATTTTAGAAGTCAATTAGGACTTGATAATTTTAGGAGTTAATTAGGACTTGAGAACTTTAGGACTTAATTAGGACTTGATCCTTTTAGGACTTAATTAGGACTTGATAACTTGAGGACTTAATGAGGACTTGATAATTTTAGGACTTAATAATTTTAGGACTTAATTAGGACTTGATCATGTTAGGACCTTATTACTAAATGATAACTTTAGGACTTAATTAAGACTTGATAATTTTAGGAGTTAATTAGGACTTGAGAACTTTAGGACTGAATTAGGACTTGATCATTTTAGGACTTAATTAGGACTTGATAACTTGAGGACTTAATTAGGACTTGATAATTTTAGGACTTAATAATTTTAGGACTTAATTAGGACTTGATCATGTTAGGACTTAATTACTAATTGATAACTTTAGGACTTAATTAGAACTTGATAATTTTAGGACTTAATAATTTTAGGACTTAATTAGGACTTGATAATTTTAGGACTTAATTAGGACTTGATAATTTAAGGAGTCAATTAGGACTTGATAATGTTAGGACTTAATAATTTTAGGACTTAATTAGGACTTGATAATTTAAGGAGTCAATTAGGACTTGATAACTTTAGGTCTTAGTTAGGACTTGATAATTTTCGGACTTAGTTAGGACTTGATAATTTTAGAACTTATTTAGGACCTGATAATTTAAGGAGTCAATTAGGACTTGATAATTTTAGGAGTTAATTAGGACTTGAGAACTTTTGGGATTAATTAGGACTTGATACTTTTAGGACTTAGTTAGAACTAGATAATTTTAGAACTTATTTAGTACCTGATATTTTTAGGATTGAATTAGGACTTGATAATTTTAGGATTTAATTCGGAATTGATAATTGTAGAACTTAATTAGGACTTGATAATTTTAGGACTTAATTAGGACTTGATAATTTAAGGAGTCAATTAGGACTTGATAACTTTAGAACTTATTTAGGACCTGATAATTTTAGGATCGAATTAGGACTTGATAATTTTAAGATTTAATTAGGACTTGATAATTTTAGGAGACAATTAGGACTTGATAATTTTAGGAGTTAATTAGGACTTGAGAACTTTTGGACTTAATTAGGAAATGATTATTTTAGGACTTAATTACTACTTGCTAACTTTAGGACTTAATTAGGACTTGATCATTTTAGGACTTAATTACTACTTGCTAACTTTAGGACTTAATTAGAACTTGATAATTTTGGGACTTAATTAGGACTTGATAATTTTAGGAGTCAATTATGACTTGATAATTTTAGGAGTTAATTAGGACTTGAGAACTTTTGGGCTTAATTAGGACTTGATACTGTTAGGACATAGTTAGAACTTGATAATTTTAGAACTTATTTAGGACCTGATAATTTTAGGATTGAATTAGGACTTGATAAATTTAGGAGTTAATTAGAACTTGATAACTTTAGGACTTAATTAGGACTTGATCATTTTAGGACTTAATTACTACTTGCTAACTTTAGGACTTAATTAGTACTTGATAATTTTGGGACTTAATTAGGACTTGATAATTTTAGGACTTAATTAGGACTTGATAATTTTAGGACCTTATTAGGACTTGATAATTTTAGGACTTAGTAATTTTAGGACTTAATTAGGACTTGATAATTTTAGGACTTCTTTAGGACTTGATAATTTAAGGAGTCAATTAGGACTTGATAACTTTAGGACTTAATTAGGACTTGATAATTTCAAGAGTGAATTAGGACCTGATAATTTTAGGATTAAATTAGGACTTGATAATTTTAGGAGTTAATTAGGACTTGAGAACTTTAGGACTTAATTAGGACTTGATCATTTTAGGACTTAATTAGGACTTGATAACTTGAGGACTTAATGAGGACTTGATAATTTTAGGACTTGATAATTTTAGGAATTAATAATTTTAGGACTTAATTAGGACTTGATCATGTTAGGACTTAATTACTACTTGCTAACTTTAGGACTTAATTAGAACTTGATAATTTTGGGACTTAATTAGGACTTGATAATTTTAGGAGTCAATTATGACTTGATAATTTTAGGAGTTAATTAGGACTTGAGAACTTTTGGGCTTAATTAGGACTTGATACTGTTAGGACATAGTTAGAACTTGATAATTTTAGAACTTATTTAGGACCTGATAATTTTAGGATTGAATTAGGACTTGATAAATTTAGGAGTTAATTAGAACTTGATAACTTTAGGACTTAATTAGGACTTGATCATTTTAGGACTTAATTACTACTTGCTAACTTTAGGACTTAATTAGTACTTGATAATTTTGGGACTTAATTAGGACTTGATAATTTTAGGACTTAATTAGGACTTGATAATTTTAGGACCTTATTAGGACTTGATAATTTTAGGACTTAGTAATTTTAGGACTTAATTAGGACTTGATAATTTTAGGACTTCTTTAGGACTTGATAATTTAAGGAGTCAATTAGGACTTGATAACTTTAGGACTTAATTAGGACTTGATAATTTCAAGAGTGAATTAGGACCTGATAATTTTAGGATTAAATTAGGACTTGATAATTTTAGGAGTTAATTAGGACTTGAGAACTTTAGGACTTAATTAGGACTTGATCATTTTAGGACTTAATTAGGACTTGATAACTTGAGGACTTAATGAGGACTTGATAATTTTAGGACTTGATAATTTTAGGAATTAATAATTTTAGGACTTAATTAGGACTTGATCATGTTAGGACTTAATTACTAATTGATAACTTTAGGACTTAATTAGGACTTGATAATTTTGGGACTTAATTATGACTTGATAATTTTAAGAGTCAATTAGGACTTGATAATTTTAGGAGTTAATTAGGACTTGAGAACTTTAGGACATATATAGGACTTTATAATTTTAGGAGTTAATTAGGACTTGATAACTTTAGGACTTAATTAGAACTTGATAATTTTAGGACTTAATAATTTTAGGACTTAATTAGCACTTGATAATTTAGGGAGTCAATTAGGACTTTATAACTTTAGGTCTTAGTTAGGACTTGATAATTTTCGGACTCCGTTAGGACTTGATAATTTTAGAACTTATTTAGGACCTGATAATTTTAGGATCGATTTAGGACTTGATAATTTTAGGATTTAATTAGGACTTGATAATTTTAGGAGTCAATTAGGACTTGATAATTTTAGGAGTTAATTAGGACTTGAGAACTTTTAGGCTTAATTTGGACTTGATTCTTTTAGGACTTAATTAGCACTTGATAATTTAGGGAGTCAATTAGGACTTTATAACTTTAGGTCTTAGTTAGGACTTGATAATTTTCGGACTCCGTTAGGACTTGATAATTTTAGAACTTATTTAGGACCTGATAATTTTAGGATCGAATTAGGACTTGATAATTTTAGGATTTAATTAGGACTTGATAATTTTAGGAGTCAATTAGGACTTGATAATTTTAGGAGTTAATTAGGACTTGAGAACTTTTGGGCTTAATTAGGACTTGATTCTTTTAGGACTTAATTAGCACTTGATAATTTAGGGAGTCAATTAGGACTTTATAACTTTAGGTCTTAGTTAGGACTTGATAATTTTCGGACTCCGTTAGGACTTGATAATTTTAGAACTTATTTAGGACCTGATAATTTTAGGATCGAATTAGGACTTGATAATTTTAAGATTTAATTAGGACTCGATAATTTTAGGAGTCAATTAGGACTTGATAATTTTAGGAGTTAATTACTACTTGCTAACTTTAGGACTTAATTAGTACTTGATAATTTTGGGACTTAATTAGGACTTGATCATGTTAGGACTTAATTACTAATTGATAACTTTAGGACTTAATTAGGACTTGATAATTTTAGGAGTCAATTAGGACTTGATAATTTTAGGAGTCAATTAGGACTTGATAACTTTAGGTCTTAGTTAGGACTTGATAATTTTCGGACTTAGTTAGGACTTGATAATTTTAGAACTTATTTAGGACCTGATAATTTTAGGATCGAATTAGGACTTGATAATTTTAAGATTTAATTAGGACTCGATAATTTTAGGACTTAATTAGGACTTGATAATTTAAGGAGTCAATTAGGACTTGATAATTTTAGGAGTTAATTAGGACTTGAGAACTTTTGGGCTTAATTAGGACTTGATACTTTTAGGACTTAGTTAGAACTAGATAATTTTAGAACTTATTTAGTACCTGATATTTTTAGGATTGAATTAGGACTTGATAATTTTAGGATTTAATTCGAAATTGATAATTGTAGGACTTAATTAGGACTTGATAATTTAAGGAGTCAATTAGGACTTGATAACTTTAGGCCTTAGTTAGGACTTGATAATTTTCGGACTTAGTTAGGACTTGATAATTTTATAACTTATTTAGGACCTGATAATTTTAGGATCGAATTAGGACTTAAAAATTTTAAGATTTAATTAGGACTTGATAATTTTAGGAGTTAATTAGGACTTGAGAACTTTAGGACTTATATAGGACTTGAGAATGTTAGAACTTCATTAGGACTTTATAATTTTAGGAGTTAATTAGGACTTGATAACTTTAGGACTTAATTAGAACTTGATAATTTTAGGACTTAATAATTTTAGGACTTAATTAGGACTTGATAATTTTAGGACTTAATTAGGACTTGATAATTTAAGGAGTCAATTAGGACTTGATAACTTTAGAACTTATTTAGGACCTGATAATTTTAGGATCGAATTAGGACTTGATAATTTTAAGATTTAATTAGGACTTGATAATTTTAGGAGACAATTAGGACATGATAATTTTAGGAGTTAATTAGGACTTGAGAACTTTTGGGCTTAATTAGGAAATGATTATTTTAGGACTTAATTACTACTTGCTAACTTTAGGACTTAATTAGGACTTGATCATTTTAGGACTTAATTACTACTTGCTAACTTTAGGAATTAATTAGTACTTGATAATTTTGGGACTTAATTAGGACTTGATAATTTTAGGAGTCAATTATGACTTGATAATTTTAGGAGTTAATTAGGACTTGAGAACTTTTGGGCTTAATTAGGACTTGATACTTTTAGGACTTAATTAGGACTTGATAATTTTAGGAGTTAATTAGGACTTGAGAACTTTAGGACTTAATTAGGACTTGATAATTTTAGGACTTAATTAGGACTTGATAATTTTAGGAGTTAATTAGGACTTGAGAACTTTAGGACTTAATTAGGACTTGATCATTTTAGGACTTAATTAGGACTTGATAATTTTAGGAGTTAATTAGGACTTGAGAACTTTAGGACTTAATTAGGACTTGATCATTTTAGGACTTAATTAGGACTTGATAACTTGAGGACTTAATGAGGACTTGATAATTTTAGGACTTGATAATTTTAGGAATTAATTAGGGCTTAATAATTTTAGGACTTAATTAGGACTTGATAATTTTAAGACTTAATTATGACTTGATAATTTTAGGAGTCAATTAGGACTTGATAATTTTAGGACTTAATTAGGACTTGATAATTTTAGGACCTTATTAGGACTTGATAATTTTAGGACTTAGTAATTTTAGGACTTAATTAGGACTTGATAATTTCAAGAGTGAATTAGGACCTGATAATTTTAGGATTAAATTAGGACTTGATAATTTTAGGATTTAATTAGGACTTGATAATTGTAGGACTTAATTAGGACTTGATAATTTTAGGAGTTAATTAGGACTTGATAATTTTAGAAGTCAATTAGGACTTGATAATTTTAGGAGTTAATTAGGACTTGAGAACTTTAGGACTTAATTAGGACTTGATCATTTTAGGACTTAATTAGGACTTGATAACTTGAGGACTTAATGAGGACTTGATAATTTTAGGACTTAATAATTTTAGGACTTAATTAGGACTTGATCATGTTAGGACCTTATTACTAAATGATAACTTTAGGACTTAATTAAGACTTGATAATTTTAGGAGTTAATTAGGACTTGAGAACTTTAGGACTGAATTAGGACTTGATAATTTTAGGACTTAATTAGGACTTGATAACTTGAGGACTTAATTAGGACTTGATAATTTTAGGACTTAATAATTTTAGGACTTAATTAGGACTTGATCATGTTAGGACTTAATTACTAATTGATAACTTTAGGACTTAATTAGAACTTGATAATTTTAGGACTTAATAATTTTAGGACTTAATTAGGACTTGATAATTTTAGGACTTAATTAGGACTTGATAATTTAAGGAGTCAATTAGGACTTGATAATGTTAGGACTTAATAATTTTAGGACTTAATTAGGACTTGATAATTTAAGGAGTCAATTAGGACTTGATAACTTTAGGTCTTAGTTAGGACTTGATAATTTTCGGACTTAGTTAGGACTTGATAATTTTAGAACTTATTTAGGACCTGATAATTTTAGGATCGAATTAGGACTTGATAATTTTAAGATTTAATTAGGACTCGATAATTTTAGGACTTAATTAGGACTTGATAATTTAAGGAGTCAATTAGGACTTGATAATTTTAGGAGTTAATTAGGACTTGAGAACTTTTGGGCTTAATTAGGACTTGATACTTTTAGGACTTAGTTAGAACTAGATAATTTTAGAACTTATTTAGTACCTGATATTTTTAGGATTGAATTAGGACTTGATAATTTTAGGATTTAATTCGGACTTGATAATTGTAGGACTTAATTAGGACTTGATAATTTTAGGACTTAATTAGGACTTGATAATTTTAAGAGTCATTTAGGACTTGATAATTTTAGGAGTTAATTAGGACTTGAGAACTTTAGGACTTATATAGGACTTGAGAATGTTAGAACTTCATTAGGACTTTATAATTTTAGGAGTTAATTAGGACTTGATAATTTTAAGATTTAATTAGGACTTGATAATTTTAGGAGACAATTAGGACTTGATAATTTTAGGAGTTAATTAGGACTTGAGAACTTTTGGACTTAATTAGGAAATGATTATTTTAGGACTTAATTACTACTTGCTAACTTTAGGACTTAATTAGGACTTGATCATTTTAGGACTTAATTACTACTTGCTAACTTTAGGACTTAATTAGTACTTGATAATTTTGGGACTTAATTAGGACTTGATAATTTTAGGAGTCAATTATGACTTGATAATTTTAGGAGTTAATTAGGACTTGAGAACTTTTGGGCTTAATTAGGACTTGATACTGTTAGGACATAGTTAGAACTTGATAATTTTAGAACTTATTTAGGACCTGATAATTTTAGGATTGAATTAGGACTTGATAATTTTAAGGGTCATTTAGGACTTGATAATTTTAGGAGTTAATTAGGACTTGAGAACTTTAGGACTTATATAGGACTTGAGAATGTTAGAACTTCATTAGGACTTTATAATTTTAGGAGTTAATTAGGACTTGATAACTTTAGAACTTAATTAGAACTTGATAATTTTAGGACTTAATAATTTTAGGACTTAATTAGGACTTGATAATTTTAGGACTTAATTAGGACTTGATAATTTAAGGAGTCAATTAGGACTTGATAACTTTAGAACTTATTTAGGACCTGATAATTTTAGGATCGAATTAGGACTTGATAAATTTAAGATTTAATTAGGACTTGATAATTTTAGGAGACAATTAGGACTTGATAATTTTAGGAGTTAATTAGGACTTGAGAACTTTTGGACTTAATTAGGAAATGATTATTTTAGGACTTAATTACTACTTGCTAACTTTAGGACTTAATTAGGACTTGATCATTTAAGGACTTAATTACTACTTGCTAACTTTAGGACTTAATTAGTACTTGATAATTTTGGGACTTAATTAGGACTTGATAATTTTAGGAGTCAATTATGACTTGATAATTTTAGGAGTTAATTAGGACTTGAGAACTTTTGGGCTTAATTAGGACTTGATACTGTTAGGACATAGTTAGAACTTGATAATTTTAGAACTTATTTAGGACCTGATAATTTTAGGATTGAATTAGGACTTGATAATTTTAAGGGTCATTTAGGACTTGATAATTTTAGGAGTTAATTAGGACTTGAGAACTTTAGGACTTATATAGGACTTGAGAATGTTAGAACTTCATTAGGACTTGATAATTTAAGGAGTCAATTAGGACTTGATAACTTTAGGTCTTAGTTAGGACTTGATAATTTTCGGACTTAGTTAGGACTTGATAATTTTAGAACTTATTTAGGACCTGATAATTTTAGGATCGAATTAGGACTTGATAATTTTAAGATTTAATTAGGACTCGATAATTTTAGGACTTAATTAGGACTTGATAATTTAAGGAGTCAATTAGGACTTGATAATTTTAGGAGTTAATTAGGACTTGAGAACTTTTGGGCTTAATTAGGACTTGATACTTTTAGGACTTAGTTAGAACTAGATAATTTTAGAACTTATTTAGTACCTGATATTTTTAGGATTGAATTAGGACTTGATAATTTTAGGATTTAATTCGGACTTGATAATTGTAGGACTTAATTAGGACTTGATAATTTTAGGACTTAATTAGGACTTGATAATTTTAAGAGTCATTTAGGACTTGATAATTTTAGGAGTTAATTAGGACTTGAGAACTTTAGGACTTATATAGGACTTGAGAATGTTAGAACTTCATTAGGACTTTATAATTTTAGGAGTTAATTAGGACTTGATAATTTTAAGATTTAATTAGGACTTGATAATTTTAGGAGACAATTAGGACTTGATAATTTTAGGAGTTAATTAGGACTTGAGAACTTTTGGACTTAATTAGGAAATGATTATTTTAGGACTTAATTACTACTTGCTAACTTTAGGACTTAATTAGGACTTGATCATTTTAGGACTTAATTACTACTTGCTAACTTTAGGACTTAATTAGTACTTGATAATTTTGGGACTTAATTAGGACTTGATAATTTTAGGAGTCAATTATGACTTGATAATTTTAGGAGTTAATTAGGACTTGAGAACTTTTGGGCTTAATTAGGACTTGATACTGTTAGGACATAGTTAGAACTTGATAATTTTAGAACTTATTTAGGACCTGATAATTTTAGGATTGAATTAGGACTTGATAATTTTAAGGGTCATTTAGGACTTGATAATTTTAGGAGTTAATTAGGACTTGAGAACTTTAGGACTTATATAGGACTTGAGAATGTTAGAACTTCATTAGGACTTTATAATTTTAGGAGTTAATTAGGACTTGATAACTTTAGAACTTAATTAGAACTTGATAATTTTAGGACTTAATAATTTTAGGACTTAATTAGGACTTGATAATTTTAGGACTTAATTAGGACTTGATAATTTAAGGAGTCAATTAGGACTTGATAACTTTAGAACTTATTTAGGACCTGATAATTTTAGGATCGAATTAGGACTTGATAAATTTAAGATTTAATTAGGACTTGATAATTTTAGGAGACAATTAGGACTTGATAATTTTAGGAGTTAATTAGGACTTGAGAACTTTTGGACTTAATTAGGAAATGATTATTTTAGGACTTAATTACTACTTGCTAACTTTAGGACTTAATTAGGACTTGATCATTTAAGGACTTAATTACTACTTGCTAACTTTAGGACTTAATTAGTACTTGATAATTTTGGGACTTAATTAGGACTTGATAATTTTAGGAGTCAATTATGACTTGATAATTTTAGGAGTTAATTAGGACTTGAGAACTTTTGGGCTTAATTAGGACTTGATACTGTTAGGACATAGTTAGAACTTGATAATTTTAGAACTTATTTAGGACCTGATAATTTTAGGATTGAATTAGGACTTGATAAATTTAGGAGTTAATTAGAACTTGATAACTTTAGGACTTAATTAGGACTTGATCATTTTAGGACTTAATTACTACTTGCTAACTTTAGGACTTAATTAGTACTTGATAATTTTGGGACTTAATTAGGACTTGATAATTTTAGGACTTAATTAGGACTTGATAATTTTAGGACCTTATTAGGACTTGATAATTTTAGGACTTAGTAATTTTAGGACTTAATTAGGACTTGATAATTTTTGGACTTCTTTAGGACTTGATAATTTAAGGAGTCAATTAGGACTTGATAACTTTAGGACTTAATTAGGACTTGATAATTTCAAGAGTGAATTAGGACCGGATAATTTTAGGATTAAATTAGGACTTGATAATTTTAGGATTTAATTAGGACTTGATAATTTTAGGACTTGATAATTTTAGGAATTAATAATTTTAGGACTTAATTAGGACTTGATCATGTTAGGACTTAATTACTAATTGATAACTTTAGGACTTAATTAGGACTTGATAATTTTGGGACTTAATTATGACTTGATAATTTTAAGAGTCAATTAGGACTTGATAATTTTAGGAGTTAATTAGGACTTGAGAACTTTAGGACATATATAGGACTTGAGAATGTTAGAACTTCATTAGGACTTTATAATTTTAGGAGTTAATTAGGACTTGATAACTTTAGGACTTAATTAGAACTTGATAATTTTAGGACTTAATAATTTTAGGACTTAATTAGCACTTGATAATTTAGGGAGTCAATTAGGACTTTATAACTTTAGGTCTTAGTTAGGACTTGATAATTTTCGGACTCCGTTAGGACTTGATAATTTTAAGATTTAATTAGGACTCGATAATTTTAGGACTTAATTAGGACTTGATAATTTAAGGAGTCAATTAGGACTTGATAATTTTAGGAGTTAATTAGGACTTGAGAACTTTTGGGCTTAATTAGGACTTGATACTTTTAGGACTTAGTTAGAACTAGATAATTTTAGAACTTTTTTAGTACCTGATATTTTTAGGATTGAATTAGGACTTGATAATTTTAGGATTTAATTCGGACTTGATAATTGTAGGACTTAATTAGGACTTGATAATTTTAGGACTTAATTAGGACTTGATAATTTAAGGAGTCAATTAGGACTTGATAACTTTAGGTCTTAGTTAGGACTTGATAATTTTCGGACTTAGTTAGGACTTGATAATTTTATAACTTATTTAGGACCTGATAATTTTAGGATCGAATTAGGACTTAAAAATCTTAAGATTTAATTAGGACTCGATAATTTTAGGAGTCAATTAGGACTTGATAATTTTAGGAGTTAATAACTACTTGCTAACTTTAGGACTTAATTAGTACTTGATAATTTTGGGACTTAATTAGGACTTGATCATGTTAGGACTTAATTACTAATTGATAACTTTAGGACTTAATTAGGACTTGATAATTTTGGGACTTAATTAGGACTTGATAATTTTAAGAGTCAATTAGGACTTGATAATTTTAGGAGTTAATTAGGACTTGAGAACTTTAGGACTTATATAGGACTTGAGAATGTTAGAACTTCATTAGGACTTTATAATTTTAGGGGTTAATTAGGACTTGATAACTTTAGGACTTAATTAGAACTTGATAATTTTAGGACTTAATAATTTTAGGACTTAATTAGGACTTGATAATTTTAGGACTTAATTAGGACTTGATAATTTAAGGAGTCAATTAGGACTTGATAACTTTAGAACTTATTTAGGACCTGATAATTTTAGGATCGATTTAGGACTTGATAATTTTAAGATTTAATTAGGACTTGATAATTTTAGGAGACAATTAGGACTTGATAATTTAAGGAGTCAATTAGGACTTGATAACTTTAGGTCTTAGTTAGGACTTGATAATTTTCGGACTTAGTTAGGACTTGATAATTTTAGAACTTATTTAGGACCTGATGATTTTAGGATCGAATTAGGACTTGATAATTTTAAGATTTAATTAGGACTCGATAATTTTAGGACTTAATTAGGACTTGATAATTTAAGGAGTCAATTAGGACTTGATAATTTTAGGAGTTAATTACTACTTGCTAACTTTACGACTTAATTAGTACTTGATAATTTTGGGACTTAATTAGGACTTGATCATGTTAGGACTTAATTACTAATTGATAACTTTAGGACTTAATTAGGACTTGATAATTTTGGGACTTAATTAGGACTTGATAATTTTAAGAGTCAATTAGGACCTGATATTTTAAGGAGTTAATTAGGACTTGAGAACTTTAGGACTTATATAGGACTTGAGAATGTTAGAACTTCATTAGGACTTTATAATTTTAGGAGTTAATTAGGACTTGATAACTTTAGGACTTAATTAGAACTTGATAATTTTAGGACTTAATAATTTTAGGACTTAATTAGGACTTGATAATTTTAGGACCTTATTAGGACTTGATAATTTTAGGAGTTAATTAGGACTTGAGAACTTTAGGACTTAATTAGGACTTGATCATTTTAGGACTTAATTAGGACTTGATAATTTTAGGAGTTAATTAGGACTTGAGAACTTTAGGACTTAATTAGGACTTGATCATTTTAGGACTTAATTAGGACTTGATAACTTGAGGACTTAATGAGGACTTGATAATTTTAGGACTTGATAATTTTAGGAATTAATTAGGGCTTAATAATTTTAGGACTTAATTAGGACTTGATAATTTTAGGACTTAATTATGACTTGATAATTTTAGGAGTCAATTAGGACTTGATAATTTTAGGACTTAATTAGGACTTGATAATTTTAGGACCTTATTAGGACTTGATAATTTTAGGACTTAGTAATTTTAGGACTTAATTAGGACTTGATAATTTTAGGACTTCTTTAGGACTTGATAATTTAAGGAGTCAATTAGGACTTGATAACTTTAGGACTTAATTAGGACTTGATAATTTCAAGAGTGAATTAGGACCTGATAATTTTAGGATTAAATTAGGACTTGATAATTTTAGGATTTAATTAGGACTTGATAATTGTAGGACTTAATTAGGACTTGATAATTTTAGGAGTTAATTAGGACTTGATAATTTTAGAAGTCAATTAGGACTTGATAATTTTAGGAGTTAATTAGGACTTGAGAACTTTAGGACTTAATTAGGACTTGATCATTTTAGGACTTAATTAGGACTTGATAACTTGAGGACCTAATGAGGACTTGATAATTTTAGGACTTAATAATTTTAGGACTTAATTAGGACTTGATCATGTTAGGACCTTATTACTAAATGATAACTTTAGGACTTAATTAAGACTTGATAATTTTAGGAGTTAATTAGGACTTGAGAACTTTAGGACTGAATTAGGACTTGATCATTTTAGGACTTAATTAGGACTTGATAACTTGAGGACTTAATTAGGACTTGATAATATTAGGACTTAATAATTTTAGGACTTAATTAGGACTTGATCATGTTAGGACTTAATTACTAATTGATAACTTTAGGACTTAATTAGAACTTGATAATTTTAGGACTTAATAATTTTAGGACTTAATTAGGACTTGATAATTTTAGGACTTAATTAGGACTTGATAATTTAAGGAGTCAATTAGGACTTGATAATTTTAGGAGACAATTAGGACTTGATAATTTTAGGAGTTAATTAGGACTTGTGAACTTTTGGGCTTAATTAGGACTTGATAATTTTAGGACTTAATAATTTTAGGACTTAATTAGGACTTGATCATGTTAGGACTTAATTACTAATTGATAACTTTAGGACTTAATTAGAACTTGATAATTTTAGGACTTGATAATTTTAGGACTTAATTAGGACTTGATAATTTAAGGAGTCAATTAGGACTTGATAATTTTAGGACTTAATAATTTTAGGACTTAATTAGGACTTGATAATTTAAGGAGTCAATTAGGACTTGATAACTTTAGGTCTTAGTTAGGACTTGATAATTTTCGGACTTAGTTAGGACTTGATAATTTTAGAACTTATTTAGGACCTGATAATTTTAGGATCGAATTAGGACTTGATAATTTTAAGATTTAATTAGGACTCGATAATTTTAGGACTTAATTAGGACTTGATAATTTAAGGAGTCAATTAGGACTTGATAATTTTAGGAGTTAATTAGGACTTGAGAACTTTTGGGCTTAATTAGGACTTGATACTTTTAGGACTTAGTTAGAACTAGATAATTTTAGAACTTATTTAGTACCTGATATTTTTAGGATTGAATTAGGACTTGATAATTTTAGGATTTAATTCGGACTTGATAATTGTAGGACTTAATTAGGACTTGATAATTTTAGGACTTAATTAGGACTTAATAATTTAAGGAGTCAATTAGGACTTGATAACTTTAGGTCTTAGTTAGGACTTGATAATTTTCGGACTTAGTTAGGACTTGATAATTTTATAACTTATTTAGGACCTGATAATTTTAGGATCGAATTAGGACTTAAAAATCTTAAGATTTAATTAGGACTCGATAATTTTAGGAGTCAATTAGGACTTGATAATTTTAGGAGTTAATAACTACTTGCTAACTTTAGGACTTAATTAGTACTTGATAATTTTGGGACTTAATTAGGACTTGATCCTGTTAGGACTTAATTACTAATTGATAACTTTAGGACTTAATTAGGACTTGATAATTTTGGGACTTAATTAGGACTTGATAATTTTAAGAGTCAATTAGGACTTGATAATTTTAGGAGTTAATTAGGACTTGAGAACTTTAGGACTTATATAGGACTTGAGAATGTTAGAACTTCATTAGGACTTTATAATTTAAGGGGTTAATTAGGACTTGATAACTTCAGGACTTAATTAGAACTTGATAATTTTAGGACTTAATAATTTTAGGACTTAATTAGGACTTGATAATTTTAGGACTTAATTAGGACTTGATAATTTAAGGAGTCAATTAGGACTTGATAACTTTAGAACTTATTTAGGACCTGATAATTTTAGGATCGAATTAGGACTTGATAATTTTAAGATTTAATTAGGACTTGATAATTTTAGGAGACAATTAGGACTTGATAATTTTAGGAGTTAATTAGGACTTGAGAACTTTTGGGCTTAATTAGGAAATGATTATTTTAGGACTTAATTACTACTTGCTAACTTTAGGACTTAATTAGGACTTGATCATTTTAGGACTTAATTACTACTTGCTAACTTTAGGACTTAATTAGTACTTGATAATTTTGGGACTTAATTAGGACTTGATAATTTTAGGAGTCAATTATGACTTGATAATTTTAGGAGTTAATTAGGACTTGAGAACTTTTGGGCTTAATTAGGACTTGATACTTTTAGGGCATAGTTAGAACTTGATAATTTTAGAACTTATTTAGGACCTGATAATTTTAGGATTGAATTAGGACTTGATAAATTTAGGAGTTAATTAGAACTTGATAACTTTAGGACTTAATTAGGACTTGATCATTTTAGGACTTAATTACTACTTGCTAACTTTAGGACTTAATTAGTACTTGATAATTTTGGGACTTAATTAGGACTTGATAATTTTAGGACTTATTTAGGACCTGATAATTTTAGGATTGAATTAGGACTTGATAATTTAAGGAGTCAATTAGGACTTGATAACTTTAGGACTTAATTAGGACTTGATAATTTCAAGAGTGAATTAGGACCTGATAATTTTAGGATTAAATTAGGACTTGATAATTTTAGGATTTAATTAGGACTTGATAATTGTAGGACTTAATTAGGACTTGATAATTTTAGGAGTTAATTAGGACTTGATAATTTTAGAAGTCAATTAGGACTTGATAATTTTAGGAGTTAATTAGGACTTGAGAACTTTAGGACTTAATTAGGACTTGATCATTTTAGGACTTAATTAGGACTTGATAACTTGAGGACTTAATGAGGACTTGATAATTTTAGGACTTGATAATTTTAGGAGTTAATTAGGACTTGAGAACTTTAGGACATATATAGGACTTGAGAATGTTAGAACTTCATTAGGACTTTATAATTTTAGGAGTTAATTAGGACTTGATAACTTTAGGACTTAATTAGAACTTGATAATTTTAGGACTTAATAATTTTAGGACTTAATTAGCACTTGATAATTTAGGGAGTCAATTAGGACTTTATAACTTTAGGTCTTAGTTAGGACTTGATAATTTTCGGACTCCGTTAGGACTTGATAATTTTAGAACTTATTTAGGACCTGATAATTTTAGGATCGAATTAGGACTTGATAATTTTAGGATTTAATTAGGACTTGATAATTTTAGGAGTCAATTAGGACTTGATAATTTTAGGAGTTAATTAGGACTTGAGAACTTTTGGGCTTAATTAGGACTTGATACTTTTAGGACTTAGTTAGAACTAGATAATTTTAGAACTTATTTAGTACCTGATATTTTTAGGATTGAATTAGGACTTGATAATTTTAGGATTTAATTAGGACTTGATAATTGTAGGACTTAATTAGGACTTGATAATTTTAGGACTTAATTAGGACTTGATAATTTAAGGAGTCAATTAGGACTTGATAACTTTAGGTCATAGTTAGGACTTGATAATTTTCTGACTTAGTTAGGACTTGATAATTTTATAACTTCTTTAGGACCTGATAATTTTAGGATCGAATTAGGACTTGATAATTTTAAGATTTAATTAGGACTCGATAATTTTAGGAGTCAATTAGGACTTGATAATTTTAGGAGTCACTTAGGACTTGATAACTTTAGGTCTTAGTTAGGACTTAATAATTTTCGGACTTAGTTAGGACTTGATAATTTTAGAACTTATTTAGGACCTGATAATTTTAGGATCGAATAAGGACTTGATAATTTTAAGATTTAATTAGGACTTGATAATTTTAGAAGTCAATTAGGACTTAATAATTTTAGGAGTTAATTAGGACTTGAGAACTTTAGGACTTATATAGGACTTGAGAATGTTAGAACTTCATGAGGACTTTATAATTTTAGGAGATAATTAGGACTTGATAACTTTAGGATTTAATTAGGACTTGATCATTTTAGGACTTAATTAGGACTTGATAATTTTAGGACTTAATTAGGACTTGATAATTTTAGGACTTAATAATATTAAGACTTAATTAGGACTTGATAATTTTAGGACTTAATTAGGACTTGATAATTTAAGGAGTCAATTAGGACTTGATAACTTTAGGACTTAATTAGGACTTAATAATTTTAGGAGTTAATTAGGACTTGATAACTTTAGGACTTAATAAGGACTTGATCATGTTTTGACTTAATTAGGACTTGATAACTTTAGGACTTAATTAGGACCTGATAATTTTAGGACTTAATTAGGACTTGATAATTTTAGGACTTAATTAGGACTTGATAATTTTAGGAGTTAATTAAGACTTGAGAACTTTAGGACTTAATTAGGACTTAATAATTTTAGGAGTTAATTAGAACTTGATAACTTTAGGACTTAATTAGGACTTGATCATGTTAGGACTTAATTAGGACTTGATAACTTTAGGACTTAATTAGGACTTGATAATTTTAGGACTTAATTAGGACTTGATAATTTTAGGAGTCAATTAGGACTTGATAATTTTAGGAGTTAATTAGGACTTGAGAACTTTAGGACTTAATGATTTTAGGACTTAATTAGGACTTGATAATTTTAGGACTTAATTAGGACTTGATAATTTAAGGAGTTAATTAGGACTTGATAACTTTAGGACCTAATAAGGACTTGATCATGTTAGGACTTAATTAGGACTTTATAACTTAAGGACTTAATTCGGACTTGATAATTTTAGGACTTAATAATTTTAGGACTTAATTAGGACTTGATAATTTTAGGACTTAATTAGGACTTGATAATTTTAGGACTTAATTAGGACTTGATAATTTTAGGAATCAATTAGGACTTTAGAACTTTAAGACTTAATAAGAACTTGATAATTTTAGGACTCAATAATTTTAGGACTTAATTAGGACTTGATAATTTTAGGACTTAATTAGGACTTGATAATTTAAGGAGTCAATTAGGACTTGATAACTTTAGGACTTAATTAGGACTTGATAATTTTAGGAATCAATTAGGACTTGATAATTTTAGGAATTAATTAGAGCTTAATAATTTTAGGACTTAATTAGGACTTGATAATTTTAGGACTTAATTAGGACTTGATAACTTTAGGAGTTAATTAGGACTTGAGAACTTTAGGACTTAATTAGGACTTGATAATTTTAGGACTTAATTAGGACTTGATAATTTAAGGAGTCAATTAGGACTTGATAACTTTAGGTCATAGTTAGGACTTGATAATTTTCGGACTAAGTTAGGACTTCATAATTTTATAACTTATTTAGGACCTGATAATTTTAGGATTGAATTTGGACTTGATAATTTTAAGATTTAATTAGGACTTGATAATTTTAGGAGTCAATTAGGACTTGATAATTTTAGGAGCTAATTAGGACTTGATAATTTTAGGAGTTAATTAGAACTTGATAACTTTAGGACTTAATTAGGACTTGATCATGTTAGGACTTAATTAGGACTTGATAACTTTAGGACTTAATTAGGACTTGATAATTTTAGGACTTAATTAGGACTTGATAATTTTAGGAGTCAATTAGGACTTGATAATTTTAGGACTTAATTAGGACTTGAGAACTTTAGGACTTAATAAGAACTTGATAATTTTAGGACTTAATAACTTTAGGACTTAATTAGGACTTGATAATTTTAGGACTTAATTAGGACTTGATAATTTTAGGAGTCAATTAGGACTTGATAATTTTAGGAATTAATTAGGGCTTAATAATTTTAGGACTTAATTAGGACTTGATAATTTTAGGACTTAATTAGGACTTGATAACTTTAGGAGTTAATTAGGACTTGAGAACATTAGGACTTAATTAGGACTCGATAATTTTAGGACTTAATTAGGACTTGATAATTTAAGGAGTCAATTAGGACTTGATAACTTTAGGACTTAATTAGGACTTGATAATTTTAGGAGTAAATTAGGACTTGATAACTTTAGGACTTAATAAGGACTTGATCATGTTATGACTTAATTAGGACTTGATAACTTTAGGACTTAATTAGGACTTGATAATTTTAGGACTTAATTAGGACTTGATAATTTTAGGAGTCAATTAGCACTTGATAATTTTAGGAGTTAATTAGGACTTGAGAACTTTGGGACTTAATAAGGACTTGATAATTTTAGGACTTAATAATTTTAGGACTTAATTAGGACTTGATAATTTTAGGACTTAACTAGGACTTGATAATTTAAGGAGTCAATTAGAACTTGATAACTTTAGGACTTAATAAGGACTTGATAATTTTAGGAGTTAATTAGGACTTGATAACTTTAGGACTTAATAAGGACTTGATCATGTTAGGACCTAATTAGGACTTGATAACTTTAGGACTTAATTAGGACTTGATAAATTTAGGACTTAATAATTTTAGGACTAAATTAGGACTTGATAATTTTAGGACTTAATTAGGACTTGTTAATTTTAGGACTTAATTAGGACTTGATAATTTTAGGACTTAATTAGGAGTTGATAATTTTAGGAGTTAATTAGGACTTTATAATTGTAGGAATTAATTAGGACTTAATAATTTTAGGACTTAATTAGGACATGATCATTTTAGGACTTAATTAGGACTTGATAACTTTAGGACTTAATTAGAACTTGATAACTTTAGGACTTAATTAGGACTTGATCATGTTAGGACTTGATAACTTTAGGACTTAATTAGGACTTGATAATTTTAGGACTTAATTAGGACTTGATAATTAAAGGAGTCAATTAGGACTTGATAATTTTAGGAGTTAATTAGGACTTGAGGACTTTAGGACTTAATAAGAACTTGATAATTTTAGGACTTAATTAGGACTTGATAATTTTAGGAGTCAATTAGGACTTGATAATTTTAGGAGTCAATTAGGACTTTATTATTTTAGGAATTAATTAGGACTTAATAATTTTAGGACTTAATTAGGACTCGATAATTTTAGGACTTAATTAGGACTTGATAATTTAAGGAGTCAATTAGGACTTGATAACTTTAGGACTTAATTAGGACTTGATAATTTTAGGACTTAATTAGGACTCGATAACTTTAGGACTTAATTAGGACTTGATAATTTTAGGACTTAATTAGGACTTGATAATTTTAGGATTCAATTAGCACTTGATAATTTTAGGAGTTAATTAGGACTTGAGAACTTTGGGACTTAATAAGGACTTGATAATTTTAGGACTTAATAATTTTAGGACTTAACTAGGACTTGATAATTTAAGGAGTCAATTAGGACTTGATAACTTTAGGACTAAATTAGGACTTGATAATTTTAGGAATCAATTAGGACTTGATAATTTTAGGAATTAATTAGGGCTTAATAATTTTAGGACTTAATTAGGACTTGATAATTTTAGGACTTAATTAGGACTTGATAACTTTAGGAGTTAATTAGGACTTGAGAACTTTAGGACTTAATTAGGACTTGATAATTTTAGGACTTAATTAGGACTTGATAATTTAAGGAGTCAATTAGGACTTGATAACTTTAGGTCATAGTTAGGACTTGATAATTTTCGGACTTAGTTAGGACTTCATAATTTTATAATTCATTTAGGACCTGATAATTTTAGGATTGAATTAGGACTTGATAATTTTAAGATTTAATTAGGACTTGATAATTTTAGGAGTCAATTAGGACTTGATAATTTTAGGAGTTAATAAGGACTTGAGAACTTTAGGACTTAATTAGGACTTGATACTTTTAGGACTTAGTTAGAACTTGATAATTTTAGAACTTATTTAGAACCTGATAATTTTAGGATTGAATTAGGACTTGATAATTTTAGGATTTAATTAGGACTTGATAATTGTAGGACTTAATTAAGACTTGATAATTTTAGGAGCTAATTAGGACTTGATAATTTTAGGAGTTAATTACAACTTGATAACTTTAGGACTTAATTAGGACTTGATCATGTTAGGACTTGATAACTTTAGGACTTAATTAGGACTTGATAATTTTAGGACTTAATTAGGACTTGATAATTTTAGGAGTCAATTAGGACTTGATAATTTTAGGACTTAATTAGGACTTGAGAACTTTAGGACTTAATAAGAACTTGATAATTTTAGGACTTAATAACTTTAGGACTTAATTAGGACTTGATAATTTTAGGACTTAATTAGGACTTGATAATTTTAGGAGTCAATTAGGACTTGATAATTTTAGGAATTAATTAGGGCTTAATAATTTTAGGACTTAATTAGGACTTGATAATTTTAGGACTTAATTAGGACTTGATAACTTTAGGAGTTAATTAGGACTTGAGAACATTAGGACTTAATTAGGACTCGATAATTTTAGGACTTAATTAGGACTTGATAATTTAAGGAGTCAATTAGGACTTGATAACTTTAGGACTTAATTAGGACTTGATAATTTTAGGAGTTAATTAGGACTTGATAACTTTAGGACTTAATAAGGACTTGATCATGTTATGACTTAATTAGGACTTGATAACTTTAGGACTTAATTAGGACTTAATAATTTTAGGACTTAATTAGGACTTGATAACTTTAGGACTTAATTAGGACTTGATAATTTTAGGACTTAATTAGGACTTGATAATTTTAGGAGTCAATTAGCACTTGATAATTTTAGGAGTTAATTAGGACTTGAGAACTTTGGGACTTAATAAGGACTTGATAATTTTAGGACTTAATAATTTTAGGACTTAATTAGGACTTGATAATTTTAGGACTTAACTAGGACTTGATAATTTAAGGAGTCAATTAGAACTTGATAACTTTAGGACTTAATAAGGACTTGATAATTTTAGGAGTTAATTAGGACTTGATAACTTTAGGACTTAATAAGGACTTGATCATGTTAGGACCTAATTAGGACTTGATAACTTTAGGACTTAATTAGGACTTGATAAATTTAGGACTTAATAATTTTAGGACTAAATTAGGACTTGATAATTTTAGGACTTAATTAGGACTTGTTAATTTTAGGACTTAATTAGGACTTGATAATTTTAGGACTTAATTAGGAGTTGATAATTTTAGGAGTTAATTAGGACTTTATAATTGTAGGAATTAATTAGGACTTAATAATTTTAGGACTTAATTAGGACTTAATAATTTTAGGACTTAATTAGGACTTGATCATTTTAGGACTTAATTAGGACTTGATAACTTTAGGACTTAATTAGAACTTGATAACTTTAGGACTTAATTAGGACTTGATCATGTTAGGAATTGATAACTTTAGGACTTAATTAGGACTTGATAATTTTAGGACTTAATTAGGACTTGATAATTAAAGGAGTCAATTAGGACTTGATAATTTTAGGAGTTAATTAGGACTTAATAATTTTAGGAGTTAATTAGGACTTGATAACTTTAGGACTTAATAAGGACTTGATCATGTTTTGACTTAATTAGGACTTGATAACTTTAGGACTTAATTAGGACTTGATAATTTTAGGACTTAATTAGGACTTGATAATTTTAGGACTTAATTAGGACTTGATAATTTTAGGAGTTAATTAGGACTTGAGAACTTTAGGACTTAATTAGGACTTGATACTTTTAGGACTTAGTTAGAACTTGAAAATTTTAGAACTTATTTAGGACCTGATAATTTTAGGATTGAATTAGGACTTGATAATTTTAGGATTTAATTAGGACTTGATAATTGTAGAACTTAATTAAGACTTGATAATTTTAGGAGTTAATTAGGACCTGATAATTTTAGGAGTTAATTAGAACTTGATAACTTTAGGACTTAATTAGGACTTGATCATGTTAGGACTTAATTAGGACTTGATAACTTTAGGACTTAATTAGGACTTGATAATTTTAGGACTTAATTAGGACTTGATAATTTTAGGAGTCAATTAGGACTTGATAATTTTAGGAGTTAATTAGGACTTGAGAACTTTAGGACTTAATGATTTTAGGACTTAATTAGGACTTGATAATTTTAGGACTTAATTAGGACTTGATAATTTAAGGAGTTAATTAGGACTTGATAACTTTAGGACCTAATAAGGACTTGATCATGTTAGGACTTAATTAGGACTTTATAACTTAAGGACTTAATTCGGACTTGATAATTTTAGGACTTAATAATTTTAGGACTTAATTAGGACTTGATAATTTTAGGACTTAATTAGGACTTGATAATTTTAGGACTTAATTAGGACTTGATAATTTTAGGAATCAATTAGGACTTTAGAACTTTAAGACTTAATAAGAACTTGATAATTTTAGGACTCTATAATTTTAGGACTTAATTAGGACTTGATAATTTTAGGACTTAATTAGGACTTGATAATTTAAGGAGTCAATTAGGACTTGATAACTTTAGGACTTAATTAGGACTTGATAATTTTAGGAATCAATTAGGACTTGATAATTTTAGGAATTAATTAGAGCTTAATAATTTTAGGACTTAATTAGGACTTGATAATTTTAGGACTTAATTAGGACTTGATAACTTTAGGAGTTAATTAGGACTTGAGAACTTTAGGACTTAATTAGGACTTGATAATTTTAGGACTTAATTAGGACTTGATAATTTAAGGAGTCAATTAGGACTTGATAACTTTAGGTCATAGTTAGGACTTGATAATTTTCGGACTTAGTTAGGACTTCATAATTTTATAACTTATTTAGGACCTGATAATTTTAGGATTGAATTTGGACTTGATAATTTTAAGATTTAATTAGGACTTGATAATTTTAGGAGTCAATTAGGATTTGATAATTTTAGGAGCTAATTAGGACTTGATAATTTTAGGAGTTAATTAGAACTTGATAACTTTAGGACTTAATTAGGACATGATCATGTTAGGACTTAATTAGGACTTGATAACTTTAGGACTTAATTAGGACTTGATAATTTTAGGACTTAATTAGGACTTGATAATTTTAGGAGTCAATTAGGACTTGATAATTTTAGGACTTAATTAGGACTTGAGAACTTTAGGACTTAATAAGAACTTGATAATTTTAGGACTTAATAACTTTAGGACTTAATTAGGACTTGATAATTTTAGGACTTAATTAGGACTTGATAATTTTAGGAGTCAATTAGGACTTGATAATTTTAGGAATTAATTAGGGCTTAATAATTTTAGGACTTAATTAGGACTTGATAATTTTAGGACTTAATTAGGACTTGATAACTTTAGGAGTTAATTAGGACTTGAGAACATTAGGACTTAATTAGGACTCGATAATTTTAGGACTTAATTAGGACTTGATAATTTAAGGAGTCAATTAGGACTTGATAACTTTAGGACTTAATTAGGACTTGATAATTTTAGGAGTAAATTAGGACTTGATAACTTTAGGACTTAATAAGGACTTGATCATGTTATGACTTAATTAGGACTTGATAACTTTAGGACTTAATTAGGACTTGATAATTTTAGGACTTAATTAGGACTTGATAACTTTAGGACTTAATTAGGACTTGATAATTTTAGGACTTAATTAGGACTTGATAATTTTAGGAGTCAATTAGCACTTGATAATTTTAGGAGTTAATTAGGACTTGAGAACTTTGGGACTTAATAAGGACTTGATAATTTTAGGACTTAATAATTTTAGGACTTAACTAGGACTTGATAATTTAAGGAGTCAATTAGAACTTGATAACTTTAGGACTTAATAAGGACTTAATAATTTTAGGAGTTAATTAGGACTTGATAACTTTAGGACTTAATAAGGACTTGATCATGTTAGGACCTAATTAGGACTTGATAACTTTAGGACTTAATTAGGACTTGATAAATTTAGGACTTAATAATTTTAGGACTAAATTAGGACTTGATAATTTTAGGACTTAATTAGGACTTGTTAATTTTAGGACTTAATTAGGACTTGATAATTTTAGGACTTAATTAGGAGTTGATAATTTTAGGAGTTAATTAGGACTTTATAATTGTAGGAATTAATTAGGACTTAATAATTTTAGGACTTAATTAGGACTTGATAATTTTAGGACTTAACTAGGACTTGATCATTTAAGGAGTCAATTAGAACTTGATAACTTTAGGACTTAATAAGGACTTGATAATTTTAGGAGTTAATTAGGACTTGATAACTTTAGGACTTAATAAGGACTTGATCATGTTAGGACCTAATTAGGACTTGATAACTTTAGGACTTAATTAGGACTTGATAAATTTAGGACTTAATAATTTTAGGACTAAATTAGGACTTGATAATTTTAGGACTTAATTAGGACTTGTTAATTTTAGGACTTAATTAGGACTTGATAATTTTAGGACTTAATTAGGACTTGATAACTTTAGGACTTAATTAGGACTTGATAATTTTAGGACTTAATTAGGACTTGATAATTTTAGGAGTCAATTAGCACTTGATAATTTTAGGAGTTAATTAGGACTTGAGAACTTTGGGACTTAATAAGGACTTGATAATTTTAGGACTTAATAATTTTAGGACTTAATTAGGACTTGATAAATTTAGGACTTAACTAGGACTTGATAATTTAAGGAGTCAATTAGAACTTGATAACTTTAGGACTTAATAAGGACTTGATAATTTTAGGAGTTAATTAGGACTTGATAACTTTAGGACTTAATAAGGACTTGATCATGTTAGGACCTAATTAGGACTTGATAACTTTAGGACTTAATTAGGACTTGATAAATTTAGGACTTAATAATTTTAGGACTAAATTAGGACTTGATAATTTTAGGACTTAATTAGGACTTGTTAATTTTAGGACTTAATTAGGACTTGATAATTTTAGGACTTAATTAGGAGTTGATAATTTTAGGAGTTAATTAGGACTTTATAATTGTAGGAATTAATTAGGACTTAATAATTTTAGGACTTAATTAGAACTTGATAATTTTAGGACTTAATTAGGACTTGATCATGTTAGGACTTGATAACTTTAGGACTTAATTAGGACTTGATAATTTTAGGACTTAATTAGGACTTGATAATTAAAGGAGTCAATTAGGACTTGATAATTTTAGGAGTTAATTAGGACTTGAGGACTTTAGGACTTAATAAGAACTTGATAATTTTAGGACTTAATTAGGACTTGATAATTTTAGGAGTCAATTAGGACTTGATAATTTTAGGAGTCAATTAGGACTTTATTATTTTAGGAATTAATTAGGACTTAATAATTTTAGGACTTAATTAGGACTCGATAATTTTAGGACTTAATTAGGACTTGATAATTTAAGGAGTCAATTAGGACTTGATAACTTTAGGACTTAATTAGGACTTGATAATTTTAGGAGTTAATTAGGACTTGATAACTTTAGGACTTAATAAGGACTTGATCATGTTATGACTTAATTAGGACTTGATAACTTTAGGACTTAATTAGGACTTGATAATTTTAGGACTTAATTAGGACTTGATAACTTTAGGACTTAATTAGGACTTGATAATTTTAGGACTTAATTAGGACTTGATAATTTTAGGAGTCAATTAGCACTTGATAATTTTAGGAGTTAATTAGGACTTGAGAACTTTGGGACTTAATAAGGACTTGATAATTTTAGGACTTAATAATTTTAGGACTTAACTAGGACTTGATAATTTAAGGAGTCAATTAGGACTTGATAACTTTAGGACTTAATTAGGACTTGATAATTTTAGGAATCAATTAGGACTTGATAATTTTAGGAATTAATTAGGGCTTAATAATTTTAGGACTTAATGAGGACTTGATAATTTTAGGACTTAATTAGGACTTGATAACTTTAGGAGTTAATTAGGACTTGAGAACTTTAGGACTTAATTAGGACTTGATAATTTTAGGACTTAATTAGGACTTGATAATTTAAGGAGTCAATTAGGACTTGATAACTTTAGGTCATAGTTAGGACTTGATAATTTTCGGACTTAGTTAGGACTTCATAATTTTATAACTTATTTAGGACCTGATAATTTTAGGATTGAATTAGGACTTGATAATTTTAAGATTTAATTAGGACTTGATAATGTTAGGAGTCAATTAGGACTTGATAATTTTAGGAGTTAATAAGGACTTGAGAACTTTAGGACTTAATTAGGACTTGATACTTTTAGGACTTAGTTAGAACTTGATAATTTTAGAACTTATTTAGAACCTGATAATTTTAGGATTGAATTAGGACTTGATAATTTTAGGATTTAATTAGGACTTGATAATTGTAGGACTTAATTAAGACTTGATAATTTTAGGAGCTAATTAGGACTTGATAATTTTAGGAGTTAATTAGAACTTGATAACTTTAGGACTTAATTAGGACTTGATCATGTTAGGACTTAATTAGGACTTGATAACTTTAGGACTTAATTAGGACTTGATAATTTTAGGACTTAATTAGGACTTGATAATTTTAGGAGTCAATTAGGACTTGATAATTTTAGGACTTAATTAGGACTTGAGAACTTTAGGACTTAATAAGAACTTGATAATTTTAGGACTTAATAACTTTAGGACTTAATTAGGACTTGATAATTTTAGGACTTAATTAGGACTTGATAATTTTAGGAGTCAATTAGGACTTGATAATTTTAGGAATTAATTAGGGCTTAATAATTTTAGGACTTAATTAGGACTTGATAATTTTAGGACTTAATTAGGACTTGATAACTTTAGGAGTTAATTAGGACTTGAGAACATTAGGACTTAATTAGGACTCGATAATTTTAGGACTTAATTAGGACTTGATAATTTAAGGAGTCAATTAGGACTTGATAACTTTAGGACTTAATTAGGACTTGATAATTTTAGGAGTTAATTAGGACTTGATAACTTTAGGACTTAATAAGGACTTGATCATGTTATGACTTAATTAGGACTTGATAACTTTAGGACTTAATTAGGACTTGATAATTTTAGGACTTAATTAGGACTTGATAACTTTAGGACTTAATTAGGACTTGATAATTTTAGGACTTAATTAGGACTTGATAATTTTAGGAGTCAATTAGCACTTGATAATTTTAGGAGTTAATTAGGACTTGAGAACTTTGGGACTTAATAAGGACTTGATAATTTTAGGACTTAATAATTTTAGGACTTAATTAGGACTTGATAATTTTAGGACTTAACTAGGACTTGATAATTTAAGGAGTCAATTAGAACTTGATAACTTTAGGACTTAATAAGGACTTGATAATTTTAGGAGTTAATTAGGACTTGATAACTTTAGGAATTAATAAGGACTTGATCATGTTAGGACCTAATTAGGACTTGATAACTTTAGGACTTAATTAGGACTTGATAAATTTAGGACTTAATAATTTTAGGACTAAATTAGGACTTGATAATTTTAGGACTTAATTAGGACTTGTTAATTTTAGGACTTAATTAGGACTTGATAATTTTAGGACTTAATTAGGAGTTGATAATTTTAGGAGTTAATTAGGACTTTATAATTGTAGGAATTAATTAGGACTTAATAATTTTAGGACTTAATTAGGACTTAATAATTTTAGGACTTAATTAGGACTTGATCATTTTAGGACTTAATTAGGACTTGATAACTTTAGGACTTAATTAGAACTTGATAACTTTAGGACTTAATTAGGACTTGATCATGTTAGGACTTGATAACTTTAGGACTTAATTAGGACTTGATAATTTTAGGACTTAATTAGGACTTGATAATTAAAGGAGTCAATTAGGACTTGATAATTTTAGGAGTTAATTAGGACTTGAGGACTTTAGGACTTAATAAGAACTTGATAATTTTAGGACTTAATTAGGACTTGATAATTTTAGGAGTCAATTAGGACTTGATAATTTTAGGAGTCAATTAGGACTTTATTATTTTAGGAATTAACTAGGACTTAATAATTTTAGGACTTAATAAGGACTTGATCATGTTAGGACTTATTTAGGACTTGATAACTTTAGGACTTAATTAGGACTTGATCATTTTAGGACTTAATTAGGACTCGATAATTTTAGGACTTAATTAGGACTTGATAATTTAAGGAGTCAATTAGAACTTGATAACTTTAGGACTTAATTAGGACTTGATAATTTTAGGAGTTAATTAGGACTTGATAACTTTAGGACTTAATAAGGACTTGATCATGTTAGGACTTAATTAGGACTTGATAACTTTAGGACTTAATTAGAACTTGATAATTTTAGGACTTAATTAGGACTTGATAATTTTCGGACTTAATTAGGACTTGATAATTTTAGGAGTCAATTAGGACTTGAGAACTTTAGGACTTAATAAGAACTTGATAATTTTAGGACTTAATAATTTTAGGACTTCATTAGGACTTGATAATTTTAGGACTTAATTAGGACTTGATAATTTAAGGAGTCAATTAGAACTTGATAACTTTAGGACTTAATGAGGACTTCATAGATTTAGGAGTTAATTAGGACTTGATAACTTTAGGACTTAATAAGGACTTGATCATGTTAGGACTTAATTAGGACTTGATAACTTTAGGACTTAATTCAGGACTTGAAAATTTTAGGACTTAATTAGGACTTGATAATTTTAGGAGTCAAATCCTGCCATTAATTGTCTAATACATGTTTTCTAATGCAGATGCATCAGGTCAACATCAACCGAAGCAGCTTGTAAAGATGTTATTATAGTTTTACAGTGAAGATAATGAAACAAACTTTATCAACCGGGAGTTATTTAGAAAAAAATTAATCATGAAAATAGACACTCTTTATGAAATTAAACAAAACACAACAAAATATCTGCATCACAAGTGATGATCAGAAGATCCCAATACAGATACTTCTCCACATCAGTTCTAGAACTTAACATTAAAAGAGGAAGCATAAAGGACAACCAAGAAATATAGTTAGATTTAAAAGACAACATATTTTGGTCAATTGTTTAAATGTAAAAATATTCAGGAAAGGAATCAACGTTGGCAGATTCCGAGCAGATCTCAGGTCTCGACACCTAAGGGACAGAAACGTAATAATATTGTTTTTAAAATCAATAAAAATTTCTCATTTTGTCCTTGCAGTTCTTTCATAGATTATTAAAATCTAGAAATGTTCACTAGAAGAATCTACGTTCAAAAATATCCATAAGACCTCGAGACACGAAACTTTGTTTACAGGAACGCTATGATATTTTGAAAATCGATTAGAATTTCTCATTTGTGCCTTGACGCTTTTTGATTAATTCTTCAAACTTGGAAATGTTCGCGTTATGAATCTACATTGGAAAGTTCATATTAAACCTCGGGACACGACACCTTGTGAACAGCAAGGCGATGAGGTCATTTTGAAAATCGATAAAAAAATTCTCATTTGTGCCTTGACGCTTTTTGATTGATTCTTCTAATCCAGAAAAATTCGCGGGATGAATCTACATTGAAAAAACCATATTAGACTTCGGGACGCGACAAACAGTGAACAGGTGGGCGATGGTGTCGTTTTGAAAATCGATAAATATTTCTCATTTCTGCCTTGACGCTTTTTGCTTGATTCTTAACTTAGAACTGTTCACGGGATGAATCTACATTGGAAAAATCATATTAGACCTCAGAACGCGCAACGGTAGACAGGAGGGCGATATTGTTTCGAAAATCGATAAAAATTTCTTATTTCTGCTTTGACGTTTTTTAGTAGATTGTTCAAATTTTGAAATATTCGGGGAAACATTCTACATTGAAAAACTGAATTAGATCTCGAAACACGACACCAGGCCCGGTCAACTCAGTACAAAAAAATGGCAAATTTAGTAATGATGGGCACGGGGGTGAAAGCGTGTAGCGGGGGTAAAGAATAGTTAATGCGCCACTCCTAGGTGACAGCAAGTTTTTTTCACCTTTTTCATAATTAAAGTTTATGATTTTAAGCGTTGCATATTAAGTAACAATTTGGCTAGAGACATCAATTTATAAAATTTAAAAGAGTTATCCATAACTATTTTTAAATGTTTTAAAAATGTATGTGCTTTTAATTATATTTAAGGTTATGTCGGACATACAAGAAAAATATTTAACTGTATTAAACTTTTTGCCTTTTATTTCCTTTTAATTTTGTTAGAATTTTGTACACATTTAAGGATTGAAATTGATAACAAATTTTAATATCGTTCAATGTAACTCTTATGTCGAGGTAAAAGTGATTTTCAAGGAACATCATGGAGCGTCAACCAGGATTAAAGGCAAACAGATGTGTTGTGCCAAAATGTGACGGCATAAGAATTCGGAAGAAAAAGAATACGGATATAAAATACCACGGAAACCCGAAGTAAGAAGCAAATGGTTAGACTCTATCAGAAATGCGGACTTATAAAGGATTTCAAATGAGGATATAAGCAAAAAAAATTCTTCGTTTGTCGGTTTCACTTTGATGAAGGTGTTTTTTTAATGACGGCTGAGCACATTTGTCGCCGTTTAAAAAATGATGCGGTTCCTACAAAAAATGTGCCAACACATGACAGCGATGAATTAGGAACGGTTCCGATTGATCTACAAAAGAAAGAAGGAAATGCTTTTTCTACACGTTTTGATGAAAATCAATTCTGCTCACAGAAGGAAAACTTCCTGAATCCGAAATACTGTTAATATCAACTAAGAATGAAGTCGAAGATACTTGTTTGAACTGAAATGAGGTGAAATTGAAAGAATGATTACAGTTTTAATGCAATTATTTAATTTAATATAATTGTTTACATTATATTTGCACTAACAATTATAATAAACAGTGTATTTTTAAAATTTTGTAATAACAGTTTTCTTATTAATTTTTGATAAAATTTTTAAAATGAATGTAAAATTTCATTGAATTTATACAGTAACCTGATTAATTAAGCTACAAATATATTTTAAAAATTTATGTTTTAACCCTCGAAATTTAAAAAAAACTGAATTCTAAATCTTATGAAAAAATCTTATTTTTAAAAGATCCAATGTAGGACTAATTTCTATCTTATTTTATTACCATTTAAAAGTATAATAAGACATAAACCAGGAATTCTTAAAATTACAAAAATCCCAGTTTGTTAAAAACTGTATTTTTTCGGTATTCAGAAAAAATGAATTCTTGTATACATAATACTTTTAATAAAGCAGTAAAATTATAAAAACTTATTCTGGAATATTAAAAAAATATTTCAATGCTTTTTTAAATTAATCCGATGAATATTTTAGAATAAGTGGGTCTTTAAAAATCGCATAGATTCTTATATACCCAGATTGTGTTCAATATTTGAAAAAATAGATATGTGCTCTGATAATTAAGCTTATTTTGCAAATGGTTTTTTGTATATTTTAAGAAATTAAAATCTTTTTTAATACTTACAAATTAGAAATTTTTAAATTTCTCTTTGTTTTAAAACTTAAATTATAATGCACATTACTTTTTTGTAGAATGACAATTTAAATGAAAGTGAGTCACAAGTTGGTATTTCTGATGAAGTAGCCTCTATGCCATCAGACAGGTTAATTGTTGAAAACGAGTCAATAGAACAAGTAGAAGAGGACGAAAGTAACCCAAGGAAAAGAAAAGACTGTAAAGAAGAAGAATTTGAAAATTAAACAAATGACGGGGCGAAGAAACAACGAGAGCAAAAGGAGGAAAACAATCCAAGGAAAAGGAAGAATTGTACGGAAGAAGAAAAAATCCCACTAAAGAGAAAGAAGGATGCTAGCCAGGGAAGATATTCTGACCTGCAAACAGAAATAGAAAGACAATTATATTTTGAATTGCAGTCCAAAAGACAGGAGCTGTGTAATACTAAGAAGAAACTGAATAGGTAGTATGCATTAAAATAATAATTAAATTAAATGAATATTAAAAAGGACTAACAAAAAAAATATAATGAATAATATAAGAAATAGTTACAAAAGCAGGGCGGCGATAATTTGTATGAATGTAAATTCCCGGCTTCTCCTAGTCAATATTTTTTATTCCCAGGTTAAATAAATTTTTTTTTTAATAAAACAATTTTTGTAATTAAATGATTATGTAATAGAATTTCAATTCAATCGAATTTTAACTTCATAAGAATTATTATTGAGCTAAACTTGAGAAAGATTTACCAGCTTGATATAACCTTAAACGAAAAATAGATTTTAACAACAGATGAAATCATAATTGAAACTAATAATTTAGTGGTAATAATAATAATAATAATAATAATAACAATAACTAGCAACATAAATGCGCGCTCAGACGTGCGAGAAAGTTTGCTTTGTTGTTAGTTATATGAAATTTTACATTTTTGCAAATGCAAATAATATAAATTACAAGAATAATTACAAAATTAAAAAAAAATAGTGGAAAAATGACGAAAATAATTGAAAATTAAAAGCAAAATTCAAAAGATTGCTAGATAATTTAACAATTTTAAAAAATTATTTTTACCATTAAGCAGTAAATATTAAATTTAAACAAAAAAATTGAAAATAGAAGATAATTTTAATTTGAAAAATCAATTGATAATTGAAAAAGAATTAAAAAATGACGAAAATAATTGAAAACTGGAAAAAAATTGGAAAATTGGTATAGTAATACACAAAGAGCAACATAATTGGAATAATTACAAAATAATTATAAAATTATAAGAGAGTATTTAAAAAATTGAAGAAAATATTTTAAAAAAGATGATAATAATTGATAATTGAAAATAAAATTCGATAAGTAACTAGATTAGTAGATAAATGAAAAAAATTAAACAAGGTATATCAAATTTAAAGAATATCGTTGCAAATTGAAATTAAAGAAAATTATAGGAACAATTGTTGAAAGTAATTACACATTAAATAACTAGATTGAAAATTGAAAGAAATATAATGAAATTGATAATTGAAATTTAAGGAATGTAATTGAAAATTGTAAAAAGTAATTGAAAAAAGCTGAGAATTATTTAATATAGAAGAAAATAATTAATAAACTGAAAAATAGAATTAAAATTTGAAAAGAATGTAGATTTGAGAAAATAATTAAAAAATTAATTTAAAATTAAAGAAAGTTGCTAATAATCGAAACAAATAATCGAAAAATGAAATTGAAGTTTGAAGAAAATAATTGAGAATTGTAGAAAATAGTTGTAAAAAAATTTTAGAAAGAAATAATTAACAGAAAAGAGAATTTTAAGATTGGTGAATCATAAATCCCTCCACCATTTCTGTTTAGTTGAATTTTAAATTGGCGCAAAAAGTGTGTAAAGTCATTTGTGAAAGTTCCCATATCTATTAAACAAAATAAATTGTGAAAAATGAAAATTTTAATAGATATGGATTAAGCGTCCTAAAAAATATGTTAAGAAAGATTCGAATTTTTTGATGTTCGATTGAAAAGAAATTAAAAAATGCAAATGAGACTGAAAGAAAATTTCTATGTAATAAAATGCTGTCAAGTAAAGATTATAACTACGCAATTTTAGAAATTATTCATACGTTTAAAGAAATTCTCGGTTTAATGACGAGTTTCCCGGGTTAAAGTATTGGCTCTTTAAAAAAAAACTCAACATTTTAAAATTATTAATTATAAATTTTTTGATAATTCTAATAAAACGAAACCTCACATTGCCATTAAGGAATATTAATTGTTCAAAAAATTTTTTTTAAATGTCATATGAGAAATAAAAGTGCATTAACAATTTAAATTATTTTTCTATTAATACAAGATTGGGAAAGCGGTCAGAGCAGATAAAGACAAAAGTACACAGTACAAAATTCAGAAGAACTTACAACAAATTGACACAAGTGCAAAATTCTTACATCGATATGATAGTTAGGAACGCACAAAGAGAACCGAATGGTAGGAGATACACTGATGAGGACAAGATAATTTGTTTCTCAATTTTTAAACGATCTGCAAAGTGTTATCGCTTTATGAAGTCGTTTTTACCACTTCCAAGTGTTACGCTTTTAAAATTAAAATTGAAAAACATTTCAATGAACACAGGTGTCACAGAAGAGACTAAATCTCGTTTAAAAGAAGCGGTTAAACTGTGCACGACGATTCAAAGCAAGGCTGTAACTCTCATGTGGGATGAATTGTTGCTTGGATTAGGTCTTACGTACGACAAGGTAGCCGACAAAATTGTCAGGTTTGAGGATTGGGTAGAGCGAAGAACAGACATACGCTGATCACGCCCTTGTTTTTATGATGCGTACTATCGAGACAGACGATGTTATTCCTGTGTGTTTTAATTTTTGCACAAAGCAAACGAACACATACCAATTGCAGTGTTGCATAAAAGAAGTTATTCAGGCGGTGAAGGATGCTGGATTTAACACTTTAACTTCGGTGTGTGATGGAGGAGTAGTAATCAGTCAGCTATTACAGCACTTCTAAATGATACGAAACTATTAAAAGGAGAAGAATATGTTCTAGTTCGTTCGCCCTCATAACAAAAGGATATCCCTGGGATATCCCGCTGAAATTTGAGATATCCTAGGGACATCCCTGGGACACAAAGGATATCCTTGGGACATCCCCAGTCTATCCAAATTTCCGCCTCATGAGATATACTCTAATGATTTAGAAATAAAATTTGCAGGTATGAGTATTCGAACCCGCGCCCTTGCGCATAGCAAGCGCGGCCCTAACCAACTGAGCCACTGAAGGTTGTTATAGGCAGTGGAGAGAAACATTAGTACTTGATGCAAAGAATATTGGTTGAACTTAAAAAATTTTTATTTAAAAAAACCTAAACATATCTAGTAATTATCTTAAACAAATACAAATATTTGGTATTGATAATTATTTTATGATACATTTTGGTTACAAGTAATGAATATTATGGTTATAATAAACAATAAGTAGTAGCCTGAGGTCCTCTTGATGGCATATTGCAAATACTATATCCCACGTAGGATATCTCTGGGATATTCCTGGGACATCTCGACGGGATATCCCCGGAATGTCCCTGGGTCATCCAAATTTCTGTCCCGTGAGATATCCCGTGGGATATCCCAGGGTTATCCCTGAGAGGTCCCGGGATCATAATGGGATATTCACGAGATATCTCATGCTGTGAGGGCATATAAGAATTTGTATATTTATGATTAAGCTCTAAAGGTCATTTAAAATTTTTATTTTACTGGCCTTATTAAATATAATTTTCTTATGCCTGATAAAATTATGTAAAATAAAAATTCAAAATAAATAATTTTAGTACTTAATCATACGCCCCAAATAAATTTTAAACAAAATTTGATTTCATTTGTAAAATTAATATTTAATATATGTGTATTGTATTTACAGATGGTACTTATATTGTTCACGATGTCGAAGTGATTCCACTCTTTGATATGCCCCACATTATAAATAATCTTCGAACTAATCTTTTGGATAAAGATTTAGAACTTGACTGGCGACCCGGGAAACCTGAAAATTTGAGGATTTTTGCTTCGTGGGAACATATTGTTACTGGTTTTGAAATTGATTTATATGGAACTCAAGGTATTCGTTATCTCAGGAAACTGACAAGTCGACATATATATCCTAATCAAATTAAAAAGATGAGTGTTAAACACGCAACACAAGTGTTTAGTCTCAGTGTTGCTTCTCGACTTGAAGGACTAGCTGGATCAGGACGTAATTTTATTAATAATTTTTTCAAACAACTTACAGACGCCTCCAATGGAAAAGCAGACGTAGACTCTAATAGTGATTATCGAATTCCATTAACAGATGAAAGCTTTCACCTACCATTTTTCGACCAAGCTCTTGCAGAAGTGTCACACTGGATAGTATAAGATCCCACTGCATGATTTATACACTGATAAGTTTTAAGGATAAAATTTATTTTAAATGAAAGTTCATTTAAAACTGTTTACAAAACCCCTAGGGTGCTTAAGCCTTTGTGGGTCATTTTGTTGTAAAAAAAAATAATTTGTTGTTATATTTTGTTGAATTTCTGTGTCATAAGTTTTAAAGATAAAATAGGTACTATATGAAAGGTCATTAGCAAAGGATGAAGAAAATATAAGGTTGCCTTACTCCCCTTGGGCCCTTTTCCCGGCAGCCACATTGAAAAGCGCTGGTTTTTGTTGATTTTGTGCATTTATAACTTTTAAGAGAAAATCCTATATCAATAAATTTTTCTACATATCTAGACTAGGTTGCCTGTTAAAATATGTTTTAGATAATCGGTAGCCAGATGTGAAAATTTAAAATTTTATTTTAATGAGAAAGAAGTACCGCGCAACAAGTTGGCATTATGTTGAAACGTTTCCATGACAACATGATATAAACAATATTACATTAAGTAAATAATTTGAAATGTAGGTTAAAAAAGTTACAATTTGTTTAATTAAGAGAAATGGAAACTTGTTTTGTGTGTCTAGAAGGAGGAAAAATAGAACACTTAAATGATGAAAATTACAAGAAATGTGTTTTAATGATAGAATTTCGACGCATCAAAGGATTCAAATATGGTGAAATACAACTGCCAAAAGTATCAAGAAACCTATATTATGGTTACCACACACCATGCTTGAAAAAAGTTTTAGTGCTGAAGCAAAAGTACAAATCAGAATTTAAAACCTTTTGTGAGGTACAGAATGAATAATTTTAGTTTTTGTTAAAAGTTTATATGCCTTGAAGCTAATATTTTAATTTTATCTCAAAATCTAAGTTATTTATGCTTTAATAATATTAATTTTTCTATCATAACCAAATTTTAAATATTGTATTTAATTGTGTGTTAAATTAATAATAAAATTTTTAATATTACGTTTGAATTCAGTTTAATTTAAATTACGTATCTACTTATATTAAATTCTTTTTATATGATTATCGTTGTTTTATAATTCGTTATTGGTTAAATCTTTATCCGTTTTATAGAATTTACCAAGTACGTCCTCGGATCCCGATAGAAATGTGGTGAAACTATTGCTATCATCTAAAGATGAGACAATTAATTTAATTGAGAGTGAGAATTTAATAAATTTAAGTACTGATGCTGATTTGAACGAGGTACATAACAATTGTAAATCTAAAATTGTAAATAAAAATTAAGCTATAAAAAATATGTATTCTAATTAGGTATCTGCATCCAATGGTACACCAGCTGAATCACTGACAGAAAATTCTATTAGTGTATCTGAAACTTCTATTAGCGAAATGTTTGAATCATTTGCACCAGACGCACTTCCAACTTCAAACCAAGCTGATAGAAAATTGCAGAAAGAATTTACAGAAGATTTGCCGTCTGCAGAAAATGAAAAAAATTCTTGTATTTTTTGTGGTTACGTAAGAAAAAAAATTAGTGGTCAAAGTATATATCCGTCATTAATACAGACCCTAAGCAAGTTAGAATCAATTAAAAAAATGGCAAGTGTTCTAAACGATATAAAACTTCTTGACAAGTTAAATAGTTGTAAGCCTATTATGTACCATTCGAACTGTCTAATTTCGTACCAATTTAAATGTAAAAAAAATACTGATGAATGTTTACCTGATGAAGAAGGCCAGTGGCATCAAAAAAGAAAGATTCATAAAACTGCGTTTGAAGCTCTTTCAGCATTTATAACTAAAGAGATAGTTGAAAATGAAAATATATTCTTTTTAGTCGACTTATTATCACGTTACAAAGTATTGTTAGCTGAAAAAAAGAGACAGTTTCCATAATTAAAATTCAAAACTATCGAATTGAAAGTTTGGAAAGTAAAATAATGAGTACTTTTGGCCAGGTACTTACAATTGAAACATCAAATGGTCCTCATGACAAGCGAATTGTGTACAAGCGCAATATAAATGTTTCTTTATTAGCCAGCAAAATCGCAATGTTAGAGAAAAAAAACGATACCAAACTTGTAGAATTAGCATATGAATTAAGAAATGAAGTTAAGAACATTGAATGTAGGAAATTACCTGTAAAATTAACAGTAGATGATGTTCTTCGTGGTGAATGTGAAATTCCTGATAAATTATTTGAATTTATGTGCAACCTAGTTCAAGGGCCTGATATTCGCCGCAAAATTTCACAAGACGATAATGTAAAAATAAAATCTTTATGTAGTGATATTATATACACGATAACAAAGGGTAGAATTAAGCCGGCAAAAAATCTAGCTCTTGGACTAGCAGTTAAATCTATCACAAGTTCTCGAAAAATGCTTACGATATTAAATAGATACGGACATACTATTGGATATAACATGGCAGAGGAATTAGAAACAGAATTAACTTATACTGCATACAAAGATAACGATGTAATACCAGCCGGTATTAAAGCAGTAAATGGACTAAGTACGCACGTAGCTTTTGACAATTTCGACAGGTTTGTTGAAACGTGCAGTGGAAAAGACACGCTGCATGACACAGTAGGTATAATTTACCAATTTAATAATGCGGAAAATACTCCATGCTCTAACACTGAAGCCTCAGAATTGTCTTCTTTTGAACAAACCCAAGATACCAACGATACCGATTTAGTTCCACCTTCTCGAAAAAGGCGAAAATTTGAAGAATTACCTCGTGAAATAAAACCTTATTACCTAAAACCTACAACCAAAATGACTTTAATTACTTCCGAAGAAATAGAAGAAGCTATTAACAATTGTCGAATTGCCAAAGAAATGGCTGTTGATAGAGATTTGTTGTGGGCGATTTCTCTTTTGCTGATTGACAACACACCAATGTGGCTAGGATATAATTGTAAGATGATTTTAGATAATAGTACAATTCAGAAGGTTGATTATTTGCCACCAATTTATGCTTCACCTACAACATACAGTGTTGTACAAGAAACTCTCTGCTTTGCAAAAGATGTTGCTCAAAAATGCAATCAAGAAGAAATAATAGTTACTTATGATTTAACAATAGCTAAAATGGCTATGCAAATTCAAAAAGACCAAAGTCCTAGGTTTGATAATGTTTTCATCAATTTGGGTGCATTTCACATGGAAATGGCTTTTTTCAAAAGCATCGGAAAGTATCTTGATTCTTGTGGTCTAATGGATATATTGGTCCAAGCAGAAGTACTTGCTGGAGGTTCCGTTAATGGCTTCATCAGCGGTAAACATTTTAACAGATGTAAACGCATTTACCCTTTGATTTCTGAAGTTCTTCAAGGTCTTCATTTTGAACGATTCAAATCTAAAAATAATTGTTATCCTGATTTGATTTTTGAAGATCTTGTTAATCTTATGAAGGATACCAAGGACGCTAAGGAAAAACTAGTTTTACCAGACTCACTTTTAAAAGTTTTACAGGATTATAAGAGTTTTTGCGACTTAACGTTGTCAGGTCATCATGGAAAAACAGCTCAATTTTTCTTGCAGTATGTTAAGTTCATTGACATATATTTTCGTTTCTCCAGAAGTATCAGAACTCATGATTTTGATCTATACATTGACTCCATATTCAACATGGCCAATTTATTTTTCTCTATGAATCAGCCAAATTATGCAAGATGGTCTGTGATGTATTTGAGCAATTTGATAAATTTAAAAAACCAGAATTCCCGTTTGTTCATGGAATTTCAACTTGGTGCATTTGGTATTAAGCGCACCAACAAAAATTTAGCTAGAGCTGCAGTAGATTTAACACTTGAACAGACTATAAATGCTGATGCCGGGAACACTTTATCAGGGATTAGTCATTTTACCAATTCGATTTCAGCACGACAACGATGGGCTTTAAGTCACAATACCAGAACTAAAGTTATATCTAAACCCCCTCGTGGTGTCACCTTGTCGTGGTGAGGGGGCTTAGGACCGGCCAGGCGCTTGTCCTTCGGACGCCATCACTGGACGAGCTGTTCGGCTCTTCCCAGAACTCATCGACTCCCGATGTCTGGCGAGTTTAGGCACAGGGGAATGAACAGGGCCCCGTTAATTCGGGTAGTCGCCGTTTTGTGAACCTGTGCACTAGCTACCCTGTGCGGATGATGTTAATTCGGATTCCAAATGGGGGCTAACCATCCTCGTCAGCTGTGGACGACATGGGTTCTGGAAGGAATAGGACACTTCTGCCTTCTTGGTTTTTCTAAGTTGGTGTGGAGTAGTCTCGATCCAGGGTTGGCGCCCGATGGACCGGTTGTCTGTTCGGTCTGACCAACGACACCACCAAGAAGTAACAATGACGGAACGTGCAGTTAAACATGATAGACCCCAGGTAGGCCCCTCTTCGGAGGGTGGTCTACCGTTGATTCCGATCGGGTGAAAGCCCCGGTGGTCAACGCTGGCTCCTTGCATTCTGGGGAGAGCCAAACTCACGTGAACCCAAATGATGGGGACAGACACTCGGAGGCACCGAGTATTACTGTAAGTAATGAAGAAGAGGCCGGGTTATCTTTGCTGACTTTGCCAAGATCTCGAAGAGGAAGTGCAGCGAGCCTCAGCAGTTGTCGAAGCGGTTTTAGTAACGCCACTGCTGAGGACCTCGAATCCTGCGACAAGGATCGGGAGAAATGCAGGACGCTTCGAAGGGAAGAAAGAGAGATCTTCTTGAAGATGGAAGAAGAGCTAAACCGGATGCTTGAGAGGTTAAAGGTCCAGAAAAATGTCGCGGCTGACATCCAGTCAGGTTTGAAGAAGTTCGCTGACTGGATGCCGGACTTAAAAAAGAAGCACGAAGAAGCCGACAAAGAAGACGACTGTTTCTATGACGGTCTCAAGATTATGCAGGACAGCAAAGACGCACGCAGGGTGATAAGGGAACGCATCCAGGCCAAGACGATGAGAAATCTTGTCCTGGAATGCGAAAGAAAGATAAGAGCCGCGTCTGAGCGATCTCCCCCGAAAGAAGAGTCTCAGACGAAGAAGCAAAGAAAGAAAGAGTCTCTTCCTCCAAAGGTTAAGGCTACACAAAAGAAGAAGAAGCAGGTGGTGCCTGTGCCACCCCCTCAGGTCACAGTTGAAACAGTGTGGCCTAAAAAGGCGACGCTAGTAGTGCTAGTCTGCCAGGGACAGACGTATGCCTCTGTCCTTGGCAAACTCAGAAAGGAGGTCGACCCCGGCTCTTGTCAGGCGACTGTGGTGGGCGTTGGACCCACAAAGGAAGGAAACCTTCTCCTACGTTAAGGAGGAGGTTCAGACCGTAAGGCGTTTGTCGCAAGGGTCGCCGAAACCGTAAATGACATTGGAACCGTCAGGACCCCGGAGGATCAGAAGGTAACTCTAGAAATCCGGGACCTTGACGGTCTCACAGAAAAAAAAGAAGTGGTTTGTGCTCTCGAGGAGCTAATGCAGACACCTCGAGAAAAGAGACAGGTGATGGTCCTGGGACCTAACAGGCGAGGAGCAAAGTTGGCCATCGTGGTCGCCGAGCAGGAAGAAGCCAAGAAATTGGTAGAAATCGGACGTAAAAAGGTAGCATTGGCGGATCCAGGGGGGAGGGGCCACGGGTGCTTGACCCCCCTAAAAGCCTCATATTTAACAATGAGAGTGAGAGAGATAGCACTATAGTGCTATCTCTTTCTCTCTCATGCAATACCCCCTCCAAAAACCTTGTCTGGATCCGCCACTGAAAGGTAGGCTTTTTAAGTTGCCAGGTCCGAAGGAGGATGATGGTGACCAGGTGCCACAGGTGTCTGGCGTATGGCCATAGAAAGGCTGACTGCAAGGGGGTGGACAGATCCTCCGCATGCTACAAGTGCGGGGAGTCTGGCCACTCTCGTGCAGAGTGTACCAAGCAGGCAGTTTGTTTTTTGTGCTCGGAAGATCCGAGCACGACAGAGGTGTCTCATGAAGCAGGTTTAGGGAAGTGCCCCTGTTTCAGGAAAATCCTAGAACAGGCAAAGAAAGAAGAAGCCCTAAAGCGAAGTCGCTTTAGGACCACCTAGGTCGCAAAAAAACGCGGATAGAGGAAGCTTTCTCCCTCTTGAAACGTTTTTAGAGCGAATTGACGGTTCGTAGAGACCCTTGACTCAACTTGTGTGCGTTAAGGGCCTCCATGACCGTCAATGATAGTAGGTCCCGCGGACCGGAGAAAGTCGCTTCGGCGACAGAGAAGAGGATATAGGACTACTCCTGAAGGCGATACGTCAGTTAACTGGCTCTACCCGGGAGTGGTCCTAAGGTCCCCAAATAAGGGTGTGTTTTTAGCGGGTCGGCAGAACGTCGCCACCCCCGCATAACCCTGTAGTACGGGCTACAGGGTACCTGAAAGCAGGTTTTCACATCCTACGCAAAAAAAAAAAGTTATATCTAAAGTTTTAGGTGACATTCATCTATCAAACAAAGATGATATTTCCCATTCTTTACAAAATAGTAAAATCGAGAAAGATAGAAAATCTCTCACTGAGATTGTTGAAACAATAAAGAAGAATGTGAATCCTTTCCATGAAAGTATTAATAACAACGAATTGTTCAATATATCAACCAGTAAAGCTGTTTCTTGCAACACAGCTGATTTTCTTTTAAACGTGAACTCCTTAGGTCAGAAACAAAAAATGAATTTTATTGATGAATGTGTTAAAAATCTAGGGAGATTCGAAAAACCTTTAAAGAGAAACAAAATACTGAATTTTGCTTCTGAATGCGCAAAGAAAAATCAAAAAAGCCGAGATGGCAGCAAAAAAGTGTTATTAAAAATGGAGCGGGACATATTCGGACGTCTTTTAGCAATCGCGCTCGAGAAGAAAGTAGACATGAAGTACTGTTTGACATTTCCTTTATCTCCAGCACCTCCAGCTCTATTCGACTGCTCTGGTGAAATTTACAAAACAGACAAATCGGCTCTAGCAAAGATTTTAAAATTAGATGTTGAAGTATCTAGTCCTCCCACTCATGTGGATGTTGAAATAATTGATGGTTTTTACTATTTACATCTTTTAGGAGCAAGGATGCCGCAAACATTTGAAAAGATTTCTGAGACAATTTTAATAAAATTGTGTTCGTCAAGTGCTGATGAAATTCATTTAGTTTTTGATAGGCATATTACCCCATCTATAAAAGATTGTGAGCACCGTAATCGGCAAGCGTTCGATACTCCTTATACTATTAATGGCCCATTGCAAACCAGACCAATTGATTTTTTGAAAAGTCTAAAGAATTTCCGATTTAAACAAGCTTTGGTTGAGTTTTTATCAAAGCATTGGGAAAGCGATTATTTGTTTTCCATATTGCAGAACAAAAAGGTTTATATTACCGTTAGAGATAAGTGTTTTTCATATCAAGCTGATGGAAACCGAGTTTTAAAAACAGAAGAGAAAAATTTAGAATGCCAACACGAAGAGGCTGACACACGAATTATTTTTCATTTAAGTAAAGTAAATCCAAATTCAAAAATTTTGGTAAAAGCAAGTGATACCGACATCTTAGTAATTATTCTAGGTAATATTCACAAATTTCCCGATGCACAAATTTGGTTGTTAGGTACTTCTCCTAGAAAAGAACAAACTTGCACTGACTGTACGAAATTAGCATCAGGTCTTGGTCATACATTATGTTTAGGATTACCAGCTTTTCATGCGTTTACTGGATGCGATTTTACATCAGCATTTCGTTACAAAGGTAAAGTTAAACCGTTCAATATATTTAAAAAGAACGAAACATTTCAAAAAATGTTTGCATCTTTGACTGATGTAACAGACGTTTATGACGAAGAAAAAATCGATGCTGTTCAAGAATTCACGTCTCTTATTTATGGTATAAAAAATTGTAAAAGTGTAAATAACGCTAGATTCCAGATCTTCCAAAAAACGTATGCAAATGCAAAAAATAACGAAAAATTTTTGTCAAAAATCAAAGGCTTTGATTCAAGTCAAATTCCACCCTGCTGGAAATCGCTGAAGAATAAAATGTTGAGAACCATATATGTCAACTCTATGTGGATAAATGCAACTGACTCAAATTGTGTTTCGTTGAATGCTCAAAACTGTGGTTGGTTCTTAGACGAAATATTAAAGCCAACATGGTTCAATGGTGATCCAACACCTTTACATGTTGATGATATTTTAAGTTCTAATGAAAAAAGCGGCAGCGTTGAAAATTGTAATGAAGATTCTGATGACTTGCAATTAGATGTTGCGAGCTCTGATTCTGAACCAGAATAAATGTTTTTTTTTACGTTTCGTTTTTACTTTTATGGTTAGAAATAAAGTAATATTGTATTTCTATTTGTGTAGTTCAATAATAAATGATAAATATTATTGTGGTATTATTCTGTTAATAAAAAATATATATATGTTAATAAAATAAATATAATATAATACTTATAAAATATAAGTTCAACAATAAATGATAAATATTATTGTGTTATTGTTCTATGTTAATAAAAAATCTATTTACAGAATGAAAAAATCAATAAAGTTATTATATATTTCATATGTCTTTAGTCTATTCATAATTAAATTAAAAAGAGATTCGTGATTTTAAAAACATTAAATGATTTAGATATACACTTAAAGTCCCATCGGTGGAACTTCGATCGGTGTAACACTGTTTACTTAGTTCGCCGAAGTTTGTTGACGAAGTGGGATGGAGGGAAAAGCGGAGACTCTGAAGCTACGAATCAAATGCTTCAAACTATCATTCGATCCGTGGGGTTCCATCTCCGATCAACCCCACCGATAGGACATTGAGTGTATAATGCGCTTTGTATTTAGTGCAAATAAGAAAATATTTTTAAAATATTTGCAGACACAAATGAATAAACCTAAAAACGTTTTAGATTTCTTATTTCTTTTGGTTTTAAAAAAACAGGTTATGTTTTGCTATTGAAGATTATTAGACGTTTGGCACATTATATTTTAAAAAACGAATTATGTTTTACTATTGAAGTATTAATATGCGCTTTGCACATTATTTCCTTTTTTCTGACAAAATTTAAATATTACTCTTGAGTACCGACGATTTGTTAAACCTTTATTCTTTTGAAATACTTCTTGCATGGACTTGTTGCGCGGTTTCTTTTTCTCATTAAAATAAAATTTTAAATCTTCACATCTGGCTACCGATTATCTAAAACATATTTTAACAGGCAACCTAGTCTAGATATGTAGAAAAATATCTAATCTCTTTATTGATATAGGATTTTCTCTTAAAAGTTATAAATGCACAAAATCAACAAAAACCAGCGCTTTTCAATGTGGCTGCCGGGAAAAGGGCCCAAGGGGAGTAAGGCAACCTTATATTTTCTTCATCCTTTGCTAATGACCTTTCATATAGTACCTATTTTATCTTTAAAACTTATGACACAGAAATTCAACAAAATATAACAACAAATTATTTTTTTTACAACGAAATGGCCCACAAAGGCTTAAGCACCCTAGGGGTTTTGTAAACAGTTTTAAATGAACTTTCATTTAAAATAAATTTTATCCTTAAAACTTATCAGTGTATAAATCATGCAGTGGGATCTTATACTATAACGAAAAATATGAAAAAACAAGAATATCTAAAAAACTGTTCTACTTTCTTAACTTTGGGCTTCATTTTCGGATTCAGCGGATCATTTTACATGGGAAATGAGAGTCAAATGCTGAGGATCAAAAAATTTTTGAAAATTTGTAAACTAGTGTAATTAGTATTATAAGCGAATATCTAGGCCAGGACTATACGACTTTTTCTACTATTTTGAATTTTTTCAGAGTATGTTTCTTGTTTCGACTTTTATAGTAAAAAATATGACTTAAAGTAAGATATTAAATAATAATTTTTCAATAATTTTTACAAATTTTAAAATAAAAAATACAATTTATTTTACAAATTTTTGAGTATTTTTAAAAAAATATTTTCTTGAATTGCACATACTATTTTTTTGCCATTTTTTTACTTTTTCCAATAAATTTTGTTTCTTAATTAGATTTCTTTTCTTAATTTTATGGGTTCAAATCTTGAAAATTGTTTAACTTATCATTTTCTTAGTTATATGACTAAGTAGTTTGACAAAATTGAAGTAATAAATACCTAAATTTATTAAAAAGAATCTTTCAGAGATTGTAATGATTTTAACTTAAAATATTTACTAAAAATTTGAAAAATTATTAAAATTGTGAAAAATGTTCAAAACGAAAAGAAAAATTAGATTTGAATAATTTTTAAAAATCTGTCTTTAAAAACTCTAAATTTCTGAATTTTAATAATTCTCATAGATTTATCTTTAAAAATTTAGAAAAGAATAATTTCAACATTTTTTTAAAATCTGGAAATCTTAATAATTTATTTTCACAAGAACTCTATTTAAAATTTGTATGTTTTGAGAAATATTATTATTTTAATAATATTTTAAGTTTAGTTAATTATAAGTTTAATATAATTGAGATTATTAAGAAAAATAAAATCGCATTTTTTGCAACTTTTTATGTCTTATAGTCGATCCGAGGCCTGGGATATTGTAAAAATTACTATAAGCGTAAATTGCGTAAATAAATATTTCATTTTTATTTCCACGAGAGGTTAATAATTCAATCTGTTAAATAGAAATGTCACGTGAAGCACCAAGGTCAAAAAAGCTAAGAAGAATAAGAAGGAAAATCTGTTTTACAATTCAACTAAAGTATTTTCATTTGAAAACCTGCATTTTAGCATTTGACATTTAATATTTATTAATTTACTATATTTTTATTGATTACTAATTTTACTTTAAACATGTTATTTCAAGAACAGAAAATTCTTATTAAAAATTCTGTCTTAATTGAAATATTTTTCTACTGAACAATCAAGTTTTACTTTTTAATAAATAATGATAATGTTAATCAATATTATTCTTTTTCAAAGTTGAATTTCATTTATTTATTTCATTATAATTCATAACGTTTAATATCATTTCACCTTTAAATATAATTAATGAAATTAAATTAATGAAATGAATAAAAATTTATTCGAAAATATATTTTTATTGAAAAATTAGTTTCAATATTTTGTTAGTATTTAATAATTGATCACACTTGACAAACCTTTATTTTAACAACCTGTTATAATAAATTATTAAAATTATAATTATTGTTATATATAATTTTCTTTTTTTTTTATTTATAGTAGTTGAATTTTTAAAATTTTCAACATTTAATTTTCCCATACTTAAATTATTTTAAAAATGAAATTAGTCTAATCCACTAGAAATAAATAATTAATAAAGTAATTTCGAAAAAACAATTAATTTTTCACATTTATAGTTAACAAATAAGTGTTGTCTGTTATTTAAAAATGTATTGAAATATTTAAAAAAACATGAAATTATTCAATTAATGCTGGAACAAAAATAATAAGTTTCAGAGAAAACTATATTTTGTCAAAAAACAATTAATTAACAATTAATTAACGATTAATCGCGTATGGAAAATCGATTAAAATTTCTCATTTACACCTTAACGCTTTTTGGTTGATTCTTCAAAGTTAGAAATGTTTGCGTGATGAATCTACATTGGAAAAATCATATTAGACCTCAGAAGCAATAGCTACTGTGAACATCAAAGCGATGATAATTAGCATTCGATAGAATTGATCTATTTTGTAAAATAATTGATAACTTTGTTTCATTATCAAATATTTCACAAATATAGATGCAGACTTAAAAGTCCTGTGCGTAGGGAACGATAATTTATTTAATTGAATCAAATTTTCCGTTTCAAACTTTGTAAAATTGTTAAATTTTGCGTTTTTATAATTAACATTCGATAGAATTGATCTATTTTGTAAAATAATTGATACCTTTGTTTCATTATCAAATATTTCACAATTATAGATCCAAGATTAAAAGTCCTATGCATAGTAAAAAATTATTTATTTAAGATAAACGAATTTTGCGTTTCAAACATTGTAAAATGGTCAATTTTTGAGTGTTTTTTTATAACATTCGACAGCTTGAATTTATTTTGTAAAATAATTGCTACTTTTATTTAATTATGAAATATTTCAATAATATAGATCCAACATTAAAAGTTCCATGCATAGTGACCAATTATTTACATAATATAAACGAAATTTCCGTTTTAAACTTTCTAAAATGGTTGCTTTTTTCGTTTTTATAAATTGCAAGCGATAGGTAAAATCTCTTTTGTAAAGTAATTGATCATTTCGTTTAAATATAAAATATTTCACAAATATAGATGCAACATGAAAAATAACTGTGCATAGTGAAAGATTATTTATTTAGTTGAAACGAATTTTCCGTTTCAAACTTTGTAAAATTGTTAAATTTTGCGTTTTTATAATTAGCATTCGATAGAATTGATCTATTTTGTAAAATAATTGATAACTTTGTTTCATTATCAAATATTTCAGAAATATTAATCCAAGATTACAAGTCCTATGCATAGTAAAAAATTATTTTATCTAAGATAAACGAATTTTGCGTTTCAAACTTTGTAAAATGGTCAATTTTGAGTGCTTTTTTATAGCATTCGATAGCTGGAATCTATTTTGTAAAATAATTGATACTTTTATTTAATTATCAAATATTTCACAAATATAGATCCAACATTAAAAGTTCCATGCATAGTGCCGAATTATTTATATCATATAAACGAAATTTCCGTTTCAAACTTTGTAAAATGGTTGATTTTTTCGTTTTTATAAATTGCAAGCGATAGGTAAAATCTCTTTTGTAAAATAATGGATCGTTTCGTTTAAATATAAAATATTTTACAAATATTGTGTCACAAATATAGATATTAAAAGCCCTTTGTATAATGAACAATTATTAATTTAATGTAAACAAATTCCAGTTTTAAACTTTGTCAAATGATCGATTTTATCGTTTTCATAAAATGCAAGCAATAGGTTGGAACTATTTTGTAAAATAATTGATAGTTTTGTTTAATTATCAAATATTTCACAAATATAGATCCAACGTGAAAAATAACTGTGCGTAGTGAAAGATTATTTATTTAATTGAAACGAATTTTCCGTCTAAAAGTTTGTAAAATTGTTAATTTTGCGTTTTAATATTTTGCATTCGATAAAATTGACCTATTTTGTAAAATAATTGATAATTTTGTTTAATTATTAAATATTTCACAAATATAGATCGTTGATTGAAAGTCCAATGCATAGTCAACAATTACTTTTTAATTTAAACGAATTCTCCGTTTCAAACGTTGTAAAATGGTCAGTTTTTTATTTTTTTTTATAGCATTGGATACCTTAGATCTATTTTGTAAAATAATTGATACTTTTGTTTAATTATCAAATATTTCATAAATATAGATCCAAGATTAAAAATCTTATATATAGTCAAAAATGATTTATTTAACGTAAACGAATTTTCCGTTTCAAACCTTTTAAAATGGTCAATTTTTTCGTTTTTATAAATTGCAATTGATAGGTATAATCTATTTTGTAAAATAATTAATAGTTTTATTTAATTATCAAGCATTTCACAAATATAGTGTCACAAATGACACTATATGATATTAAAAGCCCTATGTATAGTAAACAATTATTTATTTAATGTAAACTAATTTCCCGTTTAAAATTTTGTAAAATAATCAATTTTTTCGTTTTTATAAATTGCAAGCGATAGGTGAAATCTATTTTATAAAATAATTGATAGATTTATTTAATTATTAAATATTTCCCAAATATAGATCCAACATTAAAAGTCCTGTGCGTAGTTAATGATTATTTATTTAATTGAAACGAATTTTCCGTTGCAAACTTTTTAAAAATGTAAAATTTTGCGTTTTTATAATTAGCATTCGATAGAATTGATCTATTTTGTAAAATATTTTATAACTTTGTTTCATTACACAGGCACACAAAAAAAAAAAAAGGTCAAATACCAGAGGGCAGACCAACATATTCCTAGGTTTTTGGGGTCGCTGAAACCGAATATGGCCATGAAAATATTATCTGCTTGCCCATTTTCCCCCTAGCCCCCCCCTTACACCCCTCGGGGGGTGACATTTCAGTTTTTCCAAAAACGTCAAAAAGGCAGTCTATTCCTATGTTTTTTGGGGCGCTGAATCCGAAAAAGACCACCAAAAGCCAATCCCCCCCCTCCTGCACCCCCTAACACCCCCTGGGAGGGGGTTGGAATTTCGAATTTCACGAAAAGTCGAGTTCGGTGGCTATTTCTATGTTTTTTGGGGCGCTGGATCCGAAAAAGACCACGAAAAGAAAATTCCCCCTCTCCTTCACCCCCTATCACCCCCTGGGAGGGGGTTGGAATTTCGAATTTCACGAAAAGTCGAGTTCGGTATCTATTTCTACGTTTTTTGGGGCGCTGAATCCGAAAAAGTCCACCAAAAGCCAATTGGCCCTCCCCTTCACCCCCTATCACCCCCTGGTAGGGGGTTGGAATTTCGAATTTCACGAAAAGTCGAGTTCGGTGTCCATTTCTATGTTTTTGGGGGCGGTGAAATTGGAAAAGGACACCAAAGGTAAATTCGTTCCGTTATTCACCTCTTAGCATCTAGTTACTAACACTGGGAGGGGGGTTGATATGTTCTCTTTTATGTGTAATTAAGAAGAATAAGCAATGTTTTTTTTACGCATTTGAATAAATAATAACTAGGTAGGCACCGATGATTACACAAGTATGTACCAGCACAATTTGATGGATCTTGATTTTACTACACTTAGCGCGACCCAGGAACAACGGCGTGGACGTGGTGGTTTTTGTTCCCTTTGGGGTGCTTTTTTAACGTGAGTCCCCTTGCCATACCATTGTCCGTAGGACCATCAGAAGCGCCTTGAAGATTTTCACGATTTGAACGCAAAGCTCTATTTCCATTAATTTTTCTTCTTGAAGCATTTAACTCAAAAGTAGCCAAGTTGCCCACCACCCTAGAGCTGCGGTTGCATGATGACGACGCCTGCGGGCCCGCTTGCTCACCCTGACCAGCCGCCGATACTGGGGTCTCCCTCCCCTGCATCGTAATCTTCTTCCCTACTTTTGCCATGAAGGCATCTTTTTTACCTAGGAACTTAGCCGGTTAACCGTTATCCGCCTTCACCGCGTGGAGGTGTCCTAGTTGCAAAAGTAGATGTGGAAGTAATTCATGAAAATTGAAATTGTAAACCCATCCCATGGGAGGGGGTAAGAGGGTGCTAGGGGGTGAATGAGGGGACGAATTTATTTTTGATCCCTTTTTTCAGTTTCATGGCCCTAAAAAATATTGGAATAGACTCTAAACTCGATTTTTCATAAAATTCGAAATTCCAACCCACTCAAGGGGATATTAGGGGCTTAAGCGGGCGGGAATTTGCTTTTGGTGGTCTTTTTCGGATTCAGCGCCCCAAAAAACGTAGAAATAGACACCGAACTCGATTTTTTGTGAAATTCGAAATTCCAACCCTCCTCCTAGGGGGTGATAGGGGGTGAAGGAGAGGGGGAATTGGCTTTTGGTGGTCTTTTTCGGATTCAGCGCCCCAAAAAACATAGAAATAGACACCGAACTCGACTTTTCGTGAAATTCGAAATTCCAACCCCCTCCCAGGGGGTGATAGGGGGTGAAAGAGAGGGGGAATTTTCTTTTCGTGGTCTTTTTCGGATTCAGCGCCCCAAAAAACATAGAAATAGCCACCGAACTCGACTTTTCGTGAAATTCGAAATTCCAACCCCCTCCCAGGGGGTGTTAGGGGGTGCAGGAGGGGGGGGGATTGGCTTTTGGTGGTCTTTTTCGGATTCAGCGCCCCAAAAAACATAGGAATAGACTGCCTTTTCGACGTTTTTGGAAAAACTGAAATGTTACCCCCCGAGAGGTGTAAGGGGGGGGGGGCTAGGGGGAAAATAGGCAAGCAGATAATATTTTCATGGTCATATTCGGTTTCAGCGACCCCAAAAACCTAGGAATATGTTGGTCTGCCCTCTGGTATTTGACCTTTTTTTTTTTTTTGTGTGCCTGTGTTATCATTATAGTAAAAAATTATTTATCTAAGATAAACGAATTTTGCATTTCAAACTTTGTAAAATGGTCAATTTTTGAGTGCTTTTTTATAGCATTCGATAGCTTGAATCTATTTTGTAAAATAATTAATACTTTTATTTAATTATCAAATATTTCACAAATATAGTGTCACTAATATAGATATTAAAAGCCCTATAACAATTATTTATTTATATTCATATATATATATATATATATTCAAAATATTCATAAATATTTTTGTAGGATTAAAAACAACAACAACAAAATCCCAACATCTTAAACCTCATAAAGTGATATAATCAAGTATTACAAGAAAGAATTTTATAGTCTATTTCTTTTCACGTATATTTTTAATTTAATAACTTTTATTAAAAAATTAAAAAAAAAATTTAATCTTCAGGATTCGAACCTTGGTTTTCCCAGTATCAGCTGCAACAGCAACCCATTGAGCTACTGGAGACTCTTGAAAGTCTTGTATATTATATTCCACTTACACTACACATATTTTATTTTACTCGACAAAATTTTTTTATGGAACCAATTCAAGAATTGGTTCCATATTAATATTTATACTTAATATTTATTTACTTTTTAAAATTTAAATTCAAAAGTATAATTTTTATTACTTTTTGTCGTGAAAATAAATTTTGTGTATTATGTGATTTTTTTCGCAGCGATTGCGAAATAAATGTAAAAACTTTATGATTATTATTAATATTACTGTTATTCTTATGAATATCAGAATAATTATAATAAAAATATAAATAATAATGATAGATTAAATCATTTATTACGATTATACTAATCATAATAAACGTTCAATCTAACCTTTTTGAAAACGTTGTTTACTATTAAATAATAATAAAAACTTTATGATTATTATTAATATTACTATTATTCTTATAAATATCATAATAATTATAATAGAAATATTAATAACAACGATAGATTAAAACATTTATTATGATTATAATAATCATAATAAACATTCAATCTATAACCTTTTTGAAAACTTTTTTCACACTTAAAAAAACAAATTGCAAAACTTACCACAAATTAACAATTCCTGCCTTTTAATTCCAAGATGAACTTTTCACTTTTTGCACAACACTACACACTTTAAATATTTCTTAAACACTACTTTCAAAAACATGTAAACAAACGTGTTTACAAAAGTGATGAGCAGTGGTGATCATTCCTAACACAAATTGTCAGATAACCATAGAAAATACGCTGACAAGTTTGGCTCAGATTTTCATTTTGGCACTGCAACTTCAGGTGCAAGGCATTTATACGGGCTACTGTACACTATCCGGTGTTGCTGAACAAGCGCACTGCACGAATCTGAGAGAGACTTCCTACATTCTCTTTCACTCCACCATCTCACCATGGGAGAGGCCCATTCCTCCCATGCACACCATCCGGTGTCACTAAACAAGCGCACTGCACGAGTCAGAAAAGACATCCTAAATTCTCTTTCACTCTATCTTTCGCACAATGGTAGACGCCTTATCATCCCTTGCACACCACTCGGTGTCGCTGAACAAGCGCACTGCACCAGTGAATGAGAGTCGTCCAAAATTCTCTCTTACACCTCCACCTTGAATGCGCAGAAGTGTTTGTGCACCCTCGCGACAACGATCATCCAGCCGCTTCGCAGAGGATTTGGACATTGAAGATAAAAAGGCAACGCCAGGAGGCGCTGTGTATCACTCAACAATCCAGAAGTTTGTTGTAAATCCAGTAAATCCACCAGTAGGTAGAGTTATTTATGGTTTAAGCAACATACTTTTGGTCTGTTATTTTCTTTTTTAACTTTTACATTTTAACTAACAGCTTAAATATTTTTCTGAATTGTAAACCTGCCTTAAATTGTTTTTCATTACTAGCTTTAGATTCAACTCTTCTTTGTAACATGTAAAACCAAAATCATAACCTAAACTGAGTAAAAACAGATGTAAGCAAGGTCATTTAAAAAGGGGTGAATTTGTTACGCACACTAGTGCAAAATAGTACTTTATATTAACCTTGCTCACATCTGTCAACTTGATAGATTAAGTATTAATGTAATATATTATAATTAAGCATATATTGTAGAAGATTTCTTCTAGGGAGAATTTTGTAGGCGAAAACTGCTTCAAGGGTGCTTAAAGTATAAGTCCAGAGAGAAGGTGGAGAGGGAAATACGCCACAATAGTGTTTTTTCTACTAGCGTTCACAGTCAGACTCCGCGAAGTCTGACTGAGCTGACGCACGCCTTATTCTACTGCCGCTCGCGGCTCTCGCTGAACGCGTCGTCCGTGCGCGCATATAGCCACGCAGCTTTTCTCTCTCCACCGAATTTTGTACCCCCATACTTCAAGATCTCTCCTCCAAGGCCCGTTCGCCTATAAAAGTCGCCCCTTCGACGAAAATCGTCAGTTCTTCGCAGAACTCTCCCAAGGGTTGGTTGCCTCCCTTGCTTAACTACCAGAGCTGGTTTCCTCTCTTGTACTGAGAAAGTTGAATAAATTGTCACCCGCTAATGGTAATTTTTCGTTCTCCTACTCTCTAGTCACCATTCGTTGGTTGCCTCGAACGCTGCAGCTCCTTTTAGTGTCTGTTGGTTGCCTCAGACATCCCCTTCTGCTTGTTGGTTGCCTCAGACGCCCTCCTTATCGATTAGAACCGCGAACTGTCCGCTGGTTGTCTGGTTGCCTTCTGCTTGTTGGTTGCCTCAAGCCGTTTGTTGGTTGCCTCAGACGCCCTTCTTATCGATTAGAACCGCGAAATGTCTGCTGGTTGTCTGGTTGCCTTCTGCTTGTTGGTTGCCTCAAGCCGTCTGTTCGTTGCCTCAGACGCCCTCCTTATCGATTAGAACCGCGAACTGTCCGCTGGTTCCATTAGACATCCCCTTCTGCTTGTTGGTTGCCTCAAGCCGTTTGTTGGTTGCCTCAGACGCCCTCCTTATCGATTAGAACTGCGAACTGTCCGCTGGTTGCCTTAGACATCCCCTTCTGCTTGTTGGTTGTCTCAAGCCGTCTGTTGGTTGCCTCAGACGCCCTCCTTATCGATTAGAACCGCGAAATGTCTGCTGGTTGCCTTCTGCTTGTTGGTTGCCTCAAGCCGTCTGTTGGTTGCCTCAGACGCCCTCCTTATCGATTAGAACCGCGAACTGTCTGCTGGTTGCCTCAGACATACCCTTCTGCATGTTGGTTCCCTCAAGCCGTCAGTTGGTTGCTTCAGACACCCTCCCTATCGATTAGAAGCGCAAACTGTCTGCGAGTTGCCTCAGACGCCCCCCTATCTACAAGTTGCACTCTTGACTGCTGAGACGCTTCCCCTCTTGTTTATTTGGTGGGATAGAATCAATTTCTCATCCTTCCCAAAATCAAACCATATCAATTGGCGCCCAACGTGGGGCCGTGCTCGACGCCCTTGAAGGGTTTTGTCGGTATTTCTGTCTGGCAGACATTCCTGACACTTTACCCTTACTAAAAAATCCTACAATTTGCTCTGTAAACCCAATAGGAACAAAGTTGCGAACCTCCGCCTGAACCTCGCTTACCATACCAACCCAGTTTCGGCCTCTCCCACAACGGAACCGTATCAAAAATGGAAGAAAAATAAAAAAAAACCATGGCTGCTACTGATCAACAATTTTTTAAAATTGATTTTAGAAGTGTTTTAAAATTATTATTATTAAAATATTTTTTGTTTAATTTTCTTAAACTTCTTATTGTTGAAAGATTTTTACATTTCTTCTGTAGACTTCTTTTTATCTATTTAAATTAAAAAAATATATTTTTGCTACTTTTTAATTATGCTAAGTGAATTAATAAATGACATTTTTAATGTTTCTAAAAAAAATCAATGACTTTTCCAAACGGTCGGGGAAACTCTGGGCAAGGTTAGGCCGACCTCTAAATTTAGAGTCTTTTAAACTGTGTTTAACAAAGTTTCCCCAACGGTCGGAGAAAGTCTGGGCAAGGTTGAGCCGACCTCTAAATTTAGAGTTCATTAAGCCTAAAGTACAACGAATACGTTTACGGCAGCAGGGTATGAGATAATAAAGGACAGAGACTGTTTCTGTCCTTTTCTATCTCATGCTGTAGTCCTGTAACCGTATTTCTGTATGCTTAGGCCTTTCACCTGTGTTTTACGGAGTTTCCTCAACGGTCCGGGAAACTCTGGGCAAGGTTGGGCCGCCCACTAAAATTAAAGTCCTCCAAACTATGTTTTTCGGAGTTTCCCCGACGGTCGGGAAAACTATGGGCAAGGTTGGGCCGACCTCTAAAATTAAGGTCCCCCAAAATATGTTTTACGTAGTTTCCCCAACGGTCAGGGAAACTCTGGGCAAGGTTGGGCCGCCCACTAAAATTAAAGTCCCCCAAACTATGTTTTACGGAGTTTTTCCAACGGTTGGGGAAACTCTGAGCAAGGTTAGGCCGAGGTCGGGAAAACTGCGAGTACCACAGTTGGCTTGCAGAGTCGGCCGAACTTTGGGAACTTGAAAAAAAATATAGTTGGGCCAACTCTGGCAGACGTAACTACGCATGCCAGAGTTGTGCCGTCCTTGGCCCGACGGACATTCTCTGGCTGACGACCAAAATTCGTACCTGGGCCGAGGGGGTATTTTCTTGCGTATTGGAGTGTACACCTCTCTGGTAATAGCTATGTATTACTCGTTATATCACGTAATAGTGAGTAATACTGCGTAATGATGGGTAATAGTTATGTAATAGTAAGTACTATCGTGTAATAGTCCCGTAATAATGCGTAATAGTAGGTTTTATTTGCATAGTTTAAGTCATTAAAAGATTAATTAATTGAAAAAAAATATATTGTACTTCCAATTGCTTGTATTGCGATTTGAATTAGGTGCCACACAGTGGGAAAAAAGTTGCCTGTGGACAAAATTCTCTGTCAAATTTAACTAGCTTCATAATTAAAAATTGTTATTAACAATTTTATAAAGTTTCGTCAATGGAATATTGACGAAACGTCGCTTGACAAATAAAGACCGTGGTCTTTAAAAATGTGTCTAGTGTTTTTTGTTCCTTCCTTTTTGCATTAAAAATTATGCAAAATAGGGAAGATTATTTACACCTACACATATTGGCTCCTATTGATCGACAATTTTTCAAATTTTATAAAGAATTTTAAAAACAATGTTCGATAAAAAAAATTGAACTCAATGTACTATATTTTCTTTTCTTGTAAACTTTAACATAAAATTAAGTCAAGTAGGACTTAAAATTATTATTAGCAATTTTGTAAACAATTACGAAAGCATTTTTTTAGAAAAAAAACCAATACAATGTGGGTCATTTTTTCAATTATACACGGGAAAAAGTAATTCAATAATATTTACTGAAGAAACTCAAGAGCGGTGGATATGAGAAAAAGTCGTGAGATTTTATTAGCAATTCCTTGAAAAACTACCGAACACTTATTGTAGAAGAATAAGAATTAAATTCAAGAAAACTTCTCTAACTGTTATAAGATTTTACCAAAGTACTCCAGAAATTAAAAATTTTTTTAATTTTTGAAAAAAATTTTCCTCTATGAGTACTTGAACTCAGTTCTTCGAGACTACAAAATCTTCGCTTTATCCAACTGAGCTAAGTACGCGGTTGAATTATTTTAGAGTAAAAACATTTTTAAGTGAGCCAAGCGCTTGGACACTGTACTGCGCTTTCCCGAAGTCTTCGGTAACTGTCCAGACTGTAGCTTCCAATTCCGCGTCATGAAAATTTATTTTGGAGAAATACTTTTTTTTGTAGAAATACTTGAAAAATTGGAGAATGCTTATTGACTCTTTTGTAGATATAGCCGAGTTTTCCTCATATCCACCGCTCATGAATAAATTCGGTAAATTTTCGTGATTAAATTTTTTCCGTGAAGACTATTAATAAAAGACAATTCTTAGTTAGTTTTATTTTCATTACTTAATAATATTTTTAAACATTTGTTTTAACTAACCTTAATTAATAAAAAAGTAAAAAAAAATGGTACATATTAGGAAATGTTAAAAAATACAAGCTTCAAACAACGAAAAACCTCGAGACTATGTATTATGTATATTATACTTGTATTTATATATTTGATTATTTAGCATAGTACAATGTATATTATTTAAAACATAACAAATCATTTGTTTACAAACAATTTGACAAAACAATTTCAAAAACACTTTCCATTTGAGATAAATTGTAAAAAAAACTAAGTTTATTTAGAAACAAACTTTTAGACTGTGCACGGAAAAAATAATTTCTTGAATCTTACAAAAATTTTTTGTACTCTTGGATAAAACCATTTACAAAACTCAGTTTCGGGTTATGTACAGAACAGTTTTGTAAAATATTCTGAAATTTTAGCACAAAGTGCAAAATTATTTGCGGGTACTGTAAAGATTTCCGTAACTTGTGCTGAAAGATTACAACATTTTACTAAACTGTTCTGCATATTACTCAAGACTGAGTTTTTTAAATGGCTTTACCCTACTGTAAATACGTGCGTGAGATCTGTCGTAAGAAGGTAGGTATGGTATGTTCTTACATGTGAACGCATATAAGATCTCAGGTGGCACAGCCGAGATCTCGTATAAGATCTTGTGTAAGAACATAGGTACGAACGCATGTAAGTTCTTATATTAAGTTCCGTCATGCGCCGCGTATAACGTTCCTCAATATGAAATTGAAACAGCGTTCTTATATGAGTTCTCATCTGCGTACGTATGTACGAACACACGTACAAACTCATGTGCGAACACACCTAAGTATTAAATTAAATATTTTAAATTAAATATATTATTAAAAAAAATTCTCGCCAACGGGATTCGAGCCCATCTAACCTGAGCCTAAGTACGCCTTAAACCCCTCGGCCACCGTAGTTATAGAAACAACTTTACAAAATCTTAGTCATATCTTTCCGGAGAAATTTATGTATTAAACATGACTAAGATTTTGTAAAGTTGTTTCTATAACTACGGTGGCCGTGGGGTTTAAGGCGTACTTAGCCTCAGGTTAGATGGGCTAGAATCCCGTTGGCGAGAATTTTTTTTTAATAATATCTTTAATTTAAAATATTTAATTTAATACTTAGGTGTGTTCGCACATGAGTTCGTGGGTGTGTTCGCACATGTGTTCGAACATACGTACGCAGATGAGAACTCATGTAAGAACGCTGTTTCAATTTCATATTGAGTAACGTTATACGCGGCGCATGACGGCAGTTAATATAAGAACTTACATGCGTTCCTACCTACGTTCTCACATAAGATCTTATATGAGATCTCGTCTGTGTCACCTGAGATCTTATATGCGTACACAAGTAAGTACATACCTACCTTCTTACGACAGATCTCACGCACGTTTTTACAGTAGGGTATCAAAGAGTAGAAAAAAGTTTTGTAAAATTCGAAAAATTATTTTTTTCCGTGTGTATTTGTTAAATAAGGAGAGTTTAAACAAAAGTTTATACTGAAAATTAAATGTCATCAATCACTTTATAAGTATAACTTCGAGATATAAATTGTTTATATAAATTGTCTATAACATTATAAATTAATAATCTTATAATCTTGAATAGTACTTATTACTTTTAAATAACAAATGCTGTAAATTGTGTTAAATTAAATCGATAAATGTATATAATCTAAATAAATCAGTTTTTGTTCACTTATTTGTTTATAAGAAATGAAAAAAAATTAAACAATATAGTTACTGCGTAAAAACATTCCCTATATTGAAAATTTGCCGATGCTCAAGATCGGCCCAAGCTTGGGCTAATATTGGTCTAATATTGGCCAAGCTTGGGCCAAGCTCTAGCCGATTGTCATTTCCCATAGGGTTCTTAGACTGTTGCAAAAATAAATTTAATTATTATTTCTACAGTACTAGCCTAAAATTTTTGTTTAAATATAAAAAACGTACATTTAAGCAGAATTTTATTACCTTTACTAAAAAAAAAAATTTGCAAATCGGTTAAAAATTGCGGGCTAAAAATCAATTTTCTCAATTTTCTCGTTCGTTTTATACATTTGTATTTATTGTAAATAATGACTGAATTTTTAGTATTTATTTATTTCATTCAAAATATTCAGTATGACACCTGTAATATTGTGTAATATTCCTGTAATATATAGCAATATATCTTATTATTTTGGTAATATAGCGAATTGGCGTAATACTAGCGTAATAGGCGTATTAGTCACGTATTAGTCGTAATATACGTAATAGGGATTACTCTGTACGCCTTTTTTTTAGAAAATACCCCCTCGACGGAATCTTTGTATTTATTTATTATATTTGATATTTATTATTTATACTATTTCATAACATTTTTACATTATTTTTATAGGTACATATAACATATACATCTTAATTCTAACGCTCAACTTATAAGTTAAAATATTAAACGCTGAGAGGTCTCGAACGCGCGACCCCTGGGCCTAAAGCCCGACGCTCAAACCACTATGCCATACGCTCGCTGGTAGCCGTTTCACGAACTGCCTATATAAGCTACAATCCAAGAGGTGGGGGAAGAACTTTGCCAAGACATACGCGCTAATGGGCCAAATACAGTGCCTAAGGATTCAATAGCATCTGCTATTGGCAGACCGCAAATACGCCGTTTATTCGACACGAAAGCATATGCTATCAAATCTAAAGCAGGGTGTTTACAATTCTACAGTTTCTTATATGATTCAAATACCTACTCAAATATTTCTTTCAAAAATACCATGACAACATTTTAAGAGAACTATGTTAAATACACCGAAAAAAATATCTCCTTTTTTTGAGCGGAATCCACTCATTTTGATGCTTTTTTTCCTCTACAATATGGTATCAAAATGATTCCTCTCGTTTTGAGAGGATGTTATACTCATAAAAATGAGAGGAACTTTCCTCTCACAGGGTAAACTTTTTCAATTTCCCACTTAAATTACTTTAAATCATTTAAAGAAAGTTAAAATCACTAACTACCTTCATTGATTCACATAAAGAAAGGAATATTCATCAATATTCGAACATTTTGTATGTTGTTTTATTAAATACGCGAGTAAAATAAACATGTCACACTGCTAGGTTATATTGGTCTTTTACTTTAATTTCACATTCGTACACAAACAAATAATGAAGTCAAAATATTATTATATGCACAGAACACTAAAATATTATCATCCAGTCTTAAATCTTTTAAAACACACTGTAAATTGTCTTCCACAATCGAAAACTAAAGGTGAAAAGAAACGTTAAAGCTGACGACGCGAAGTCGGTAACACATTGGCCGCAGGGGACAGCACCTCCCAGAGGACGAACTCACCGACATCGGGGAGACTACGCCGGCCAATCAGAGACGCCTGCGTTTCGCAGGGAGTCAATGGAAGCGCACCATGAGGCCCCAAAGGAAAGAAGAAAAAACTAGGGACACTGGGCTGCGTTTCTTACTTCAGTGTGTGCTGGTAGCTTTCCAGAAAGGGTGGATAGTGAGACGACAGTCGACCACAATAGCCCGGGAAGATCCTGACGCCCCCAGGAGTTCAACTATAATTTTCAACCAGGCCGTCGGCCATCTTCTCTACGAGAAAAAGGGAGTCTGTACCGAGGTATATTAGATAGCATAGACTTTATTAGTGAATTTTATGTTTGTTTTTTTCTTTATTAAATAAATTAGAGTAGCTTGCAATTTATTTATTTGCTTATTTATTTAGTTAATGATACAAGAAAAATCTCTCTTTCTCAGCCCTTTACCCCTCTGGGAATCCAGTCTCGAACTTAGAATCACGCGGGTCAAGCGGGTAACCGCTACAGTTCTCCTTACACTCGTTTCAGGTCGCGAAGTCCGGGTGGAAATATTTACCTGGCGCCCGGGACAACCAGGAGGTTGTTCCGAATAAACAACAACGGTCTTTCCCCCACAGCACCGAAAATTTCCTGAAAATTTATTAAAGATTTATTTGCAAACTTCGAAATATTTAGGTGCAAAGCTTAGCGAAAATTGTGTAAAGATTTAAATGTCCCGATTAAATAAATGTTTAGCGTAAAAGTTGACTGAACATTTAAATTTACATTTTCGTAAAATTTTCGTCGCGAAAGTTTCCTGAACATTTAAATTTACATTTTCGTGAAATTTTCGTCGCGAAAGTTTCCTGAACATTTAAATTTACATTTTCGTGAAATGTTCGTCGTAAAAGTTGATTGAAGATTTAAATTAAATTTTCGTGAAATGTTTGTCGCAAAAGTTGATTCAACATTGAAATTAAATTTTCGTGAAATTTTCGTAGTGAAATTTGACTGAACATTTAAACTGAATATTTGTGAAATGTTTGTCGCAAAAGTGAATTAAACATTTAAGTGAATATTTGCTAAATGTTGAGCGGAAAGTTGACCGAATAAAAAAATTATATTAAATAGAAGGGGAACAAGTAAATTAAACAGTAATTAAATTAATATAAACACATTTATTGAATAAAATTTTGAAGATTCTGTAACGTTTTACAAATCCTTAATCTAATACAATCTTTCAACTTACAATTTCCTGTGTGTTCTATTTAATATAATTTTTTTTATTTGGTCAACTTTCCGCACAACATTTAGCACATATTCACTTAAATGTTCAATCCACTTTTGCGACAAACATTTCACAAATATTCAGTTTAAATGTTCAGTCAAATTTCACTACGAAAATTTCACGAAAATTTAATTTAAATGTTGAATCAACTTTTGCGACAAACATTTCACGAAAATTTAATTTAAATGTTGAATCAACTTTTGCGACAAACGTTTCACGAAAATTTAATTTAAATCTTCAGTCAACTTTGACGACGAACATTTCACGAAAATGTAAATTTAAATGTTCAGGAAACTTTCGCGACGAAAATTTTACGAAAATGTAAATTTAAATGTTCAGTCAACTTTTACGCTAAACATTTATTTAATAGGGACATTTAAATCTTTACACAATTTTCGCTAAGCTTTGCACCTAAACATTCCGAAGTTTGCAAATAAATCTTTAATAAAATTTCAGGAAATTTTCGGTGCTGTGGGGTTTGTGGGTTGCCTGTCCGCTGGAAGAGCGTAGCTGGCAGGTCGTCTTCAAGTGTAAAAAGGGTCGGATTGACGGCCAGAGCCGCGGGTTTATTTTACTTACCACAGTAAGTACAACTAAGAACATTCAATATTAATTTAATAACGAGTCGGGTTGAGAACCTCGTTACAATGACGCCCAACCTAAGGGCCTGAGAGAGAGAGAGAAAGAGCAAGGTACTCGGCACAGCCGGCACACACAAGGCTTCTGAAAATTTAATAGTTTACAGGATTTAAATTTTCAACTGGGAAAATATTGAAATTTTGAGTTGTTGCAGTAGTTCTCAAAATTTTAATATTATTTAATAAATTGATTTATTATTTATTTATGTGATATGAAGTGCTCTTAATGTTGTTTAATTATTTTTTAATAATTTTGTAGCTGGCTTTGCTTATTTATTTTTGATTGTTTTTGCAAAAATAATCTGTACCGTTCCCTACCACCTAACCCTTTCGAGAAAAAGTGACAGGTCGTGGAAAATGTTGTTCACATAAGGTGATTTCGTGTTGGAAAAATCCTAGGTGCTTTCTGGGAATACTCCTCAAACATTTAAAGTGTTTTGCTTTCGATTTTTCGGTAGTTTTCGAGATTAAATTCAGTGAAAAAGTGGTTGTTTTCGAGGTTACCCACGTGGTAGAAACTTTCTGAAAGGTGACGCGGTAAGATACTAGGGCCTGGGGGAAACCTAGGGATTTTCGATTTCGAGATTTGTTTTTGGAAGTTGGTGACTCGGGACCGGCAATTTACAAAAGTTACCCGGTCGAGGGAAGAAACTTAACCGAAATTGGAAATTTACGCGCGATGGAGGAAACTTTCGGTAATTTTCGAAACTTTCGATTAATTTCGGGAAATTTTCACTTTTTGAGTGAAATGAAGAACCGAGAAGGTAATTTGACCACAATGTAAAGAGAATAAACCAAGATTTCGTAAATTTGAAAGAAAAATAACCATGTTTTCAAAATTTTTATCCGGTTTCGAAAAGTAAAACATAACTTTTTTTTTCATCAAACACGTATAAATTCTAAAAAAATTGAACACAAATGTTTTAGAATGCTGATTTTAAACGTTCTTCTTAAAATTAAAGGGGGAGGTGTAATAATTCATCAACATGTTATCAGAATATTATCATGTCAATTAAAAAATAAAAAATTTTTACATTTCAAGGCGTATTTTCTTTACATACTTGACATAAAATCTATGATAACCCACCGGTCTTTTCATACTTTTAAAAACCTTTTTCTTGTGGTACACGGGGGGTGGGTTAAAAATTATCAACGTACTATTAGAAAATTTCATAATAATTGTAGTGTAAAATTTTTTTTTAAAACATTCACTTATTCATTTAGAAAAAAGGGGTTTAAAATTTTCGAAAATTTCTATGTAGTAATCTGTTATTTAAGACGAAACCTATGTCGTCAACAGAAATTCGTCGTTCTTCCCCTTCCACTTGGTTCACTACTTTTCTTTATAAGCAACTTTTAAAATCAATTTACTTAAAATCATTTTGAGCTATTAACATTTTTATAACGTAGGCACTTATACAATTAAGTGTAGTAGTCTGCCATGATAGTGACGCATGCGCAGTTGATCAAAATGGTCCATTTGTATGCGCAGTAAGTCAATATCATTAATTCTTATGCGCACTTTATCATTATGTTCATGACACATGCGCACTATATGTTTATGGCAGTTACACATGCGCAGTAATGCTCAATGGCAATTACAAATGCGCAGTGCTGCTCTATGACAATAACACATGCGCAGTAATGCAGTTTGGGATCTAACTAAGCTTAGTAGTTGTTACCTTCTTTTTTCATTATGTCAGATAATTATCTCAACCCCCCCCCCACCCCACCCCCCACTTATTTTGTAAAATTTGTCAACTTTGCTGAAATTTTATATTATTTTAATTAAATTTAAAAACATTGTAAAATTTGTAAAACATAATTTTTTTTTTCGTCAAACACGTATTAATTCTAATAAAATTGAAAACAAATGTTTTGAAATAATGATTTTTCTTCAGTAATGCTCTATGACAATAACACATGCGCAGTAATGCAGTTTGGGATCTAACTAAGCTTAGTAGTTGTTACCTTCTTTTTTAATTATGTCAGATAATTATCTTAACTTCCTTCCCCACCCTACCCCCCACTTATTTTGTAAAATTTGTAAACTTTGCTGAAATTTTATATTATTTTAATTAAATTTAAAAACATTGTAAAATTTGTAAAACATAATCTTTTTTTTCGTCAAACACGTATAAATTCTAATAAAATTGAAAAGAAATGTTTTGGAATGCTGATTTTTGACTTTCTTCTTAAAATTAAAGGGGGAGGTGTAATAATTCATCAACATGTTATCAGAATATTATCATGTCAATTAAAAAATAAAAAAATTTTACATTTCAAGGCGTATTTTCTTTACATACTTGACATAAAATCTATGATAACCCACCGGTCTTTTCATACTTTAAGAAACCTTTTTCTTGTGGTACACGGGGGGGGTGGGTTAAAAATTAATCAACGTACTATTAGAAAATTTCATGTTAATTGTAGTGTAAACAATTTTTTTTTTAAAACATTCACTTATTCATTTAGAAAAAAGGGCTTTAAAATTTTCGTGAATTTCTATGTAGTAATCTGTTATTATATTAAGACGAAACCTTTGTCGTCAACAGAAATTCGTCGTTCAGTCGTTTTTCCCCTTCCACTTGGTTCACTACTTTTCTTTATAAGCAACTTTTAAAATCAATTTACTTAAAACCTTTTTGAGCTATTAACATTTTTATAACGTAGGCACTTATACAATTAAGTGTAGTAGTCTGCCATGATAGTGACGCATGCGCAGTTGATCAAAATAATTCATTTGTATGCGCAGTAAGTCAATATCATTAATTCTTATGCGCACTTGATCATTATGTTCATGACACATGCGCACTATATGTTTATGGCAGTTACACATGCGCAGTAATGCTCTATGGCAATTACAAATGCGCAGTAATGCTCTATGACAATAACACATGCGCAGTAATGCAGTTTGGGATCTAACTAAGCTTAGTAGTTGTTACCTTCTTTTTTAATTATGTCAGATGATTAACTCAACCCTCCCTCCACCCCACCCCCCACTTATTTTGTAAAATTTGTCAACTTTGCTGAAATTTTATATTATTTTAATTAAATTTAAAAACATTGTAAAATTTGTAAAACATAATCTTTTTTTTCGTCAAACACGTATAAATTCTAATAAAATTGAACACAAATGTTTTGGATTGCTGATTTTTGACGGTCTTCTTAAAATTAAAGGGGGAGGTGTAATAATTCATCAACATGTTATCAGAATATTATCATGTCAATTAAAAAATAAAAAATTTTTACATTTCAAGGCGTATTTTCTTTGCATACTTGACATAAAATCTATGATAACCCACCGGTCTTTTCATACTTTTAAAAACCTTTTTCTTGTAAGTAGTAGAGCTATGCCGATTCCGGACCACTTCTGATGGTTCAAATCCGTGCTAAACAGAAATCTTCCTTACCGACCGCGAGTAGAAATCTGTTTTACCTGCCGAGCGTAGAAATCTACTTTACCCTAGTTACCGACCAGATGGCGCTGTATGGGGGGATTCCCCGCGCCATTTTGGATTTTTACCCCCACTTTTGCGCGGGAATTTAAATTTTACTCCCACTTTTGAGCGGGAAGTTTAATTTTACCCCCACTTTTAGGTTTTTCAAGCGCGCCATTTTGAATTTTTACCCCCACTTTTGCGCGGTAAGTTTAAAATTACCCCCACTTTTAGGTATTTTAAGCGGGGATTTCCCTACTTTTGAGCGGGCTTTTAGTCTGTTGTAAGTGAGAGTTCTACGTTACCGACAGTGATTTTAGTGAGTTAGCACACCGGTCACTACTGATAGACGGCGCTGCAATCGAATCCCGCCAAGTTTAACTTAAAATGCTAACCCTTTTAATTTGCATAAAGTGTTATGTAAGAACTAATTTGCATATCATTAGTATGCAATACCACTTATGTGGCTAATTTGCATAAATTGCGTATTGTTGTTAACTTTTACCGAAGAACTAATTTGCATATCCTTAATACTGCCAATATAATTTGCATAAACTAAGTATTGTTGTTAACTTTTACCTATGAACTAATTTGCATATCCTTAATACCACCCATCTAATTTGCATAAACTGTGTATTATTGTTACCTTTTACTGAAGAACTAATTTGCATATCCTTAATATTACCAATCTAATTTGCATAAACTAAGTATTGTTGTTAACTTTTACCGAACAACTAATTTGCATATCCTTAATATCACTAATCTAATTTGCATAAACTGTGTATTGTTGTTAACTGTTACCTAAAAACTAATTTGCATATCCTTAATACCACCAATCTAATTTGCATAAATTGTGTATTGTTGTTAACTTTTACCTAAGAACTAATTTGCATATCACCTACCCCCACCCACCTAATTTGCATACGCTATGTATTGTTTTTAACTCTTTTCTACAACTTACCTACCACCCACCACTATATGTTTCCATTGTATCTACCCTACCCCCCCCCCTTTACCTACCCACTTCACCTACTACCCACCGCCTGCCACCCATCTAGTAGATGTTTTAAATATCTCTATTCAATTCTCAACACCACCCACCACCCACAACTCAACTACGAAACTAATGTATTGGGACTTAAATTTTCAAAACACCACCCACTTTTGCATATATGTTATCAAATTTCAAAAATCATAATAAAAATCGTGAGGAATCAAGGGAAGGTGATATTAACGCTCGGACCTAAGTGGGCGACTCAAGTGGGTGGTTGGGAGTGGGTGGCGCTAGGACCCAGCCCACTCAACTCAGCGCGGCATGCTGCTGCAGGCTGCGCGCATGCTTCCCAGAGCTATCGAGTGTGGGGGCACTTGTGAGAGTGGGGAGCCTCTAATGTATAGGCGTCCGCAAGAGGTGAAATCTTATTTCGCTTCAGAGTTTTGTAGCAGCAGGTTCTCTTCCAAGAGCAGCTCCGTAAGTAATTCTAGCTTTATAGATTTTGTATATTTTACCAGTAAAATAACAATTCGTTGTTAATAATAATGTTTTTTAATGTTACAGATACACAGACATAGTTTCTGCCTACTTCTCTAGGAGGTTCACGGTTGTCAATAATAAACTCTGTAAGTAATTCAAAACTTTGTTTATTTACTAATAAAATAACAATTTTTTTGTTTATTTATGAATAAAATAACAATTTTTTGTTTATTTACAAATAAAATAACAATTTTTTGTTTATTTACAAATAAAATAACAATTTTTTTGTTTATTTACAAATAAAAACAATTTTTTGTTAATAACACCCCCCTCCTCTTCTTCTGTTATAGGTACACTTGTTACACAACCTACTTGGATAGGACGTACAAATACACTAGGCTTCAGCACTAAGTTCCGTAAGTATTACTATTTTAATAATTTTGAAAAGTTATCAGTAAATAACAATTCATTGTTTATAACATTTTTATCTTCTTCTGTTTTAGGTACACAGTTCTAGTCTGAGCCTAATTTCCTCTGGTGTGAAAATTTAGCAATCTTCAACCCGACTTCAGTGAGAACAACACAGCTCGTTCCACTTCTATTTTTTCAGCTTCTCTTTCAGCCTTCTTTTTCAGCATTTTTTCAACCTTTTTTAGCTTTTTTTCAGGCTTTTTTTTAGCATTTTTTCAGACTTTTTTCAGTTTTCTTTTTCAGACTTTAGAAAAAATTTGTAAAAATGCCCCGGTGTAGAAACAGTGTACAAAAACGTTTTGCCTCTGCTGACAGTGTAGATGAAATTTGTGAATGTTCCGCCAATTTCATTGACACTGCTGAATTAAAGTTATGCTCTGTAAAGTCCAAACCGGCTGACGCTCGTCTTATTAGTGCATTCGAATGGCAGCATAAATGTAAACAGCAATACGCTATTTTAAAAAAATTCTTTAATAGATATAGCTTTACGGTTCCTCAGAAACAAAAAATCTTAAATTTATTAAACAGAGTGCATTACTTGAAATGTCATTTTAATTTATTAGAGAAGAGCGGCGCCGGTCTCAATAACTCAAATGGAACAATTAAGTGGGTTGACACGGATACAGCCTTTAATAATCAATTACAGTCGGGAACAATAGTAAATTTAACGCATATAGATGTTAATCAGTTCTTAGACGATGCTTTTGTTCTCTTCAAAAATCATGTCGAGACTTGTTTGAACACGCTTGGTCCGGTAAAAACGTACACGGTATTGTACGCTAAATTTAAGAAAACTCTACCTGACGGTTCAGAAGAATTCAGTTTAAAAAACTTTGCAGTTAAAGCAAGTGCCATTTTACCTTCAACTCAGTTAGATGAATTTTATTATGTTAATGTAAAACAGCTAACACTTAGAAAAATGGAGGAATTTGAAGAAAAAGAATCCAATTGGACTCTTGACTCCATCCATAGACTTGATGTTAATAATGATAAATTCAACCCCTTGCGTGCTAGCTCTTACATTGATCTGCCAGAAGTTATTAAAAGTAAGCTTGACTGTGTTAATGTTCATAATGATAAGGATAATCAATGCTTCAAGTGGTCAATTCTATCAGCATTGCATCCAGCTTCTTTTCATTCAAATCGTTTATCGAAGTACGAAAACTTCAAAGATGATTTAGATTTTACTGGGATTAAATTTCCTGTAGCTCTAAATGATGTTGCGAAATTCGAAACGTTAAATACAATTTCCGTCAATGTATACGGTCTTCAAAAGGTTAATAATGATTTTAGTGTAACATCATTACATCTTACATCACAGAAAAGAGATTCTCATGTGAATCTTTTACGTATTGAAGATCATTACATAGATGAAAGTTTGAATGTTGAGGAAGATGCTTCTGCTAATGAAACAATCGTTTCATTAAACTATCATTACGTTTGGATAAAGAATTTATCGCGACTTGTAAGCAGTCAATTGTCTAAACATGATCACAAGACGTATATTTGCGATCGCTGTTTGCATTACTTTCATAGGGAAGAAAAACTTATTGAACATACTGAAGATTGTAACAAATTGAATAAAACTAAAGTAATTTTACCACAGCCTAATAACAACGTAATTCAATTCAAGAATTTCAATAATAAGGAGCGTGCTCCATTTATCATATATGCAGACTGCGAGAGTTTATTACTTCCTGAAACGGAATCTTCAACCTTAGGTGATTGCACAGAAATATTTCAAAACCATAAACTTCTGAGCATTGGATACTATTTAAAGTGTTATGATGATACTTTATCAGTATACAAAGCATCACCTAAGGATGAAGAAGATCCTGCAAAATGGTTTGCTAAAGAGTTAAAACAGTTGGCAGAGGATATTGAGACTGTATTTATGGTCACCATTCCGATGGAGAAACTAAATGCAAGTCAACAAGCTGCTTTTCGAAGCACTAACATTTGTCACATCTGTAAAAAGTCTATCGCGCATGGGGCTGTGAAAGTAAAAGATCATTGTCATATAACTGGCAAGTACAGGGGGGTAGCGCATCAGGATTGTAACATCAACTATCAGGATTCAAGAACTATTCCTGTAGTATTCCACAATTTAAGTGGATACGATGCGCATTTCATTATAAAATCCATTGCCACTGAGTTTGAGGGTAAAGTTCACCTCCTCCCCGTTAACAAAGAAAGATATATTAGCTTCACCAAACATGTTCAAGGGAGTATCATCAATTTTCGGTTCATAGATTCATTGAAATTTATGGCATCGTCTTTGGATAAATTGGCATCTTATCTTCCTCAACATAATATAATAAATTCCGAATTTTCTACCTACTCGAAAAATAACGTAGAACTGTTAACCCGAAAAGGAATTTTTCCATGCGAGTATTTGGACTGTAGAGCAAAACTTAATGAGGCACAACTACCTCCAATAGAAAAATTTTACAGTACATTAAACGATTCGCATGTAAGTAACGATGATTATATACATGCGCAAAAAGTCTGGAATACATTTAATTGCAAAAATCTCTGCGATTATGTATATTTGTACATGAAAACTGACATTTTACTACTCGCAGATATTTTTGAAAATTTTAGAAACCAGTGTATTATTGCGTACGGTTTAGATCCAGCTCATTATTATACAACACCTGGGTTGAGCTGGGATGCTATGTTAAAGTATAGTAATGTAAAATTGGAACTTCTCACTGATATAGATATGGTTATGTTTATTGAACGTGGCATTAGAGGTGGTGTAAGCCAGTGTTCAAATAGATATGCCAGAGCTAATAATCAGTATATGGAAAAATATAAAGAAGAAGAAGAGTCAACTTACATTATGTACTTGGATGCGAACAACCTGTATGGTTGGGCTATGATACAAGCACTTCCCTACGGTGGTTTTAAGTGGGGGCCAAATGTAAATAATAATTTTAATTTTAACGTTGAAGATGATGCTCCTGTTGGTTATATTTTAGAAGTTGATTTAGTCTATCCCGATGAATTACACAACAATCACAGTGATCTGCCATTCTGTTCAGAACACTTAAAACCACCAGGATCAAAAGAGACAAAGTTACTAACTACCCTTCTACCGAAACAAAAATACGTTATCCATTACCGTGCACTGAAGCAAGCTTTGGCACATGGTATTAAACTTACACATATTCACAGAATTTTACAATTCAAACAATCTGCTTGGTTGAAAAGTTATGTGGATTTTAATACCATGATGCGAACGAACGCTACAAAAGATTTTGAAAAAAATCTATTTAAGCTAATGAATAATGCAGTGTACGGTAAGACAATGGAAAACGTACGGAAACGAGTTGACGTTAAACTTGTAACAAAGTGGGGGGGTAGATATGGAGCTGAAGCTCTTATATCTAAACCTAACTTCCACTCGCGAGCTATCTTTAGCGAAAATTTAGTTGCGGTGGAACTTAGAAAAACGGAAGTGCTTATGAATAAACCAATCTATATTGGTCTTAGCGTTTTAGACATTTCCAAAACACTCATGTATGATTTTCATTACGATTACATGCGAAAAAAGTATAATGATAACTGTAAATTGCTCTATACTGACACCGATAGTCTTGTTTATCACGTTAAATGTGAAAATATCTATTCTGATATGAAAGCAGATATTTCTAAATTTGATACTTCTGATTATCCTGTTGATAATATACATGGAATGCCGCAAGTCAATAAAAAAGTTTTAGGTCTCATGAAAAATGAGTGTAGTGGGAGAGTTATTACAGAATTTGTTGGCTTACGGAGTAAAATGTATAGCATTCGAGTAGAGGATCAGGACTTTATAAAAAAGGCTAAAGGTGTTAAGGAGGTAGTTGTGAAGAAAACAATTACCTTTAATGACTATGTCTACTGCTTAAAAAATGTTGAAATGCTAGCTAGAACACAATATTGTATCCGGTCAAAACTCCATAATGTACACACATTAAAACAGACAAAAATAGCTTTAAGTCTGTTTGATGATAAAAGATATTTAATAAAAAATAGCACGGACACCCTTGCTTGGGGGCATTATAATATAAACAATTTAGATTCTAATGATGTAGAAATGACACTAGTTTAAGCAAACTGTTTATAATATATTGTAAATAAGCAGAAGTGCAAATTTTAATTTCTATTTGAAATTTGTAAATATTCAAGAAAGTGTGTTTACGTATGTGTGTGTGTGTGTGTGTGAGAGAGAGAGGTATTAAGAGACAAAAACTATAATTTAGTGTAAAAATTTAAAATATGGTTTAAATAAAAACAAAAGTTGGCTTATAAATTTGTTCTCTTTTTTTCTACCTTTGTTTTATATAATTTAATGTAATCACAAAAAGAAAAATTCAAGTTAATAATTTTATTAAAAAAATTAAATTTTTATTAAGTTACTTATTATTATTCTAAGATTATAGGTAAAGCAGTAAAGACACATTGATTTTTGAAAGTATTGAATTCATTTATTTCTATAAAATCTTTAAAATTTATTACAGAAAAGATTCACATTGTTTGTAAAAGGATTTCAAAGTGGTAGAAGTACAATCAATTTCATCGACGTCTACTAAAACATTTTTCACTTCACTTGGTGCACTGAGAAACCAATTGCGAAGAGTTAATACATTACTGGCAGCACAATTTACAGTTGGTGCCATATGATGTGTACATGTAGTTAACAAGCAGTCAGTTTTAATATTTTTAATTGATGGACAGTCTATTTCTTCTAAATTTTGCACATTTAACAAGTATTTTTCTAACCACACTTTTTTTTCACTACCTTTTGTGTAAATAGTCTTTGCACCTCGTAGTGTTTCTTGAAGAACGATACGTAGTTCATCATAAGATACATCTCCAGCTATCCATTGGATTCCATGATAATTATTGGTCAACCAACGGTTCTCACTTTTGTATCGTCCAGGTAAATAATTCCAACTATATGGTGGTTCAAAGAGATAAACTCGAGGTTGAGCATCTGCTTCAAGTGGAAGAATAGCCAACTCCTTAAAGACAAATTTGTTACAGCTCTGTTTAAAACCTTGGATGTCTACAATAAAATCCATCTTAGACAATAAATGAAATTTAAAGCCAAGGCAACATCTTATATACCAAACTGTAACCCTCCACCCCTCCACCGCCCCCCTCCACATCCTAATTTCATCGCTGATTGGTTCATACTATACCACATGATTATATACGATGACGTGTTATGCACTAGCAATAGTATTGGTATGTCAGTATAAACCCAATGAACATTACATTTATATTCAACACTTCTCAGCATGATGTAAAATCCCTCTCTGCGAGTTAGAACAAGTTAGGCTAGGTTCACTCAAGTTAAATTTGTAAGTTAACTAATAAGCGTTAAAGTGAACTTTTAAAAAAGTTAAAAATAACTTTTAGAAAAGTTTAAAAAGGTTGAATTTAACAGTCATGGAAGGTGATTGTAAAAATATTTTGGAAAAGTTAAAGTTAACTTTTAGAAAACTAAAACCCAATTAACATGTAAATCCCATAAGAGATAAAGTTAACTTTCGAAAAAGTTAAAGTTAACTATCAAAAAAGTTAAAGGTAACTTTTGAAAAAGTTAAAGTTAACTTTCGGAAAAGTTAAAGGTAACTTTTGGAAAAGTTAAAGTGAACTTTTAGAAAAGTTAAACCTAATTAACATGTAAATCCCATAAGAGATAAAGTTAACTTTTGGAAAAGTTAAAGTTAACTATCGAAAAATTTAAAGGTAACTTTTGAAAAAGTTAAAGTTAACTTTTGGAAAAGTTAAAGTTAACTTTTGGAAAAGTTAAAGTTAACTTTTGGAAAAGTTAAAGGTAACTTTTGGAAATGTTAAAGTTAACTTTCGGAAAAGTTAATGCTAACTTTTGGAAAAGTTAAAGTTAACTTTTAGAAAAGTTAAACCAAATTAACATGTGAATCCCATAAGATATGAAGTTAACTTTCAGAAAAGTTAAAGTAAACTATCGAAAAAGTTAAAGGTAACTTTTGGAAATGTTAAAGGTAACTTTCGGAAAAGTTAAAGGTAACTTTTGGAAAAGTTAAAGTTAACTATTGGAAAAGTTAAAGTTGACTTTCGGAAAAGTTAAAGTTAACTATTCGAAAAGTTAAAGTTAACTTTCGGAAAAGTTAAAGTTAACTTTCGGAAAAGTTAAACCCAATTAACATGTAAATCCTATAAGAGATGAAGTTAACTTTTGAAAATGTTACAGTTAACTATCGAAAAAGTTAAAGGTAACTTTTGGAAAAGTTAAAGTTAACTTTCGGAAAAGTTAAAGTTAACTATTAGAAAAGTTAAACTTAACTTTCGGAAAAGTTAAAGGTAACTTTTGGAAAAGTTAAAGTTAACTATCGAAAAATTTAAAGGTAACTTTTGAAAAAGTTAAAGTTAACTTTTTGAAAAGTTAAAGTTAACTTTTGGAAAAGGTAAAGGTAACTTTTGGAAATGTTAAAGTTAACTTTCGGAAAAGTTAATGCTAACTTTTGGAAAAGTTAAAGTTAACTTTTAGAAAAGTTAAACCAAATTAACATGTGAATCCCATAAGATATGAAGTTAACTTTCAGAAAAGTTAAAGTAAACTATCGAAAAAGTTAAAGGTAACTTTTGGAAATGTTAAAGGTAACTTTCGGAAAAGTTAAAGGTAACTTTTGGAAAAGTTAAAGTTAACTATTGGAAAAGTTAAAGTTGACTTTCGGAAAAGTTAAAGTTAACTATTGGAAAAGTTAAAGTTAACTTTCGGAAAAGTTAAAGTTAACTTTCGGAAAAGTTAAACCTAATTAACATGTAAATCCTATAAGAGGTGAAGTTAACTTTTGGAAATGTTAAAGTTAACTATTGGAAAAGTTAAAGTTAACTTTCGGAAAAGTTAAAGGTAACTTTCTGAAAAGTTAAAGGTAACTTTTTGAAAAGTTTAAGTTAATTATTAGAAAAGTTAAAGGAAAATTTGGGAAAAGTTAAAGTTGATGTTTAGAAAATATTTAATCCAATTAACATAGCATTTGAAGGTAACTTACTATCGATATTTCAATACATTAACAATGCTGACCCTAAAGAAATCAGTTTAACAACAGTATACAGTTTATGCAAGTTAAACGAAAATATAGTACGCATGCGCAGTAAGCACTTCTCTGTTGTTGCGCGAGCAACTTTACTTTCACTTAGTCTCACGAGCAACGCAACTCCACTCTTCCATGCAAATTATTAGTATTATAATAGAAAAACTTTATAAATAAATTCTTAGACGATGTCTTTGTTCTGTTTAAAAAGCAAGTTGAAACTTGTGTGTACACGCTTGTTCTGCTAAAATCGTACACTAAAGATCAAAGTGTCTTTATTGCTTCACCTTATATTTTTAAATTGTTTTCTCTGTTTTTTTATATTTTTTTATTGTTTTCTCTATTTTCTGTTTTTTTTTCTTTTTTATTGTTTTCTCCATTTTTTTTTATTTTTTTATTTTATTTTTTTTTTCATTATATTTTTTCTCTTTTTTTATTTTTTACATTTCTAAAATATAAAGGTAGAATAAAAAGAAACAATTTATAAGTAAATTTTTGCTTTTATTTTAACACATATTTTGAATATTTACAGTATATTACAATTCTCTTTATTACAACATTTATTAGATAAATTCAAATTCTATAATATTATATTTTCCACCAACATATTTTAATTTCAACTTGTTGGATTCCACGGCTTCGTCGAGCACCTTGAAGTTGTCTGGCTCCTTCTCAAACAGGTTCGTAAACCTTGCTGGCAGGAAAGCCCGGAATTCACCATCCAAATCAACTGCAAATTTGAATCCATACTTGGTTGACATCCTCTTTATACTAGTTACGGTATAAAGGGTATTGACATCCAACTCAGCAAGCGGCTTCGTGGGAAGAAGGAGTTGCAAACGTCCAAGAGAGTTGATTTTGCTTAAGGTGGCGTCCATTAATTTGAATATTTGTAAGCAAATCAAAATAGAGCTGTTAGATCAAAACATATTACTAAGCTGAAATCAAAAAAAAGACTTTAAGGTGGAAGAGGGATTACCTAGTAGAGGATTCGACGCTACTCTTGGTGCTGCTTTAGCTGCTGATGTAGCCTGTAACAGATATGTCTCCACTTGGCTTAAAATCCTTCTTATATCTCTTAAACCCCACTATTTCTCCAATTTCCCACTCTTGTTACCCCAACTTTATTGTTGCGCGCGCAAATCCTCTTTAACAAGTCTATCCACTCGCACTGGAACCCGTTAACCGTACGCGCATCTTTGCTGCGCACCTTTCACTTTTGAGACTGCTAATGATATGCAAATTAGTTTTTACATAACACTGTATGCAAATTAGTTCTACGGTAAAAGTTAACAACAATACACAGTTTATGCAAATTAGATTGGTGGTATTAAGGGTATGCAAATTAGTTCTTAGGTAAAAGTTGAAAACAATACACAGTTTATGCAAATTAGATTGGTGGTATTAAGAATATGCAAGTTAGTTGTTCAGTAAAAATTAACAACAATACCCAGTTTATGCAAATTAGATTAGTAGTATTAAGGATATGCAAATTAGTTCTTCGGTAAAAGTTAACAACAATACGCAATTTATGCAAATTAGCCGCATGGGTGGTATTGCATACTAATGATATGCAAATTAGTTCTTACATAACACTTTATGCAAAATAAAAGGGTTAGCATTTTAAGTTAAACTTGGTGCGATTCGATTGCACCGCCGTCTATCAGTAGTATCCGGTGTGCTAACTCACTAAAATGTCTGCCGGCAACGTAGTTATGTTATGCAAATTAGACATTTTGGGTAGTTTGCATCGTAATGATCTGCAAATTAGTTCTTAGGTAAAAGTTAACAACAATACACAGTTTATGCAAATTAGATTGGTAGTATTAAGGATATGCATATTAGTTCTTCGGTAAAAGGTAACAATAATACACAGTTTATGCAAATTAGATGGGTGGTATTAAGGATATGCAAATTAGTTATTAGGTAAAATTTAACAAAAATACACTGTTTATGCAAATTAGATTGGTGGTATTAAGGATATGCAAATAAGTTCTTAGGTAAAAGTTAACAACAATACACAGTTTATGCAAATTAGATTAGTAGTATTAAGGATATGCAAATTAGTTATTCGGTAAGAGGTAACAACAATACACAGTTTATGCAAATTAGATTGGTGGTATTAAGGGTATGCAAATTAGTTCTTAGGTAACGGGTTGAAAACCATACACAGTTTATGCAAATTAGATTGGTGGTATTAAGAATATGCAAGTTAGTTGTTCGGTAAAAATTAACAACAATACCTAATTTATGCAAATTAGATTGGTAGTATTAAGGATATGCAAATTAGTTCTTCGGTAAAAGGAAACAACAATACGCAGTTTATGCAAATTAGCCGCATGGGTGGTATTGCATACTAATGATATGCAAATTAGTTCTTACATAACACTGTATGCAAATTAGTTCTTCGGCAAAAGTTAACGATAATACACAGTTTATGCAAATTAGATGGGTGGTATTAAGGATTTGCAAATTAGTTGTTAGGTAAAAATTAACAAAAATACACAGTTTATGCAAATTAGATTGGTGGTATTAAGGATATGCAAATTAGTTCATAGGTAAAAGTTAACAACAATACACAGTTTATGCAAATTAGATGGGTGGTATTAAGGATATGCAAATTAGTTATTAGGTAAAAGTTAACATAAATACATAGTTTATGCAAATTAGATTGGAGGTATTAAGGATTTGCAAATTAGTTGTTAGGTAAAAATTAACAAAAATACACAGTTTATGCAAATTAGATTGGTGGTATTAAGGATATGCAAATTAGTTCATAGGTAAAAGTTAACAACAATACACAGTTTAAGCAAATTAGCCGCATGGGTGGTATTGCATACTAATTATATGCAAATTAGTTCTTACATAACACTGTATGCAAATTAGTTCTTCGGCAAAAGTTAACGATAATACACAGTTTATGCAAATTAGATGGGTGGTATTAAGGATTTGCAAATTAGTTGTTAGGTAAAAATTAACAAAAATACACAGTTTATGCAAATTAGATTGGTGGTATTAAGGGTATGCAAATTAGTTCTTAGGTAACGGGTTGAAAACCATACACAGTTTATGCAAATTAGATTGGTGGTATTAAGAATATGCAAGTTAGTTGTTCGGTAAAAATTAACAACAATACCTAATTTATGCAAATTAGATTGGTAGTATTAAGGATATGCAAATTAGTTCTTCGGTAAAAGGAAACAACAATACGCAGTTTATGCAAATTAGCCGCATGGGTGGTATTGCATACTAATGATATGCAAATTAGTTCTTACATAACACTGTATGCAAATTAGTTCTTCGGCAAAAGTTAACGATAATACACAGTTTATGCAAATTAGATGGGTGGTATTAAGGATTTGCAAATTAGTTGTTAGGTAAAAATTAACAAAAATACACAGTTTATGCAAATTAGATTGGTGGTATTAAGGATATGCAAATTAGTTCATAGGTAAAAGTTAACAACAATACACAGTTTATGCAAATTAGATGGGTGGTATTAAGGATATGCAAATTAGTTATTAGGTAAAAGTTAACAAAAATACATAGTTTATGCAAATTAGATTGGTGGTATTAAGGATATGCAAATTAGTTCTTAGGTAAAAGTTAACAACAATACACAGTTTATGCAAATTAGATTGGTAGTATTAAGGATATGCAAATTAGTTCTTCGGTAAAAGTTAACAAAAATACACAGTTTATGCAAATTAGATTGGTGGTATTAAGGATATGCAAATTAGTTTTTAGGTAAAAGTTAGCAATAATACAAGGTTTATGCAAATTAGATTGGTGGTATTAAGGATATGCAAATTAGTTCTTAGGTAAAAGTTAACAACAATACACAGTTTATGCAAATTAGATTGGTGGTATTAAGGATATGCAAATTAGTTCATAGGTAAAAGTTAACAACAATACACAGTTTATGCAAATTAGATGGGTGGTATTAAGGATATGCAAATTAGTTATTAGGTAAAAGTTAACAAAAATACATAGTTTATGCAAATTAGATTGGTGGTATTAAGGATATGCAAATTAGTTCTTAGGTAAAAGTTAACAACAATACACAGTTTATGCAAATTAGATTGGTAGTATTAAGGATATGCAAATTAGTTCTTCGGTAAAAGTTAACAAAAATACACAGTTTATGCAAATTAGATTGGTGGTATTAAGGATATGCAAATTAGTTTTTAAGTAAAAGTTAGCAATAATACAAGGTTTATGCAAATTAGATTGGTGGTATTAAGGATATGCAAATTAGTTCTTAGGTAAAAGTTAACAACAATACACAGTTTATGCAAATTAGATGGGTGGTATTAAGGATATGCAAATTAGTTCTTAGGTAAAAGTTAATAACAATACACAGTTTATGCAAATTAGATTGGTAGTATTAAGGATATGCAAATTAGTTCTTCGGTAAGAGGTAACAACAATACGCAATTTATGCAAATTAGCCGCATGGGTGGTATTGCATACTAATGATATGCAAATTAGTTCTTACATAACACTGTATGCAAATTAGTTCTTCGTCAAAAGTTAACAATAATACACAGTTTATGCAAATTAGATGGGTGGTATTAAGGATATGCAAATTAGTTATTAGGTAAAAGTTATCAAAAATACACAGTTTATGCAAATTAGATTGGTGGTATTAAGGATATGCAAATTAGTTTTTAGGTAAAAGTTAGCAATAATACACAGTTTATGCAAATTAGATTGGTGGTATTAAAACTTGGCGCGATTCGATTGCAGCGCCGTCTATCAGTAGTAGCCGGTGTGCTAACTCACTAAAATCACTGTCGGTAACGTAGAACTCTCACTTACAACAGACTAAAAGCCCGCTCAAAAGTAGGGAAACCCCCGCTTCAAATACCTAAAAGTGGGGGTAATTTTAAACTTACCGCGCAAAAGTGGGGGTAAAAATCCAAAATGGCGTGCTTGAAAAACCTAAAAGTGGGGGTAAAATTTAACTTCCCCCTCAAAAGTGGGGGAAACATTTAAATTCACGCGCAAAAGTGGGGGTAAAAATCCAAAATGGCGCGGGGAATCCCCGACACAGCGCCATCTGGTCGGTAACTAGGGTAAAACAGATTCCTACATGGTAAAACAGATTTCTAGTCGCGGCGGGTAAGGAAGATTATTGTTTAGCACGGATTTGAACCATCAGAAGTGGTCCGGAATCGGCATAGCTCTACTACTCTTGTGGTACACGGGGGGGTGGGTTAAAAATTAATCAACGTACTATTAGAAAATTTCATGTTAATTGTAGTGAAAAAATTTTTTTTTTAAAACATTCACTTATTCATTTAGAAAAAAGGGCTTTAAAATTTTCGAGAATTTCTATGTAGTAATCTGTTATTATATTAAGACGAAACCTTTGTCGTCAACAGAAATTCGTCGTTCTTTCCCTTCCACTTGGTTCACTACTTTTCTTTATAAGCAACTTTTAAAATTAATTTACTTAAAATCTTTTTGAGCTATTAACATTTTTATAACGTAGGCACTTATACAATTAAGTGTAGTAGTCTGCCATGATAGTGACGCATGCGCAGTTGATCAAAATGGTTCATTTGTATGCGCAGTAAGTCAATATCATTAATTCTTATGCGCACTTGATCATTCTGTTCATGACACATGCGCACTATATGTTTATGGCAGTTACACATGCGTAGTAATGCTCCATGGCAATTACAAATGCGCAGTAATGCTCTATGACAATAACACATGCGCAGTAATGCAGTTTAGGATCTAACTAAGCTTAGTAGTTGTTACCTTCTTTTTTAATTATGTCAGATGATTAACTCAACCCTCCCCCCACCCCACCCCCCACTTATTTTGTAAAATTTGTAAACTTTGCTGAAATTTTATATTATTTTATTTACATTTAAAAACATTGTAAAATTTGTAAAACATAATTTTTTTTTCGTCAAACACGTATAAATTCTAATAAAATTGAAAACAAATGTTTTGGAATGGTGATTTTTCTTCAGTAATGCTCTATGACAATAACACATGCGCAGTAATGCAGTTTGGGATCTAACTAAGCTTAGTAGTTGTTACCTTCTTTTTTAATTATGTCAGATGATTAACTCAACCCTCCCCCCACCCCACCCCCCACTTATTTTGTAAAATTTGTCAACTTTGCTGTAATTTTATGTTATTTTAAATTAATTTAAAAACATTGTAAAATTTGTAAAATATAATTTTTTGTTTCGTCAAACACATATAAATTCTAATATAAATGAACACAAATGTTTTGGAATGCTGATTTTTGACGTTCTTCTTAAAATTAAAGGGGCAGGTGTAATAATTCATCAACATGTTATCAGAATATTAACATGTCAATTAAAAAATAAAAAATTTTTACATTTCAAGGCGTATTTTCTTTACATACTTGACATAAAATCTATGATAAACCACCGGTCTTTTCATACTTTTTAAAACCTTTTTCTTGTGGTACACGGGGGGGGGGGTGGGTTAAAAATTAATCAACGTACTATTAGAAAATTTCATGTTAATTGTAGTGTAAAAAATTTTTTTTTTTAAACATTCACTTATTCATTTAGAAAAAAGGGCTTTAAAATTTTCGAGAATTTCTATATAGTAATCTGTTATTATATTAAGACGAAACCTTTGTCGTCAACAGAAATTCGTCGTTCTTTCCCTTCCACTTAGTTCACTACTTTTCTTTATAAGCAACTTTTAAAATCAATTTACTTAAAATCTTTTTGAGCTATTAACATTTTTATAACGTAGGCACTTATACAATTAAGTGTAGTAGTCTGCCACGATAGTGACGCATGCGCAGTTGATCAAAATGGTTCATTTGTATGCGCAGTAAGTCAATATCATTAATTCTTATGCGCACTTGATCATTCTGTTCATGACACATGCGCACTATATGTTTATAGCAGTTACACATGCGCAGTAATGCTCTTTGGCAATTAGAAATGCGCAGTAATGCTCTATGACAATAACACGTGCGCAGTAATGCAGTTTGGGATCTAACTAAGCTTAGTAGTTGTTACCTTCTATTTTAATTATGTCAGATGATTAACTCAACCCTCCCCCCACCCCACCCCCACTTATTTTGTAAAATTTGTAAACTTTGCTGAAATTATATATTATTTCAATTAAATTTAAAAACATTGTAAAATTTGTAAAACATAATTTGTTTTTTCGTCAAACACGTATAAATTCTAATAAAATTGAACACAAATGTTTTGGAATGCTGATTTTTCTTCAGTAATGCTCTATGACAATAACACATGCGCAGTAATGCAGTTTGGGATCTAACTAAGCTTAGTAGTTGTTACCTACTTTTTTAATTATGTCAGATAATTATCTCAACCCCCCCCCACCCCACCTCCTACTTATTTTGTAAAATTTGTAAACTTTGCTGAAATTTTATATTATTTTAAGTAAATTTAAAGACATTGTAAAATTTGAAAAACATAATTTTTTTTTTCGTCAAACACGTATAAATTCTAATAAAATTGAACACAAATGTTTTGGAATGCTGATTTTTCTTCAGTAATGCTCTATGACAATAACACATGCGCAGTAATGGAGTTTGGAATCTAACTAAGCTTAGTAGTGGTTACCTTCTTTTCTAATTATGTCAGATAATTATCTTAACCCCCTTCCCCACCCTACCCCCCACTTATTTTGTAAAATTTGTAAACTTTGCTGAAATTTTATATTATTTTAATTTAATTTAAAAACATTGTAAAATTTGTAAAACATAATTTTTTTTTTCGTCAAACACGTATAAATTCGAATAAAATTAAAAAGAAATGTTTTGGAATGCTGATTTTTGACGTTCTTCTAAAAATTAAAAGGGGAGGTGTAATAATTCATCAACCTGTTATCAGAATATTATCATGTCAATTAAAAAATAAAAATTTTTTACATTTCAAGGCGTATTTTCTTTACATACTTGACATAAAATCTATGATAACCCACCGGTCTTTTCATACTTTTAAAAACCTTTTTCTTGAGGTACACGGGGGGGTGGGTTAAAAATTAATCAACGTACTATTAAAAAATTTCATAATAATTGTAGTGAAAAATTTTTTTTTTAAAACATTAACTTATTCATTTAGAAAAACGGGTCTTAAAATTTTCGAAAATTTCTATGTAGTAATCTGTTATTATATTAAGACGAAACCTTTGTCGTCAACAGAAATTCGTCGTTCACTCGTTCTTCCCTTCAACTTGGTTCACTACTTTTCTTTATAAGCAACTTTTAAAATCAATTTACTTAAAATCTTTTTGAGCTATTAACATTTTTATAACGTAGGCACTTATACAATTAAGTGTAGTAGTCTGCCATGACAGTGACGCATGCGCAGTTGATCAAAATGGTTCATTTGTATGCGCAAATAAATCAATATCATTAATTCTTATGCGCACTTGATCATTATGTTCATTACACATGCGCACTATATGTTTATGGCAGTTACACATGCGCAGTAATGCTTTATGGCAATTACAAATGCGCAGTAATGCTCTATGACAAATACACATGTGCAGTAATGCAGTTTGGGATCTAACTAAGCTTAGTAGTTGTTACCTACTTTTTTAATTATGTCAGATAATTATATTAACCCCCCCCCACCCCACCTCCCACTTATTTTGTAAAATTTGTAAACTTTGCTGAAATTTTATATTATTTTAAGTAAATTTAAAAACATTGTAAAATTTGTAAAACATAATTTTTTTTTTCGTCAAACACGTATAAATTCTAATAAAATTGAACACAAATGTTTTGGAATGCTGATTTTTCTTTAGTAATGCTCTATGACAATAACACATGCGCAGTAATGCAGTTTGGGATCTAACTAAGCTTAGTAGTTGTTACCTACTTTTTTAATTATGTCAGATAATTATCTCAACCCCCCCCCCACCCCACCTCTCACTTATTTTGTAAAATTTGTAAACTTTGCTGAAATTTTATATTATTTTAAGTAAATTTAAAAACATTGTGAAATTTGTAAAACATAATTTTTTTTTTCGTCAAACACGTATAAATTCTAATAAAATTGAAAACAAATGTTTTGGAATGGTGATTTTTCTTCAGTAATGCTCTATGACAATAACACATGCGCAGTAATGCAGTTTGGGATCTAACTAAGCTTAGTAGTTGTTACCTTCTTTTTTAATTATGTCAGATGATTAACTCAACCCTCCCCCCACCCCACCCCCCACTTATTTTGTAAAATTTGTCAACTTTGCTGTAATTTTATGTTATTTTAAATTAATTTAAAAACATTGTAAAATTTGTAAAATATAATTTTTTGTTTCGTCAAACACATATAAATTCTAATATAAATGAACACAAATGTTTTGGAATGCTGATTTTTGACGTTCTTCTTAAAATTAAAGGGGCAGGTGTAATAATTCATCAACATGTTATCAGAATATTAACATGTCAATTAAAAAATAAAAAATTTTTACATTTCAAGGCGTATTTTCTTTACATACTTGACATAAAATCTATGATAAACCACCGGTCTTTTCATACTTTTAAAAACCTTTTTCTTGTGGTACACGGGGGGGGGGGGGGTGGGTTAAAAATTAATCAACGTACTATTAGAAAATTTCATGTTAATTGTAGTGTAAAAAATTTTTTTTTTTAAACATTCACTTATTCATTTAGAAAAAAGGGCTTTAAAATTTTCGAGAATTTCTATATAGTAATCTGTTATTATATTAAGACGAAACCTTTGTCGTCAACAGAAATTCGTCGTTCTTCCCCTTCCACTTAGTTCACTACTTTTCTTTATAAGCAACTTTTAAAATCAATTTACTTAAAATCTTTTTGAGCTATTAACATTTTTATAACGTAGGCACTTATACAATTAAGTGTAGTAGTCTGCCATGATAGTGACGCATGCGCAGTTGATCAAAATGGTTCATTTGTATGCGCAGTAAGTCAATATCATTAATTCTTATGCGCACTTGATCATTCTGTTCATGACACATGCGCACTATATGTTTATAGCAGTTACACATGCGCAGTAATGCTCTTTGGCAATTACAAATGCGCAGTAATGCTCTATGACAATAACACGTGCGCAGTAATGCAGTTTGGGATCTAACTAAGCTTAGTAGTTGTTACCTTCTATTTTAATTATGTCAGATGATTAACTCAACCCTCCCCCCACCCCACCTCCCACTTATTTTGTAAAATTTGTAAACTTTGCTGAAATTTTATATTATTTTAAGTAAATTTAAAGACATTGTAAAATTTGGAAAACATAATTTTTTTTTTCGTCAAACACGTATAAATTCTAATAAAATTGAACACAAATGTTTTGGAATGCTGATTTTTCTTCAGTAATGCTCTATGACAATAACACATGCGCAGTAATGCAGTTTGGGATCTAACTAAGCTTAGTAGAGGTTACCTTCTTTTCTAATTATGTCAGATAATTATCTTAACCCCCTTCCCCACCCTACCCCCCACTTATTTTGTAAAATTTGTAAACTTTGCTGAAATTTTATATTATTTTAATTAAATTTAAAAACATTGTAAAATTTGTAAAACATAATTTTTTTTTTCGTCAAACACGTATAAATTCTAATAAAATTGAAAAGAAATGTTTTGGAATGCTGATTTTTGACGTTCTTCTTAAAATTAAAGGGGGAGGTGTAATAATTCATCAACATGTTATCAGAATATTATCATGTCAATTAAAAAATAAAAAATTTTTACATTTCAAGGCGTATTTTCTTTACATACTTGACATAAAATCTATGATAACCCACCGGTCTTTTCATACTTTTAAAAACCTTTTTCTTGAGGTACACGGGGGGATGGGTTAAAAATTAATCAACGTACCATTAAAAAATTTCATAATAATTGTAGTGAAAAATTTTTTTTTTAAAACATTAACTTATTCATTTAGAAAAACGGGTCTTAAAATTTTCGAGAATTTCTATGTAGTAATCTGTTATTATATTAAGACGAAACCTTTGTCGTCAACAGAAATTCGTCGTTCACTCGTTCTTCCCCTTCAACTTGGTTCACTACTTTTCTTTATAAGCAACTTTTAAAATCAATTTACTTAAAATCTTTTTGAGCTATTAACATTTTTATAACGTAGGCACTTATACAATTAAGTGTAGTAGTCTGCCATGATAGTGACGCATGCGCAGTTGATCAAAATGGTTCATTTGTATGCGCAAATAAATCAATATCATTAATTCTTATGCGCACTTGATCATTATGTTCATTACACATGCGCACTATATGTTTATGGCAGTTACACATGCGCAGTAATGCTTTATGGCAATTACAAATGCGCAGTAATGCTCTATGACAAATACACATGCGGAGTAATGCAGTTTGGGATCTAACTAAGCTTAGTAGTTGTTACCTACTTTTTTAATTATGTCAGATAATTATATTAACCCCCCCCCACCCCACCTCCCACTTATTTTGTAAAATTTGTAAACTTTGCTGAAATTTTATATTATTTTAAGTAAATTTAAAAACATTGTAAAATTTGTAAAACATAATTTTTTTTTTCGTCAAACACGTATAAATTCTAATAAAATTGAACACAAATGTTTTGGAATGCTGATTTTTCTTCAGTAATGCTCTATGACAATAACACATGCGCAGTAATGCAGTTTGGGATCTAACTAAGCTTAGTAGTTGTTACCTACTTTTTTAATTATGTCAGATAATTATCTCAACCCCCCCCCACCCCACCTCCCACTTATTTTGTAAAATTTGTAAACTTTGCTGAAATTTTATATTATTTTAAGTAAATTTAAAAACATTGTAAAATTTGTAAAACATAATTTTTTTTTTCGTCAAACACGTATAAATTCTAATAAAATTGAACACAAATGTTTTGGAATGCTGATTTTTCTTCAGTAATGCTCTATGACAATAACACATGCGCAGTAATGCAGTTTGGGATCTAACTAAGCTTAGTAGTTGTTACCTTCTTTTTTAATTATGTCAGATAATTATCACAACCCCCCCTCCTACCCAGCCCCCACTTATTTTGTAAAATTTGTAAACTTTGCTGAAATTTTATATTATTTTAAGTAAATTTAAAAACATTGTAAAATTTGAAAAAACATAATTTTTTTTTTCGTCAAACACGTATAAATTCTAATAAAATTGAACACAAATGTTTTGGAATGCTGATTTTTCTTCAGTAATGCTCTATGACAATAACACATGCGCAGTAATGCAGTTTGGGATCTAACTAAGCTTAGTAGTTGTTACCTTCTTTTTTAATTATGTCAGATAATTATCTCAACCCTCCCCCTTTCCCAGCCCCCACTTATTTTGTAAAATTTGTAAACTTTGCTGAAATTATATATTATTTTAATTAAATTTAAAAACATTGTGAAATTTGTAAAACATAATTTGTTTTTTCGTCAAACACGTATAAATTCTAATAAAATTGAACACAAATGTTTTGGAATGCTGATTTTTCTTCAGTAATGCTCTATGACAATAACACATGCGCAGTAATGCAGTTTGAGATCTAACTAAGCTTAGTAGTTGTTACCTTCTTTTTTAATTATGTCAGATAATTATCTCAACCCTCCCCCTTTCCCAGCCCCCACTTATTTTGTAAAATTTGTAAACTTTGCTGAAAGTATATATTATTCTAATTAAATTTAAAAACATTGTAAAATTTGTAAAACATAATTTGTTTTTTCGTCAAACACGTATAAATTCTAATAAAATTGAACACAAATGTTTTGGAATGCTGATTTTTCTTCAGTAATGCTCTATGACAATAACACATGCGCAGTAATGCAGTTTGGGATCTAACTAAGCTTAGTAGTTGTTACCTACTTTTTTAATTATGTCAGATAATTATCTCAACCCCCCCCCACCCCACCTCCCACTTATTTTGTAAAATTTGTAAACTTTGCTGAAATTTTATATTATTTTAATTAAATTTAAAAACATTGTAAAATTTGTAAAACATAATTTTTTTTTTCGTCAAACACGTATAAATTCTAATAAAATTGAAAAGAAATGTTTTGGAATGCTGATTTTTGACGTTCTTCTTAAAATTAAAGGGGGAGGTGTAATAATTCATCAACATGTTATCAGAATATTATCATGTCAATTAAAAAATAAAAAATTTTTACATTTCAAGGCGTATTTTCTTTACATACTTGACATAAAATCTATGATAACCCACCGGTCTTTTCATACTTTTAAAAACCTGTTTCTTGAGGTACACGGGGGGATGGGTTAAAAATTAATCAACGTACCATTAAAAAATTTCATAATAATTGTAGTAAAAAATTTTTTTTTAAAACATTAACTTATTCATTTAGAAAAACGGGTCTTAAAATTTTCGAGAATTTCTATGTAGTAATCTGTTATTATATTAAGACGAAACCTTTGTCGTCAACAGAAATTCGTCGTTCACTCGTTCTTCCCCTTCAACTTGGTTCACTACTTTTCTTTATAGGCAACTTTGAAAATCAATTTACTTAAAATCTTTTTGAGCTATTAACATTTTTATAACGTAGGCACTTATACAATGAAGTGTGGTAGTCTGCCATGATAGTGACGCATGCGCAGTTGATCAAAATGGTTCATTTGTATGCGCAAATAAATCAATATCATTAATTCTTATGCGCACTTGATTATTATGTTCATTACACATGCGCACTATATGTTTATGGCAGTTACACATGCGCAGTAATGCTTTATGGCAATTACAAATGCGCAGTAATGCTCTATGACAAATACACATGCGCAGTAATGCAGTTTGGGATCTAACTAAGCTTAGTAGTTGTTACCTACTTTTTTAATTATGTCAGATAATTATATTAACCCCCCCCCCCACCCCACCTCCCACTTATTTTGTAAAATTTGTAAACTTTGCTGAAATTTTATATTATTTTAAGTAAATTTAAAAACATTGTAAAATTTGTAAAACATAATTTTTTTTTTCGTCAAACACGTATAAATTCTAATAAAATTGAACACAAATGTTTTGGAATGCTGATTTTTCTTCAGTAATGCTCTATGACAATAACACATGCGCAGTAATGCAGTTTGGGATCTAACTAAGCTTAGTAGTTGTTACCTACTTTTTTAATTATGTCAGATAATTATCTCAACCCCCCCTCCACCCCACCTCTCACTTATTTTGTAAAATTTGTAAACTTTGCTGAAATTTTATTTTATTTTAAGTAAATTTAAAAACATTGTGAAATTTGTAAAACATAATTTTTTTTTTCGTCAAACACGTATAAATTCTAATAAAATTGAACACAAATGTTTTGGAATGCTGATTTTTCTTCAGTAATGCTCTATGACAATAACACATGCGCAGTAATGCAGTTTGGGATCTAACTAAGCTTAGTAGTTGTTACCTTCTTTTTTAACTATGTCAGATAATTATCTCAACCCCCCTCCCTACCCAGCCCCCACTTATTTTGTAAAATTTGTAAACTTTGCTGAAATTATATATTATTTTAATTAAATTTAAAAACATTGTAAAATTTGTAAAACATAATTTGTTTTTTCGTCAAACACGTATAAATTCTAATAAAATTGAACACAAATGTTTTAGAATGCTGATTTTTCTTCAGTAATGCTCTATGACAATAACACATGCGCAGTAATGCAGTTTGGGATCTAACTAAGCTTAGTAGTTGTTACCTACTTTTTTAATTATGTCAGATAAGTATCTTAACCCCCTTCCCCACCCTACCCCCCACTTATTTTGTAAAATTTGTAAACTTTGCTGAAATTTTATATTATTTTAAGTAAATTTAAAAAAATTGTAAAATTTGGAAAACATAATTTTTTTTTTCGTCAAACACGTATAAATTCTAATAAAATTGAACACAAATGTTTAGGAATGCTGATTTTTCTTCACTAATGCTCTATGACAATAACACATGCGCAGTAATGCAGTTTGGGATCTAACTAAGCTTAGTAGTGGTTACCTTCTTTTCTAATTATGTCAGATAATTATCTTAACCCCCTTCCCCACCCTACCCCCCACTTATTTTGTAAAATTTGTAAACTTTGCTGAAATTTTATATTATTTTAAGTAAATTTAAAAACATTGTAAAATTTGTAAAACATAATTTTTTTTTTCGTCAAACACGTATAAATTCTAATAAAATTGAACACAAATGTTTTGGAATGCTGATTTTTCTTCAGTAATGCTCTATGACAATAACACATGCGCAGTAATGCAGTTTGGGATCTAACTAAGCTTAGTAGTTGTTACCTTCTTTTTTAATTATGTCAGATAATTATCTCAACCCCCCCCCCCTAGCCCAGCCCCCACTTATTTTGTAAAATTTGTAAACTTTGCTGAAATTATATATTATTTTAATTAAATTTAAAAACATTGTAAAATTTGTAAAACATAATTTGTTTTTTCGTCAAACACGTATAAATTCTAATAAAATTGAACACAAATGTTTTGGAATGCTGATTTTTCTTCAGTAATGCTCTATGACAATAACACATGCGCAGTAATGCAGTTTGGGATCTAACTAAGCTTAGTAGTTGTTTCCTACTTTTTTAATTATGTCAGATAATTATCTCAACCCCCCCCCACCCCACCTCCCACTTATTTTGTAAAATTTGTAAACTTTGCTGAAATTTTATATTATTTTAAGTAAATTTAAAAAAATTGTAAAATTTGGAAAACATAATTTTTTTTTTCGTCAAACACGTATAAATTCTAATAAAATTGAACACAAATGTTTAGGAATGCTGATTTTTCTTCACTAATGCTCTATGACAATAACACATGCGCAGTAATGCAGTTTGGGATCTAACTAAGCTTAGTAGTGGTTACCTTCTTTTCTAATTATGTCAGATAATTATCTTAACCCCCTTCCCCACCCTACCCCCCACTTATTTTGTAAAATTTGTAAACTTTGCTGAAATTTTATATTATTTTAATTAAATTTAAAAACATTGTAAAATTTGTAAAACATAATTTTTTTTTTCGTCAAACACGTATAAATTCTAATAAAATTGAAAAGAAATGTTTTGAAATGCTGATTTTTGACGTTCTTCTTAAAATTAAAGGGGGAGGTGTAATAATTCATCAACATGTTATCAGAATATTATCATGTCAATTAAAAAATAAAAAATTTTTACATTTCAAGGCGTATTTTCTTTACATACTTGACATAAAATCTATAATAACCCACCGGTCTTTTCATACTTTTAAAAACCTTTTTCTTGAGGTACACGGGGGGATGGGTTAAAAATTAATCAACGTACCATTAAAAAATTTCATAATAATTGTAGTGAAAAATTTTTTTTTTAAAACATTAACTTATTCATTTAGAAAAACGGGTCTTAAAATTTTCGAGAATTTCTATGTAGTAATCTGTTATTATATTAAGACGAAACCTTTGTCGTCAACAGAAATTCGTCGTTCACACGTTCTTCCCCTTCAACTTGGTTCACTACTTTTCTTTATAGGCAACTTTTAAAATCAATCTACTAAAAATCTTTTTGAGCTATTAACATTTTTATAACGTAGGCACTTATACAATTAAGTGTAGTAGTCTGCCATGATAGTGACGCATGCGCAGTTGATCAAAATGGTTCATTTGTATGCGCAAATAAATCAATATCATTAATTCTTATGCGCACTTGATCATTATGTTCATTACACATGCGCACTATATGTTTATGGCAGTTACACATGCGCAGTAATGCTTTATGGCAATTACAAATGCGCAGAAATGCTCTATGACAAATACACATGCGCAGTAATGCAGTTTGGGATCTAACTAAGCTTAGTAGTTGTTACCTACTTTTTTAATTATGTCAGATAATTATATCCCCCCCCACCCCACCTCCCACTTATTTTGTAAAATTTGTAAACTTTGCTAAAATTTTATATTATTTTAAGTAAATTTAAAAACATTGTAAAATTTGTAAAACATAATTTTTTTTTTCGTCAAACACGTATAAATTCTAATAAAATTGAACACAAATGTTTTGGAATGCTGATTTTTCTTCAGTAATGCTCTATGACAATAACACATGCGCAGTAATGCAGTTTGGGATCTAACTAAGCTTAGTAGTTGTTTCCTACTTTTTTAATTATGTCAGATAATTATCTCAACCCCCCCCCCACCCCACCTCCCACTTATTTTGTAAAATTTGTAAACTTTGCTGAAATTTTATATTATTTTAAGTAAATTTAAAAACATTGTAAAATTTGTAAAACATAATTTTTTTTTTCGTCAAACACGTATAAATTCTAATAAAATTGAACACAAATGTTTTGGAATGCTGATTTTTCTTCAGTAATGCTCTATGACAATAACACATGCGCAGTAATGCAGTTTGGGATCTAACTAAGCTTAGTAGTTGTTACCTACTTTTTTAATTATGTCAGATAATTATCTTAACCCCCTTCCCCACCCCACCTCCCACTTATTTTGTAAAATTTGTAAACTTTGCTGAAATTATATATTATTTTAATTAAATTTAAAAACATTGTAAAATTTGTAAAACATAATTTTTTTTTTCGTCAAACACGTATAAATTCTAATAAAATTGAACACAAATGTTTTGGAATGCTGATTTTTCTTCAGTAATGCTTTATAACAATAACACATGCGCAGTAATGCAGTTTGGGATCTAACTAAGCTTAGTAGTTGTTACCTACTTTTTTAATTATGTCTGATAATTATATTAACCCCCCCCCACCCCACCTCCCACTTATTTTGTAAAATTTGTAAACTTTGCTGAAATTTTATATTATTTTAAGTAAATTTAAAAACATTGTAAAATTTGTAAAACATAATTTTTTTTTTCGTCAAACACGTATAAATTCTAATAAACTTGAACACAAATGTTTTGGAATGCTGATTTTTCTTCAGTAATGCTCTATGACAATAACACATGCGCAGTAATGCAGTTTGGGATCTAACTAAGCTTAGTAGTTGTTACCTACTTTTTTAATTATGTCAGATAATTATCTCAACCCCCCCCCACCCCACCTCCCACTTATTTTGTAAAATTTGTAAACTTTGCTGAAATTTTATATTATTTTAAGTAAATTTAAAAACATTGTAAAATTTGTAAAACATAATTTTTTTTTTCGTCAAACACGTATAAATTCTAATAAAATGGAACACAAATGTTTTGGAATGCTGATTTTTCTTCAGTAATGCTCTATGACAATAACACATGCGCAGTAATGCAGTTTGGGATCTAACTAAGCTTAGTAGTTGTTACCTTCTTTTTTAATTATGTCAGATAATTATCTCAACCCCCCCCCTAGCCCAGCCCCCACTTATTTTGTAAAATTTGTAAACTTTGCTGAAATTATATATTATTTTAATTAAATTTAAAAACATTGTAAAATTTGTAAAACATAATTTGTTTTTTCGTCAAACACGTATAAATTCTAATGAAATTGAACACAAATGTTTTGGAATGCTGATTTTTCTTCAGTAATGCTCTATGACAATAACACATGCGCAGTAATGCAGTTTGGGATCTAACTAAGCTTAGTAGTTGTTTCCTACTTTTTTAATTATGTCAGATAATTATCTCAACCCCCCCCCACCCCACCTCCCACTTATTTTGTAAAATTTGTAAACTTTGCTGAAATTTTATATTATTTTAAGTAAATTTAAAAAAATTGTAAAATTTGGAAAACATAATTTTTTTTTTCGTCAAACACGTATAAATTCTAATAAAATTGAACACAAATGTTTAGGAATGCTGATTTTTCTTCACTAATGCTCTATGACAATAACACATGCGCAGTAATGCAGTTTGGGATCTAACTAAGCTTAGTAGTGGTTACCTTCTTTTCTAATTATGTCAGATAATTATCTTAACCCCCTTCCCCACCCTACCCCCCACTTATTTTGTAAAATTTGTAAACTTTGCTGAAATTTTATATTATTTTAATTAAATTTAAAAACATTGTAAAATTTGTAAAACATAATTTTTTTTTTCGTCAAACACGTATAAATTCTAATAAAATTGAAAAGAAATGTTTTGAAATGCTGATTTTTGACGTTCTTCTTAAAATTAAAGGGGGAGGTGTAATAATTCATCAACATGTTATCAGAATATTATCATGTCAATTAAAAAATAAAAAATTTTTACATTTCAAGGCGTATTTTCTTTACATACTTGACATAAAATCTATAATAACCCACCGGTCTTTTCATACTTTTAAAAACCTTTTTCTTGAGGTACACGGGGGGATGGGTTAAAAATTAATCAACGTACCATTAAAAAATTTCATAATAATTGTAGTGAAAAATTTTTTTTTTAAAACATTAACTTATTCATTTAGAAAAACGGGTCTTAAAATTTTCGAGAATTTCTATGTAGTAATCTGTTATTATATTAAGACGAAACCTTTGTCGTCAACAGAAATTCGTCGTTCACACGTTCTTCCCCTTCAACTTGGTTCACTACTTTTCTTTATAGGCAACTTTTAAAATCAATTTACTAAAAATCTTTTTGAGCTATTAACATTTTTATAACGTAGGCACTTATACAATTAAGTGTAGTAGTCTGCCATGATAGTGACGCATGCGCAGTTGATCAAAATGGTTCATTTGTATGCGCAAATAAATCAATATCATTAATTCTTATGCGCACTTGATCATTATGTTCATTACACATGCGCACTATATGTTTATGGCAGTTACACATGCGCAGTAATGCTTTATGGCAATTACAAATGCGCAGTAATGCTCTATGACAAATACACATGCGCAGTAATGCAGTTTGGGATCTAACTAAGCTTAGTAGTTGTTACCTACTTTTTTAATTATGTCAGATAATTATATCCCCCCCCACCCCACCTCCCACTTATTTTGTAAAATTTGTAAACTTTGCTAAAATTTTATATTATTTTAAGTAAATTTAAAAACATTGTAAAATTTGTAAAACATAATTTTTTTTTTCGTCAAACACGTATAAATTCTAATAAAATTGAACACAAATGTTTTGGAATGCTGATTTTTCTTCAGTAATGCTCTATGACAATAACACATGCGCAGTAATGCAGTTTGGGATCTAACTAAGCTTAGTAGTTGTTACCTACTTTTTTAATTATGTCAGATAATTATCTCAACCCCCCCCACCCCACCTCCCACTTATTTTGTAAAATTTGTAAACTTTGCTGAAATTTTATATTATTTTAAGTAAATTTAAAAACATTGTAAAATTTGTAAAACATAATTTTTTTTTTCGTCAAACACGTATAAATTCTAATAAAATTGAACACAAATGTTTTGGAATGCTGATTTTTCTTCAGTAATGCTCTATGACAATAACACATGCGCAGTAATGCAGTTTGGGATCTAACTAAGCTTAGTAGTTGTTACCTTCTTTTTTAATTATGTCAGATAATTATCTCAACCCCCCCCCCCCTACCCAGCCCCCACTTATTTTGTAAAATTTGTAAACTTTGCTGAAATTATATATTATTTTAATTAAATTTAAAAACATTGTAAAATTTGTAAAACATAATTTGTTTTTTCGTCAAACACGTATAAATTCTAATAAAATTGAACACAAATGTTTTGGAATGCTGATTTTTCTTCAGTAATGCTCTATGACAATAACACATGCGCAGTAATGCAGTTTGGGATCTAACTAAGCTTAGTAGTTGTTTCCTACTTTTTTAATTATGTCAGATAATTATCTCAACCCCCCCCACCCCACCTCCCACTTATTTTGTAAAATTTGTAAACTTTGCTGAAATTTTATATTATTTTAAGTAAATTTAAAAACATTGTAAAATTTGTAAAACATAATTTTTTTTTTCGTCAAACACGTATAAATTCTAATAAAATTGAACACAAATGTTTTGGAATGCTGATTTTTCTTCAGTAATGCTCTATGACAATAACACATGCGCAGTAATGCAGTTTGGGATCTAACTAAGCTTAGTAGTTGTTACCTACTTTTTTAATTATGTCAGATAATTATCTTAACCCCCTTCCCCACCCCACCTCCCACTTATTTTGTAAAATTTGTAAACTTTGCTGAAATTATATATTATTTTAATTAAATTTAAAAACATTGTAAAATTTGTAAAACATAATTTTTTTTTTCGTCAAACACGTATAAATTCTAATAAAATTGAACACAAATGTTTTGGAATGCTGATTTTTCTTCAGTAATGCTTTATGACAATAACACATGCGCAGTAATGCAGTTTGGGATCTAACTAAGCTTAGTAGTTGTTACCTACTTTTTTAATTATGTCTGATAATTATATTAACCCCCCCCCACCCCACCTCCCACTTATTTTGTAAAATTTGTAAACTTTGCTGAAATTTTATATTATTTTAAGTAAATTTAAAAACATTGTAAAATTTGTAAAACATAATTTTTTTTTCGTCAAACACGTATAAATTCTAATAAACTTGAACACAAATGTTTTGGAATGCTGATTTTTCTTCAGTAATGCTCTATGACAATAACACATGCGCAGTAATGCAGTTTGGGATCTAACTAAGCTTAGTAGTTGTTACCTACTTTTTTAATTATGTCAGATAATTATCTCAACCCCCCCCACCCCACCTCCCACTTATTTTGTAAAATTTGTAAACTTTGCTGAAATTTTATATTATTTTAAGTAAATTTAAAAACATTGTAAAATTTGTAAAACATAATTTTTTTTTTCGTCAAACACGTATAAATTCTAATAAAATGGAACACAAATGTTTTGGAATGCTGATTTTTCTTCAGTAATGCTCTATGACAATAACACATGCGCAGTAATGCAGTTTGGGATCTAACTAAGCTTAGTAGTTGTTACCTTCTTTTTTAATTATGTCAGATAATTATCTCAACCCCCCCCCCCCCTAGCCCAGCCCCCACTTATTTTGTAAAATTTGTAAACTTTGCTGAAATTATATATTATTTTAATTAAATTTAAAAACATTGTAAAATTTGTAAAACATAATTTGTTTTTTCGTCAAACACGTATAAATTCTAATAAAATTGAACACAAATGTTTTGGAATGCTGATTTTTCTTCAGTAATGCTCTATGACAATAACACATGCGCAGTAATGCAGTTTGGGATCTAACTAAGCTTAGTAGTTGTTTCCTACTTTTTTAATTATGTCAGATAATTATCTCAACCCCCCCCCACCCCACCTCCCACTTATTTTGTAAAATTTGTAAACTTTGCTGAAATTTTATATTATTTTAAGTAAATTTAAAAAAATTGTAAAATTTTTAAAACATAATTTTTTTTTTCGTCAAACACGTATAAATTCTAATAAAATTGAACACAAATGTTTAGGAATGCTGATTTTTCTTCACTAATGCTCTATGACAATAACACATGCGCAGTAATGCAGTTTGGGATCTAACTAAGCTTAGTAGTGGTTACCTTCTTTTCTAATTATGTCAGATAATTATCTTAACCCCCTTCCCCACCCTACCCCCCACTTATTTTGTAAAATTTGTAAACTTTGCTGAAATTTTATATTATTTTAATTAAATTTAAAAACATTGTAAAATTTGTAAAACATAATTTTTTTTTTCGTCAAACACGTATAAATTCTAATAAAATTGAAAAGAAATGTTTTGAAATGCTGATTTTTGACGTTCTTCTTAAAATTAAAGGGGGAGGTGTAATAATTCATCAACATGTTATCAGAATATTATCATGTCAATTAAAAAATAAAAAATTTTTACATTTCAAGGCGTATTTTCTTTACATACTTGACATAAAATCTATAATAACCCACCGGTCTTTTCATACTTTTAAAAACCTTTTTCTTGAGGTACACGGGGGGATGGGTTAAAAATTAATCAACGTACCATTAAAAAATTTCATAATAATTGTAGTGAAAAATTTTTTTTTTAAAACATTAACTTATTCATTTAGAAAAACGGGTCTTAAAATTTTCGAGAATTTCTATGTAGTAATCTGTTATTATATTAAGACGAAACCTTTGTCGTCAACAGAAATTCGTCGTTCACACGTTCTTCCCCTTCAACTTGGTTCACTACTTTTCTTTATAGGCAACTTTTAAAATCAATTTACTAAAAATCTTTTTGAGCTATTAACATTTTTATAACGTAGGCACTTATACAATTAAGTGTAGTAGTCTGCCATGATAGTGACGCATGCGCAGTTGATCAAAATGGTTCATTTGTATGCGCAAATAAATCAATATCATTAATTCTTATGCGCACTTGATCATTATGTTCATTACACATGCGCACTATATGTTTATGGCAGTTACACATGCGCAGTAATGCTTTATGGCAATTACAAATGCGCAGTAATGCTCTATGACAAATACACATGCGCAGTAATGCAGTTTGGGATCTAACTAAGCTTAGTAGTTGTTACCTACTTTTTTAATTATGTCAGATAATTATATCCCCCCCCACCCCACCTCCCACTTATTTTGTAAAATTTGTAAACTTTGCTAAAATTTTATATTATTTTAAGTAAATTTAAAAACATTGTAAAATTTGTAAAACATAATTTTTTTTTTCGTCAAACACGTATAAATTCTAATAAAATTGAACACAAATGTTTTGGAATGCTGATTTTTCTTCAGTAATGCTCTATGACAATAACACATGCGCAGTAATGCAGTTTGGGATCTAACTAAGCTTAGTAGTTGTTTCCTACTTTTTTAATTATGTCAGATAATTATCTCAACCCCCCCCACCCCACCTCCCACTTATTTTGTAAAATTTGTAAACTTTGCTGAAATTTTATATTATTTTAAGTAAATTTAAAAACATTGTAAAATTTGTAAAACATAATTTTTTTTTTCGTCAAACACGTATAAATTCTAATAAAATTGAACACAAATGTTTTGGAATGCTGATTTTTCTTCAGTAATGCTCTATGACAATAACACATGCGCAGTAATGCAGTTTGGGATCTAACTAAGCTTAGTAGTTGTTACCTACTTTTTTAATTATGTCAGATAATTATCTTAACCCCCTTCCCCACCCCACCTCCCACTTATTTTGTAAAATTTGTAAACTTTGCTGAAATTATATATTATTTTAATTAAATTTAAAAACATTGTAAAATTTGTAAAACATAATTTTTTTTTTCGTCAAACACGTATAAATTCTAATAAAATTGAACACAAATGTTTTGGAATGCTGATTTTTCTTCAGTAATGCTTTATAACAATAACACATGCGCAGTAATGCAGTTTGGGATCTAACTAAGCTTAGTAGTTGTTACCTACTTTTTTAATTATGTCTGATAATTATATTAACCCCCCCCCACCCCACCTCCCACTTATTTTGTAAAATTTGTAAACTTTGCTGAAATTTTATATTATTTTAAGTAAATTTAAAAACATTGTAAAATTTGTAAAACATAATTTTTTTTTTCGTCAAACACGTATAAATTCTAATAAACTTGAACACAAATGTTTTGGAATGCTGATTTTTCTTCAGTAATGCTCTATGACAATAACACATGCGCAGTAATGCAGTTTGGGATCTAACTAAGCTTAGTAGTTGTTACCTACTTTTTTAATTATGTCAGATAATTATCTCAACCCCCCCCCCACCCCACCTCCCACTTATTTTGTAAAATTTGTAAACTTTGCTGAAATTTTATATTATTTTAAGTAAATTTAAAAACATTGTAAAATTTGTAAAACATAATTTTTTTTTTCGTCAAACACGTATAAATTCTAATAAAATTGAACACAAATGTTTTGGAATGCTGATTTTTCTTCAGTAATGCTCTATGACAATAACACATGCGCAGTAATGCAGTTTGGGATCTAACTAAGCTTAGTAGTTGTTACCTTCTTTTTTAATTATGTCAGATAATTATCTCAACCCCCCCCCTAGCCCAGCCCCCACTTATTTTGTAAAATTTGTAAACTTTGCTGAAATTATATATTATTTTAATTAAATTTAAAAACATTGTAAAATTTGTAAAACATAATTTGTTTTTTCGTCAAACACGTATAAATTCTAATAAAATTGAACACAAATGTTTTGGAATGCTGATTTTTCTTCAGTAATGCTCTATGACAATAACACATGCGCAGTAATGCAGTTTGGGATCTAACTAAGCTTAGTAGTTGTTTCCTACTTTTTTAATTATGTCAGATAATTATCTCAACCCCCCCCCACCCCACCTCCCACTTATTTTGTAAAATTTGTAAACTTTGCTGAAATTTTATATTATTTTAAGTAAATTTAAAAAAATTGTAAAATTTGGAAAACATAATTTTTTTTTTCGTCAAACACGTATAAATTCTAATAAAATTGAACACAAATGTTTAGGAATGCTGATTTTTCTTCACTAATGCTCTATGACAATAACACATGCGCAGTAATGCAGTTTGGGATCTAACTAAGCTTAGTAGTGGTTACCTTCTTTTCTAATTATGTCAGATAATTATCTTAACCCCCTTCCCCACCCTACCCCCCACTTATTTTGTAAAATTTGTAAACTTTGCTGAAATTATATATTATTTTAATTAAATTTAAAAACATTGTAAAATTTGTAAAACATAATTTGTTTTTTCGTCAAACACGTATAAATTCTAATAAAATTGAACACAAATGTTTTGGAATGCTGATTTTTCTTCAGTAATGCTCTATGACAATAACACATGCGCAGTAATGCAGTTTGGGATCTAACTAAGCTTAGTAGTTGTTACCTACTTTTTTAATTATGTCAGATTATTATCTCAACCCCCCCCCCACCCCACCTCCCACTTATTTTGTAAAATTTGTAAACTTTGCTGAAATTTTATATTATTTTAAGTAAATTTAAAAACATTGTAAAATTTGGAAAACATAATTTTTTTTTTCGTCAAACACGTATAAATTCTAATAAAATTGAACACAAATGTTTTGGAATGCTGATTTTACTTCAGTAATGCTCTATGACAATAACACATGCGCAGTAATGCAGTTTGGGATCTAACTAAGCTTAGTAGTGGTTACCTTCTTTTCTAATTATGTCAGATAATTATCTTAACCCCCTTCCCCACCCTACCCCCCACTTATTTTGTAAAATTTGTAAACTTTGCTGAAATTTTATATTATTTTAAGTAAATTTAAAAACATTGTAAAATTTGTAAAACATAATTTTTTTTTTCGTCAAACACGTATAAATTCTAATAAAATTGAACACAAATGTTTTGGAATGCTGATTTTTCTTCAGTAATGCTCTATGACAATAACACATGCGCAGTAATGCAGTTTGGGATCTAACTAAGCTTAGTAGTTGTTACCTACTTTTTTAATTATGTCAGATAATTATTTTAACCCCCTTCCCCACCCTACCCCCCACTTATTTTGTAAAATTTGTAAACTTTGCTGAAATTTTATATTATTTTAATTAAATTTAAAAATATTGTAAAATTTGTAAAACATAATTTTTTTTTCGTCAATGACGTATAAATTCTAATAAAATTAAAAACAAATGTTTTAAAATGCTGATTTTTGACGTTCTTCTTAAAATTAAAGAAGGAGGTGTAAAAATTCATCAACATATTATCAGAATATTATCATGTCAATTAAAAAATAAAAAATTTTTACATTTTAAGGCGTATTTTCTTCACATACTTGACATAAAATCTAGGATAACCCACCGGTCTTTTCATACTTTTAAAAACCTTTTTCTTGGGGTACACGGGGGAGGGGGTAGGTTAAAAATTAATCAACGTACTATTAGAAAATTTCATGTTAATTGTAGTGTAAAATTTTTTTTTCAAACATTCACTTATTCATTTAGAAAAAAGGGTTTTAAAATTTTCGAGAATTTCTATGTAGTAATCTGTTATTATATTATGACGAAACCTTTGACGTCAACAGAAATTCGTCGTTCAGTCGTTCTTCCCCTTCCACTTGGTGCACTTCTTTCCTTCTAAGCAACTTTTCAAATCAATTCACATAAAATCTTTTTGAGCTATAATTTTTTATAACGTAGGCACTTATACAATTAAGTGTAGTAGTCTGCCATGATAGTGACGCATGCGCAGTTGATCAAAATGGTCCATTTGTATGCGCAGTAAGTCAATTTCATTACTCTATTGAAAAAAGCGATGTCGAAAACGATATCGACTTGGTATCGAAATCGACATCGAAAACTATGTCGATAACGACGTAGAAAATGACATAGAAAGTGACATCGAAAATGTCGTCGAAAACGACATCACGAAATGGTGCCTTTTTCGACGTCGAAATCGATGTCGAAAACGACGTCGAAAACGATTTTGAAAAAGACGTCGTTTTATATATAAATAATTTTTTTTTCTTATAAAATATGTTTATCATAATATTTTATTTAATTAATCATATTTTCGCTAATTATATTTTAAAGTTCTTATTTGTTTTTAAATGTAAATATAATATTTGGGTTCTTATTATTTAGTATGTTATTTTCAGTAACATACAATGTAATATAATTTTTTTTATTATATATTATATTATATAATTTATAATTAAAAGGAAGGTATAAGCAGGTAAGTAGCGCTACAAAACTATGTACAGGTACAATATATTTAATTTTAACATTTGAATTTATTGCGAACACAAAAAAAAGACAGCCTGTTGAGAAAAAAAAATTGAATACCATTTCTTTTTTTTTATTTATGATTTTATATTTAAATTCTTTTTTTATAAACACTATTCGAATAGAATAAAAAATATATAATATCAGTATTAGTGATAATATTTTGTATTATAATTATACACAATGCTGAGGTGATTATTATTTAAATATTTTTATTATTAACAAGGAAAATAAAATTTATTTTAAATCTTCAAACGATTTTACGAACTTATGATTCAGCTTGCACGTTGAGAACCTGCAACGTCTTACCATTTCTCGCACAGCTAAGGAGGTGCTGCCCTCTTCTAGTTTATAAAATGACTCTTCTCATGAATTTTGCGCGCCTTTCCTTCCAAATGTAGATGTTAGTCTTCTTAGTATCTGCATTGACTAAAACTGAAAGCAGAAACGTTTAAAACATAAATAAAACATCAGTCATAATGATTATAATATAATAATAATAATAATAATAATTATTATTATTATTATTCTTATTATTTTAAAAATATTAATACTCCATAACAAATTCATCAATGAGGAAGAAATTCTGATATTTTTTTAAATTATTAAATCCAATAACAAAACATTTAAATTTAAATAAAACACGGTTATAGCAAATGTAACGTACAATTTCGAAAGCAGATAAAGATATTGGAAAAATGATATAACATGCATAAAAGAATATATTCTTGAATTATTTTAAAATTTTATTATTATTATTATTGTTGTTAACATATAAGTTATTATTTTTAACTTACCAAAAATTAAAATTCTAGACTTTTCACGAGTAACAACATAAAGCTGTTACCCCTTCAGGACTCTCAATATTTATGAACCGTATGGTCCTCAGGACCACCGTAAGGCGGAGCGAAAGTTACACCAATGGGTAATGGGCAATCTCTAGTATGCATGTATGTTTAGTACCTCTCATCTATTCACTTTTTTTCTCCTACCACTTTCGTAAACATCTTCCTCGTATACCCCTAAAAGATTCTTCAATTTTTACACATACTATAGTTAAAACTGTAAACTCTTTAATGCTTTTCTCTCTCCTTTTTCCGAAACGATGTTTCTCGAAAATATTTCTTCACAGGATCCTGTATTCCTGTTGTGACACTTATTTTTTGCAACATATGATAAATCTCAAGCAATAACATGGAATAAATTTGATTTTTGGAAATTTTTATTTTCCTGCAAAACATTACTTTGAACAAATATTGATTGTATTGTTTATTTGATAGTGAATATTTATTCATTATTATCAGATGAGTCAACAATTTTCTAAAAATGAAGTTTAATAAATTATTTTAAAAATAATATAATTATAAGGCTGTGAAAAAGTGGTTTTAAAAATTTTTATGATGATTTCAAAATTTAAGAATATTTCTGAATTGAATATTCTCTAAACTATTTGACTGATTTGACTCATTAATTTTTCAAGAATTAACCTTAAATAAGTTTTATAAACAATGACTTTAAATCTTTTTGCAATGATTTCAACTTTACAATTTTACCCAACATCTGAATTAGATGAATTCATAAACTGATAATGGGGCCATACTTAAATAACGTATAACAGCTTAAAGGGGGGGGGGGGGGATTCAATGGTTGTACGTTATTTTTTAAATTTGGTAAATTTAAAATTAATTTAAAGAAATAAAGAATAGACATAGAAAAGCTTATAATTTATTTAATAATATAACACAACATTATGAAAATAATTACGTAAAACGACTAAAAAGGTTGTGTTACGATTTGTTACATAAAGGTGGGGGGAGGGGGAGGGTTCGAAACTGTTTCTTAAAAGAGTTTACGTTATTTAAGTATGGCCCCTAAGTCAAAATTTACAAATCTCTTAATCTTGATCATTTTTTCTCACAGCAGGACTCTAAAAAACTCAAATTCAAAAAATTTTTAAAAATATTTTTGAAGACTTTTTTTGAAAATGTTTATATCACGTTCATAAGTTTAAACCTTGAGAATGTTTGTAATTAAAAAATAATTTTATGATAATTGACGTTTTTTTTTAGTAGAATGGTGAAAGTTTTTTTTGCATTGGCTTTAGTATCATTATATAATTTAATTATTGTTTAAACGTATCAGTGAAAAGTTTAAGATATTAATTTTGACTATTGAGCAAACCAGTGCGACGTCACAAGTCCGTTAAATTTTGTGATTTGGCAAAAAGGTTGGGTCCGAAACCCAAATTTACATTCAAATGCATGGGATTATTATTATAAAATGGTTTTACGAGTAATTTATTCTAAAATTGCATAAATTATTGCAATTAAAAGGTAGAATATGTTTTTTGCGTCTTTGTAATATACTTTATGTTTCTTATCAATTTTTTAATTTGCACTTAACAGGTAAATAAACAACCAGAATGACAGAACTTCCTAACCTATTTTCAATTTTTCAGTATTTTTTTGGCATTTAAAAATAAAGCAAATAACTGATAATATGTATGAATATATATTTTAGAAACGTAATAAAATATGTTTCATTTCCCACCCTTAATAATTCTAACCGTATTTTATTGTATTCCCAAGTAGCACGTAATATTACGTAAGTATCGCAGTAATATTACATTCAATATTAGTAATATTACAGGTTGATGTTACAGTAATATTACTGTGACATTAAAATGTCCGCGTCAAGGTAATATTACAAGGTAATATTGAGGTAATATTACAAGGTAATATTGAGGTAATATTACAAAGTGATATTACAGTAATGTTATAAAGTAACATTACAGTAATATTACAGTGACATTATAGTAATATTACAATTAAATATAATGTATAAAAAATTTTGGGGGACCGAGTCTTGAACCCTTGTAAGCTGACCATGTAGGTAGATGCCTTAAACCACTCGGCTACTTAGCTCTTAGAATATATTCTAGAAAGTCTTCTACATATTGTACTACATATTTGTAATATTAATGTAATATTACAAGGAGATTTGTAATATTACTGTAATATTAATTTCATATTTTTTTGTAATATTACTACGTAATATTACCTCAACATTGTGACGTTTCAGATTAAATATTATAAATAAAATATTGCCCGATGATTCCTAATTTAGAATAAAACTCAAATAAAGAATTTGGTTCAATGTGTGTCGAGAGAAATCACAAACAAGATGATAATATTTATTCCTTCTCTTCGGATCCAGTTGACACGAGTGTCGTCCACTCGTGTTTTATTATTTTGGCGGAATTCGTCCCTTTCTGATCTTTTGGATTGGTTGCCGGATGGTTTGATTATATTGATTGGTAGCGAAAATTAAAACACAAATACTAGGTTCAAATCTTTTTCAATATATTCTATAATATATTCTATACTATACTACTTTACTACTTTAATCATTTTCCAATTCATTGTGTTTAATTGATTTCAATACGTTTTCAAAATTTATTCTTTTATTTAATTTTAACGAATTTTTAAAAACTATTTATTTTAATTAATTTAAATAAACAAAAATAAATTCTGACTATTCTCAATTTTGAATGATTTTTCTAATTAAAGTAATTTTAAATAATTCTGAATACATTTTAATACTTCAATATTTTTAATAATTTTCCAATTCATTATGTTTAATTGATTTCAATACGTTTTCAAAATTAATTCTTTCATTTTATTTTAACGAATTTTCAAAACTATTTATTTTAATTAACTTAAATGAATTTTAAAAATAAGTTATATTGTTACTTTTAAAATAACATTCAGACAATTGAAGCTCAAATTAAATACATTTTTTGGATACTTTTGAATAATTTTTAATTTTTTGAATACTTTAATGCTTTTAATAAATTGTAAAATTTATTTATTTATACTCAAGAATTTAAATTCAGGCACTTAAGCTTTTATCAATTATTTTACAATAATTTATAATATTTAAATATTCTATTAATTTTTCAAAATTCATGTATTTTAAAGATTCAGAAATAAAACTTTGACAGTTAAAATTCTCTCAAAAATCAAAATTAAACTATTATTTTTAATAACTCTGAATAATTTGAATATTTGAATATTTTAGTAAACTTTCAAAAATTATTTATTTTGGCGATTTCTAAATTAAACTCAGTTAATTGAACTTTTAATTGAATTTTATTTTAGTAATTCTAAAAAAAACTTTTAATATCTTAATCGTCGTTTTTATTATCCTTGAATATTTTTAATTTTATATAAAAATTTAACTTTCACTACGCCGAAAGACAAAACTAACCATTAATTTCAGCAAAACCAAACAATTTGAAATAAAGAAAAATTTCGATTTCTGGTGTTTACGAATTCATAATGTCTTTAAGGAGAATTTAAAAATGTTTATTTTAAATAATTGAATTCTACCGGAAATTAAAATTTTCAACGGTTCTGAATAATATTTTGAATAGTTGAATAGTTGAATATTTTGACGACCTCTAAAAATTCATTATTTTAATACATTAAATAGAAACTAAGGATAGAATTTCTGTACAAGATTTCAATTTTTTATTGTTTTTAATATTCGAAATCGTTACCTACAACATCATTGAAAATTTTGAATTATAGGAAATTCAAATTTTAACACGCCGAATACGTTAAAATATATTGAAATATATTAAAATATATAAAATATTTTAAAATATATAAAATATTTATAACTTTGAGCAGACAGTCTTTGACAAAATGCAAGTAATTAAAATTCTTAAATTCTATTAAGAAATTAAATCTTAAATAATTTCTGAATTACTTTAAACGTTATTATTTTATTAGTTCCTAGAGAAATAAAATAATTTGTATTTTATTAGAAATTATTTATTTTAACGCTTTCAAAATAAAATTTCAGACAGATAAATCTGAAATTGAATTAATTAATCCAACAGGCCATTTTTCAATATTTTAAATAGGACTAAACGATTTGATTTTATAAACAAATTCAGTTCTCAGTAATTTTTAATTATTTTAATTTTGAGTGAATTTTCGGAAAGTAATTATTCAATACCTATAAGGTTAATGAATGTTTTTCCGAAATTTAAAATTTCGAATAACTCCGATCGTTTGAAATCATTATTTTCAACAGAAATCAAACATCTCGAATTTGTCGAAACTCGATTTCCAGCCTTCTAATAATTGAGGCCTATTCGGAAATCGTTGAACAATAGCCTAGAGTTTCCGAAGAATTAAATTTAAAAAATGCTAATCTCAGAAGAATTTAAGATAATTCATACGATTAAATAACTAAAGTGGGTTGTTCCAATAGTTCCAATAATTTGGAACACTAGATGGTTATTATTTCAAAAATGATTTATTCTTTTCTTGTACCTTGTTTTATTTTTATTTCTTGTAATTATGTTTTACTTTTCAGCAAGGGTGCGGAAACATTTTAAACTGAAAATATACAAAAAATGAAATGGGAAGTGAAGTGCGTGTAAAATAAAAATTTAAATTAGCTATTTTTGTTTATCGTTACTAAGCGTTAGTCGTCCTTTGGGTTGCTGAAAGAATAGCAACCACCATTGCACTCAGGGTGGATGCGGAATTGGAACGATATAGGACGGTGGTTATACTCCGCGTGCTCGCGAGCTCTGACCTCCTCAACAATAAAAAAAACTTCCTCCGATTAACCTTGTCGTAAGTGTGTAGCCACTTGGACAAGTGAAGAGGACTAAACAGAATAATACATTTAAAAAAAATGAATTTCCGCGTTCAGGTGTATCACAATTAATAATTATAAACCGAATTTTTGTTCAAGAGAAAAAAAAAAGGGGGGGGTTTGATACTTTTAAATTAGAAGATGAGAAATCAAAATTGTTTACTCATAACCTCTTAAAGTGTCAAACCCTTGGTGCTGAAAAACTGAGCCCTACTGAAAAATCCTATATAGGATCCTACATAGGATCCTATATAGAATCCATATGGATTCCTATGAGAATCCACGTAGGATCCTATATAGGATCCTATATAGGTATTGTCCTATAGGAATCCATGTGGATTCTCATAGGAATCTATGTGGATTCCTATAGGTCGCCTATAGGACACGTCCTATATAGGATCCTATGTGGACTCTCCTATAGGAATACATGTAGGATCTCATATAGGATCCTACATAGGCGTCCCAAAAAAATTTTTGTAAACCCCCCTACATAGGATCCTACGTAGGTTCCCATATAGGATCCTATATAGGATCTTTTATGGGCGCCCAAAAAAAATTATGTACACAGAATAAATTGTTTTTTTTAAACAACTTTATTCAAATATACATTAAGTACCATTATAAGGACGAAAAATATTTACTGCGCAGGCGTAAGTATTGTAGAATACGTAAAAGACGACTGCGCATGAGGAAGGGGTACAAAAAATTTTTTTGGGGATACCCATGTAGGATCTTACATGGGTTCCCATATAGGATCCTATATGGGAACCTACGTAGGATCATATGTAGGAGGGTGTACAAAAAATTTTTGGGACGCCTATGCAGGATCCTATATGAGATCCTACATGTATTCCTATAGGAGAGTCCACATAGGATCCTATATAGGACTTGTCCTATAGGCGACCTATAGGAATCCACATAGATTCCTATGAGAATCCACGTGGATTCCTATAGGACAATACCTATATAGGATCCTATATAGGATCCTACGTGGATTCTCATAGGAATCCATATGGATTCTATATAGGATCCTATGTAGGATCCTATATAGGATTTTTCAGTAGGGAGAAATCAACTCAGCCACTAAAGTAATTGAATTCTATTCTAAATAGGATTTCTAATAATTGACTTACCTTAAATTTATTATTTCACGGGAAATTAAATAATTGAATTTTATTAAAAATTCGACTTTTAATAACTCGAGTCATTTTTATCTTAAATTTTCAAATATTTAATCAATTCAATCAATTTGAATTATTCTGAATTTCATTCTTAAGTTATTCAAATTCGATCCTCGATAATTTGAATTATTTTTAATCTTATTGTATTATTGAATTATTTAAAGTTCGAAATTCGATAATTAAATTATTTTTAATCTTAATGTTTTATTGAATTATTTTAAGTTTGAAATTCGATAATTTGTGTTATTTTGAATTTATTATTAGAGTAATTCAATTAGAATTTTTTTTAATTCGAATATTTATTCAAAAATCAATAATTCAAATTATTTTGAATTTATTATTTTAATAACTTGATTAGAATTATTAAAATCGAACTTTGTTAAAAAATTCAAGTCCTAATAATTTTGTAAATTTTGAATTTGATAATTATTATTTCGATTTTAATGTTTTCAATAAATTGCAAAGATTCCGATACTAACTTAGTGTTCGTAGTGAAATTTAACTTTACTGGTCCCCTCGAAGCGGGGATAATTTAGGAACCTGGGAACACCATTAATATGGCACTTTTTCTTTGGCAGAAATTGGATTTTTATTTGAATGTCGATTTTCTAGTATTCTCAAACAACTTTAGAATTTTCGGGAATTCAATTTGGGTCCGTTTGAAAACCTAAGTTTGATTTAAAAAAATTCTGGGGTTTTAAATCGATAATCTTGATAGAAATTAAAGATGCTTATTGACTATTGTCTTAAGAGGGTTAGCAGATGGTAATTAGGAACTAGGTTTCGCATGAATAGTAAATATTATGAATGTAATTTTTAAAAAAAAAAAAATTTCTAGCAATAGATTAGATTTCTTCTTCTTCTTTTAATCTTTTATCTCTTTATCTCTTTGTTTAGAGATAATATTCTAAACTCTAAATCCAGGTCCCAAAAGCTTCTTTGTTACTTACTCACTTAAAGTCGACAATCGCGATTCACGAGGTTACTGATAATTTAGATTTACATTAGCAGCTTCAAAATAAGAATAGTTAGGCATGATACCGGTGGCATTAACAAGGTTGTAATCGTTGCTGTGTAAGATTTCGAATTTCACAAACTCCTTTATATCGTCGGCTTAATTGTGGTTGGGTTTCAATATGCTCCGGATGATCGGAGGACTGTTCCAGTGTTGTTGAGGTTATACGGTAGTTAGCATCTTCAATGGTGAATGTGAAGTGGCGCCTTTCCCTAAGGATTATCTGTGATGCTTCTTTTCTTGAGTTGACTATGTTAAAGAGACGTCGCTTCTTTTCTCGAGGTATGGGAATTTCGTTTTCTTGATTAGTAGATTTGAATCGAAATTGAATGCTCTTGGTTTGAATTTTTGTAAACAACAGGATTAGGATGAGTCCTGCAGTAACTAGTCCAAGTCTTGTGTAAGTTCTAACATCTGAGCTTCTTCTCTCATTTTGGGTATGTTGCATCGTCCCAGGGAGAAATCGTACAGGTCTTGTTCCAGTTCACCCAGAGTCTTTCCATTGTTTGTTGTTGTTGTTGAAAACAGATGGGAATACTCAAAGACGATTTAACTAGTACATGAAGTATCTCGTTCTTTTTCTACAAGAGAATATCTACTATTATCTTCAGATGGTTTTCCTCCGAGAGCGCAGTAGTGTGAGATATTTGAGTAAGTTTTTTCAGTCTCAGATTAGGTCCTTCCAAGGGGAATTTCAAGTTCTACTGGTGTCACCGAATTTCCATAAAAATTAATGATAAGTGATCACTAGAGTTTAAGGTTCTTTGTAATTCTCTTTTTCGTGATTGGTATATTATTTCTGAAGTCTTAGTTGCTGCCTTATAGTGCCACGTCAGTTGGTCCGGTATGGCATCAAATAAAGTCCTTCGAACTTCGTTATGATGGTATACTCCTTCTTTTTGGTCTCCCAGCTTTCTTGACAGTTCTTGTGTCTTTAGGTCTTGTCGTTTAAGTGCGTCGGTTTGTTTGTTTGATTTAATACGTTCAAGAAGATAACTATCCTTCAGATGGTGGTGTAAACCTCAAGGTCCAATTTGTACTCGTGGTAATTTCCATTGATGTTGTTGAAGGTCGTGATCCGTTATCCTTCTGGGGCTTGGCAAGAATGTGTGTTGAGAGAACAGAGATAGCTAGGAGAGACAAAACACATTTCGTTATGAAGTTCACGGTCCGTCCAGTATTAATAATTCTTTATTAAAAAAGAAAAATATTAGTAACAAATTAGAGAGAATTTCGAATCTTAACAATGCGTGGCCATGATTTTGTCCCGATATATCCTGCAAAAGTTTGCGAAAAAGGACGGTGAGCCTCTAACCTTAAACATGAGTAGGTAGTACATTTTAAGTTGTAATACCAAGCATTCGAACATGGGAGTCATGGCTGCACTTGCACTGAGGGAAAGATACTGTTGAATCAATAGTGCCGATACTGTTGAATTCCATATCTTCAAAACAACAGTTTTTTTTATAGATTCAAACAAATTTGTTTGTTTGTCTGTTTGTTTTTTTTTTTCATTAAATAAAAATATCTGGAACTAATGATTTAAAAATATAACACTTTAAATTACAATACCGTTAAAATACAAAAGAAAAGCATATATATTGATTAAAGGAATCTTGACTTGGTTCAAAGAAAACATATTTTTAAAACAGTAAACGTCTTATGAAATTAATAGAATAATTTTATAGAAAAAAAAACAATAGTAAGTTTAAACAAAAATACTTTAAATTTTATAGAATCTACTGTTATGTCAACTACTAAAATTTTTGAATATGTTCAAAGGCTGTTACTTTTGAATCCATATTGATATATTAAACAGAGTCAAAAAACACTGATTTTGAGATTATAACTGTATATTCTTTTATCGAAATTTACAAAAAAATTAGAGAATTATAAAATATTTAAAATATTACAAAAAAAAATATTAGTTTAAATTTTTAACTTTGACTCAACATTAAGAAAAATACTTGAAGGATGTTTTTAAAGGTGGTTTATAATCAAACAAACAAAAATTATGCTATTGAGTCAAATATTTTTACTTTCAAAACAATCTGAATCTACTTTTAATTCGTTTAAGTATACTATTAAATTTTTAATGTTTGTAATTGAAAGAACAAAATCATCCTATTAAATTTAACAATTTTACTTTGTAAACAATATGAATATTGTTGAAGTAAAAGCATATACTACAAAATTCATAGTGCGAAAGTTAATAGTACATATTTCTAAAATGATAGTAAATATATTTGAACGACGGCGAAGACGCCGTTTAAAGCTTCCAACCAAAATACTATGGATTCAAGAGCACCTTTTTTTCTCAGTGTGGTTAAGATCCGGAACCCATGTGAAATATTTGACGAAAGAGCACCGAAAATGTTCGAGGTTTGAGTTTTGTTTCTGGTACCGTTCTTGTCGTGGGACATTTTAATGTGCCCTTATAGATGTAACTTATTTAAAAAAAAAAAATATTGGTTAGTTAGGCTGAAAAGAAAAACAAGGGTTCAAGATGTGACAGAATGTCGCCACCACTGGATTTTCTTATTAAGTAAATTTGAAACCAGTAGATATATTATTTCAATGTTAACCTTTCAGCCAAGCAACCAAGATAAGTAAACAATTTGAATTTCGACTTGTTTTCGTTTGTACCTAGGCGAGAGCAACGCTACTTTCTTCGATTAAGTTTAACACCTCGACGTCACTGTCATTTGTTCGGAATAGTATCATCGTAGCGTTAGTGTCGTCAATGTCGTCAGTAACGATTAAGTCGTCGTTGTTGTCGACGGGATGCCTGAATCGAAATTTGGCGATACTGACCGTTTCTAGGAAGGAAAAGAATTATTGTTCTCAAAAGAACTTCGTTGCTGACGGAATAATACACTGAGTGAAGTTTGCACATCAAAAATAAGGAGTTCAAGTTTGTAAAAATAAATTAAAATTGCAATGAATAGGGTGCTGTGGACTGATATGCAGCATTTTTTTTTGTTGCTCATAAAACATGTTCAATAATCAAATTCTTAAATATTTCATGATTGAATAATGTAGAGAAAAGAAAATACTACATTCCTTCGTTAATAGATTTTAAAAAACAATTTAATTTGTCCTAAAAAGAAATTATTGCATTCTCAAAAAAAATTAAAACAAAAATAAAACAGTTCTCTTATGGTTTTGCGGGTCTGGTAGTAGTGATCCCGTATCCTGGCCTACGGCTGATCTCCCGAGGGCTAATTATGGTCCTCGTAGAGCGTTGGCTAACAGGATCGTGACCGCAGACGCGATCAGGTGGGCCATTGAATCATTTATTCCCTACAAGTCTCCCGGACCGGACGGCATCTCTCCCGTTCTTTTACAAAGGGCGGGCGAAAGTGTAGTCGGCCCGTTGGTAAGGCTTGCTAGAGCAAGTTTGACTCTGGGATATGTTCCAGAGATATGGAGGGGTACGAAAGTGGTTTTCATACCTAAAGCAGGCAGAATTGGTTACACCTCACCGAAGGACTTTCGACCAATCAGCCTAACATCTTTCGTCTTAAAAACAGTAGAAAGACTGGTGGATAGATATATCCGCTGTGAGATCCTGTCTAGACATCCGCTTCACAGAGATCAACATGCCTATAGAGCAGGACGCTCTACTGAAACAGCCCTAACTAGAGCTGTACATCTAATTGATGGTCAGCTAGAAGTTAAGGGTTTTGCTATTGGGGTTTTTATGGATATCGAGGGGGCCTTCAATTACACCTCTAGGGATGTAATACGAAGGGCTATGCGCGTCCATGAAATTCCGGAGACAATCGTTGACTGGACCTGCCACATGTTAGGCAATAGGAACCTTATAACGAGTAAGGGTGGTACTACCCTGCGGGGGGTCGTTAATTCTGGCTGTCCGCAGGGAGAAGTTATCTCACCTCTGCTGTGGTGCCTGGTGGTTGATGAGCTGCTAAAGTTACTCACAGAAAAAGGCTTCCATGTGATTGGGTACGCGGATGACATCTTGTTGATTGTCCGTGGCCAGCACCTGGAGGAATTATTTGGAATAGTGCAGCAGGCATTGAACCTTGTCGACAATTGGTGCCGACAAGTCAACCTGTCCGTCAATCCAAAGAAAACTGAGGTTGTCGTCTTCACGAGACGCTATAAGTAGAAAGCTACACGCACGCTGAGGCTCTCGGGACAAGAACTTCAACTGTCAGTGCGAGCAAAGTATCTTGGAGTCATCCTGGATAGTAAACTGGCCTGGAATGAACACTTAGAAGATAAGTGCAAGAAATTCATGGCAGCCCTCTGGCAATGTAAAAGAGCCATCGGGCATAGCTGGGGTTTAAAACCGGATACACTAATGTGGATCTATAAGACTATTCTGCTTCCTAGGCTAACTTAAGCATCTGTGGTCTGGTGGAGCAGAGTCGAATTGTTGTCGACTATCGATCGACTTGAAAGTGTAAGGGGAATGGTCCTGAGGTGCATAACGGGGGCGTTGGGTACCACACCTATAATGTCCCTGGGTGCACTTTTGGGGCTGGAACCACTACACCTCACCATCAAAGCAGAGGCGGTTAAATCTGCCCTGAGAATAAACGATGGACTTGGGCGGAAGTATGTCAGAGGAAAGGGTTACGTGACACTTCCTGCTAGTTTGGTGGAAAAATCTATCTTCAAAATGAGAAGGGATAGAATTTCTCCGCAATACCTCTTTGACAAGAAATATAAAATTAGCTTACCAGCAAAAGAGGACTGGAAAAATGGACTCGTGGTCCTCCCCACTGATGGTGACATCTGGTTTACAGATGGAGCCAAAGGGGAAGTGGCTGCGGGTGCAGGTCTATATCATGAAACAACTATGGAGGGCTCGGCATTTAAGCTTGGGTCCACTGTAACTGTTTTACAAGCCGAGATAACGGCACTGCTCTACGCGGCCGGTGAGACCGCGGAGCTCTGTCGTGGTAGGAACATATTTTTCCTTTCGGATAGCAAGGCGGCCTTACTGTCCTTGAATCATTACTCAACAACATCTCATCTAGTTTGGGAGTGCCACTGTGCACTAAATCACCTAGCTGAGACTAACCGCGTCACGCTCCTATGGGTTCCAGGTCACTCTGGAATTAGGGGAAACGAGAAGGCGGATCGACTTGCAAAGGCGGGTAGTAGGAGCCGCACTATTGGCCCTGACCCGCCTGTAAATGTCTCTAATGCAGTGTTGGCCTTAGAATTCAAACAATGGCTACGCGCAGAACACCAAAAGGAGTGGAATGGCTACGCTGGTGGCAGACAGGCTAAGTCACTCCTTGGTAACACTATCAACCTGAAACGAGCTGCAGATTTCTGTAAGCTCAGCAGGATAGATGCCAAGACCCTAACGCAAATATTAACTGGCCATGGGGATCTTCGCTATCACCGACACAAACTGGGCATTGTCAATGACCCCGAGTGTCGGAAGTGTGGGTTGGAGGATGAAACCTCTACTCATGTACTCTGCCATTGCCCTTCGCTAACTAGCGAACGACTTCACCTCATAGGAAAACCATTCCTTGAGGAAGCAGATATCGCGGCCATGACTCCGGCTCGGGTTCTCTCCTTGTGGAGGGGGCTCTGGGCTTAGGATTAGATGGCTCGTTTTTCTTTTTTTTTTTTTGGGGGGGCGTAAAGGGATTACCCAAGCGCCGTTGGTTGTACAACCATTCCCCTTCTCTTAATAATAAATATGGTTTTGCGAGTTGAATACCGATTAAAAACTCCACTTTGGTTACTGACAATTGTAGAACTGTGGTAACGTTCAAGAACTATGATCCGCAGCTTGACAAAAATATAGTTAATTAACGTTCGTTTAATAAAGTTTTCAATTATTCTTAAACCATTACACGAACCGAATTCGCTAATACTGCTGCGTAGTCTAACAGTCAAGCCACTGAACTTTTAGAAAACTTGCGATCCGCCGCACGGCGTAAAGGCAGTTTGATAAAAGTGTTAGCTCGTTTATTAATAATTGTAAAATAATAATAAACGTTAAAGACTTGCGATCCGCCGCTCGGCGCAAAGGCAATTAATTAACGTCAATAAAATTTTTCAATTATTCTTAAAATACCTGTCAGATTGATTTTATTACTACTACCAAGTACTCTAACAGTCAAGCCACTGTAACTTTTAGAAAACTTGCAATCCGCCGCACGGCGTAAAGGCAGTTTGATAAAAGTGTTAGCTCGTTTATTGATAATTGTAAAATAATAATAAACGTTAAAGACTTGCGATCCGCCGCACGGCGCAAAGGCAATTAATTAACGTCAATAAAATTTTTCAATTATTCTAAAAATACCTGTCAGATTCCAAAGAGAATAACACGGTTCATTACAAAATTCAAAAAGCTTGTAAAAGAGAAGAGAGGGTAACCGCGAAAAGGTAAACACCCACCGCTGCCACCACAACTGTGACGTTTCAGATTAAATATTATAAATAAAATATTGCCCGATGATTCCTAATTTAGAATAAAACTCAAATAAAGAATTTGGTTCAATGTGTGTCGAGAGAAATCACAAACAAGATGATAATATTTATTCCTTCTCTTCGGATCCAGTTGACACGAGTGTCGTCCACTCGTGTTTTATTATTTTGGCGGAATTCGTCCCTTTCTGATCTTTTGGATTGGTTGCCGGATGGTTTGATTATATTGATTGGTAGCGAAAATTAAAACACAAATACTGGGTTCAAATCTTTTTCAATATATTCTATAAACCCCCGATTTTCTTCCCTTACAACAGCCTTTACAAGTTTTGATTTTTGAAAGATTGACCATAATAAATTATACTAGGTTCACTTACTCATACAATGCCTTAATACTAAGTCCTAATTCTACCACCTTAAAATAAGTCTGGAGTGATCCTTCCTATCCTGGATGGGCGGGGCGAAATTGTAGAGTTACAATTTTTCCAGTGGACCTTTACTTATTCACTGTAAATTGCTTCCGAATAGTTTTTTCTTTCACTTATCTATCCCGGATTTCCACTAAGGGAGGGAACGTTTTATACTACTTGGAACGACAGAAATAAAATTTAAGTCATTATATCCGTTCGCGACCACAACCAAAGTTTAATCACGAAGAATAAAATGAGTAAAAATGTTTTTTTTTCACTGTTCTGTTCAATTCCTTTCCTTTTCTTGTTTTCACGAGTCTGGAACACTTTATATTACTTGGAACGACAAAAAAAAATAGTTTCCGTCACTACTTCCGTTGGTGACCACACCCAAATTAATTTAACAAGGGAGGGAACGCTTTATACTACTGAGAACGACAAGAAAATAATTTTTAGTCACTAAATCCTTTGGTGACCACCACTCGATTAACAAAAATGGTTGGGAAAAGAGTTCAACAGAATCTTCGAAAAATTGTCCTTAGGGTTTACGTCCACACTGTCATTAAGGGAGGGAACGCTTTATACTACTTAGAATGACAGACATAAAATTTAAGTCATTAAGTCCTTTGGTGACCACACCCAAAATTCAAGTGTCGCTGGACGGGCGAGAGCCACACACGTCGTTTTAAGAATCGAGACGGATGGGAACTGCATTTAATTACTTGTGCGATTTCTTTTTATATTTTCTCAAAGCTATAGAAAAGGTAGGAACGTGAGGTGTGGCAATTTTGAAAGAGGGTTAGAGGAGGTAAAGAGTGATTGAATTTAGCAACATTTTATTTTACTGTTGCAGAACAGTCGCCGAATTTGCACAGGCCAGCACTTTGGCAATTCCTTGCTATATATTTCCACAGAAATATTAATTTATTGCTTCATCATGCCAATGAACTTTTAATATTAACAGCTAAGGAATGTTTTTATTTTCCTTAGTTGTTATCGATTATAACAACAATCTTTTATTTTTCCAATTCTATGATGCTTAGTCCTGTCAGAAAACACGTGGATGTTTTCTCTGTTGCTCTTTAGAATTTTAGAAAAGGAAGAAGGAAGAAGAAATGCATGATGGCTGTCAGGGATACGTTGGGCCGTGCGTAAGAATGTGTGCGTGGCTACCTCTCGCAAGGCGAGCGACACTCGAGTTGGTGTGTGAATACACCTATATGCGCCTCTCTTACTGTCGGTGCAAGCGTAGACAGAAAAAATTATTTATTTTATTCGAACTTTATTCGTTTAAAATAAGTTTAAGTTTAGAATCTAGAATTTACATTATTTTTCCTCAGGTTTTAGCAAGGTTCACTCCGTTGTTATATCCTAATGCGGATTTAAGATCCACATATTCAACTTCCTATTTTCCGAAGTTAATACTCATATTATTACCAAATTATCTCAGCTATAAGTACAGTTAAAATAGTGAAATAATTAATCAATAATAATAAGGAAGAAGGTCTTGACTTTAGAATTTCTACTTCATTGCGGTGCTCCTGTTGCAATAAAATTTAAAGGTCATTGACCTCAATGATTCAGTTCTGATTTTCAATAAAATCAGAGGATTTAAATTGCAAAAAAATAAATATAAAGATCTACTGTTAGGCTCGACGTTACAACATTACCCTGTAATATGACCTTGACGCGGACATTTTAATGTCACAGTAATATTACTGTAACATCAACCCGTAATATTACCAATATTGAATGTAATATTACTGCGATACTCACGTAATATTACGTGCTACTTGGGTTGTTATAAAAATTACTTTTTATTAAAATTCTGATACATTGCAATGTAAATTTGGGTTTCGAACCCAACCTTCTTGACAAATGACGAAACTTAACGGACTTGTGACGTCACACTGGTTTACTCAATATTACTGAATATTTTTTTAGCGTGAATAAATGACGAAACAAATATTTCTTGAATGAAAGATGAGAGTTCGTCCATAAATTTCTTGAAAAATTTAAACTTCTCCCTTCTATGTGAATCAAGTGCCTAATATACTGGCTCGGATATCAATATTATATTCAACTGGCGATGTACTCAGTCAAGTTACGGTCACACCTCGACAACTGCCTGCCTGCGCAGGCAGCCGATATGAGATAACAGAGGACAGAAATAGTAATTTGAATTTTTTCTCTCCCTTTATCTCATATCGGCTGCCTGCGCAGGCAGGCAGTTGTCGAGGTGTGACCGTAACTTTAATCCTCTATTGCACCATTTCCGACTTTTAGCTCTGGGTTTTAACAGTAAATGACTTTTATTTTCATTATCAGTTCTCAGATAAGTTTATTATTTTAAGTACATATATATATAAGTGTCAAATATAATTGTATCAGTAAGCAAGTACAGAATAATGTAGGTTTATCAATTACAAGGGAGAAAACTTCACAAAGTGACACAAGCATTTAAAGTCAGAAGTGAGTAATCAAGTGATCAAAGTAAATGAATTCTTATTGATTTGTACAGTACTTAATTTCATTATTCTTAATCATTTTACTAAGTATTATTTTTAATATTAACTATTGAATGGAAAAGAAACAAATTTATAAAATTTTTACTTTTTCTTATTCAATAATTAAAAACAATACTTATTAAAATAATTAAGAATTACTACTACACAAGCAGCACCTAATATTGAATGAATGTCGCAGTAATATTATACTGTAATATTGGTAATATTACGGGACAATATTACAGCGATATTGAGGTTATATTGAAATGTCCGCCTCAAGGTAATATTACAAGTAATATTACAGTGATATTGAGGTAATATTAGAAATAATGTTACGGTAATATTTCCGAGATATTGAGTTAATATTACGATGATATTGAGGTAATATTACAAATTTATTTTACATCAAATAAAACATTTTTAAAAATATTGGGCTCACCCGGGGATTGAACACGCAAGGTTCGACACGGCGCGAGTACGCCTTGTACCCCTCGGCCACCTAGCTCTTATAATATATATCAGACAGTGTTCGTCATATTTTACCAAAGGTGCTTTTAATATTACATGAATATCACTGGAATATTACCTTGAGGCGGACATTTCAATATCACCTCAATATCGCTGTAATATTGTCCCGTAATATTACTAATATTACAGTATAATATCACTGCGACATTCACTCAATATTATGTGCTGTTAGGGTACGATTACATGAAGGAGACGTATGACTATGTTCTACTTCCGATTAGTTCGAAATTTTAACTGGCAGAATTTCATTAAACAGCACTTTCATGATGTCAAATGTTTATTTTGTAGAACTTGTTTTTAATCGAATATAAATTACTCCAAATTTTCACTAAGTAGAATTTTCAAGTCACCGAACTCATATTTGACATAAATTTCTCATCACGGAATTTCTATTTAACCAACTCCATATTTAAAAGAACATTAATTTCACCGACTGTTAATTCAGCAGAATGTCTATTTGGCCGAATTTTTATTTGCTCAAATTTTGATTTACACGAAATCATAGTTGATAGAATTCTTAAGGACGTTGGAACCCGAAAGCTGAGAGTGGCGTAGAAACCTTTTTCCTCCTTTGCTCGAAAATTTCCCTTTTATGAATTTTTTTGAAAAACACTGGACACTTTTTCAAAAAAAGGGCTATGGTAGACAAAAGTTTTTGAGATAAGGAATTTTTTAAACATTTGTTTTATGCAAACAAATGTGCCTACAAGCGTCAAAATTAACTCCCGTTTTGACATTGCAAGATTTTCCGTAGAAGATGGCCGCCGCCAGCTTACTCGAGGCCCATGTCACGTAGCCCGTGCCCAGCTGACGAGCGGCGGCCATCTTTTACGGAAAATCTTGCAATGTCAAAACGGGAGTTAATTTTGACGCTTGTAGGCACATTTGTTTGCATAAAACAAATGTTTAAAAAATTCCTTATCTCAAATACTTTTGTCTACCATAGCCCTTTTTTTGAAAAAGTGTCCAGTGTTTTTCAAAAAAATTCATAAATGGGAAATTTTCGAGCAAAGGAGGAAAAAGTGTTTCTACGCCACTCTCAGCTTTCGGGTTCCAACGTCCTTAAGAATTCTATCAACTATGATTTCGTGTAAATTAAAATGCGGGCAAATGAAAATTCGGCCAAATAGACATTCTGTTAGTTGAAAATTCGGCTAAATTAACATTCTGTTAAATAATAATTCTGCTGAATTAACATTCGGTGAATGTCAAATACGAGTTCGGTAACTTTAACATTCTATTAGTAAAAATTCGGATTAATTTACATTCGATTAAAAACAAGTTCTATAAAATAAACGTTCGACTTCATAAAAGTTCTGTTTAATGAAATTCTGTCAACTGAAATTTCGAACTAATCGTCATGCGTCTCCTATTAAGTACTGTACTGTAGTCAATTGAAATGTGTTTATTATGATTTTTAACATCAGGACATAAATGTGGACTTTATCGGTACTATTTTAGTCCGCAATCGGTGATGATCATTTGCCAGGGTATCACAAGAATTAAAAAAGTATTCGATTTGTTTCGAATAATTTTACATTTTTACAAGATTTACAACTTTTTAATAAGAGTGTAAATTAGGGACCGCACACAAATACTCATATTCTTGTACCACTATGTGAACACATATTTTCGATATATCGGCTGCAAGTATGGCTGACTCTTCTTCGTGTATAGATTCAATTTTTTGATATGTATTGAATTTATTTTCTAAAAAATTATTGCTTGTTATGTCCCTACCGGAATCTGTGGTATTAGTTGGGTATTAGTTAATACCCTCTTATAACCCTCTTAATACCATTTTAAAGTTGTGTTGAAATGACTTAAAATCAGTTTTTAAGGACTTTTGAAAAAAACATTTGGAGTCACTTTTTTCAAAATTTTTTGAGTGAATAAAAATTTTGAAAAAAGTGACTCCAAATGTTTTTTTTTAAAGTTCTTAAAACTGATTTTAAGTCATTTAAACACAACTTTAAAACGGTATTAAGAGGTTATTAAGAGGGTATTAACTAATACCCCACTAACACCACAGATTTCGGTAGGGGTGCTGAACTATTGCATATTCCTTTTTACTTTCGGAGTCTATAACAAAAGATTTTATTTTCACACACGTTCCGTTTATTTGTAATTGCGCAAAACTGTTATTAGATCGTTTATTAGTTTTTAATGAAGACATGTATAAGCATTTATTTTTTACCAATTTATGAAATACCATTGTTTTTTCAGGAGACAATTTTAATTTCTCTACCCAAAAGTTAGTACCACTTGAAGATTGCATAAAATATCTGCAATCATTAATTTTTAATGTTTTTCCAACTAATGATGCGCCCGTTTGCTGAAGAAATTGTTGAACCGTATAAGAAGTGTTAACATATTTTTTTAAAATTGACATGCTGTATTTGAAGGAAATGCGACGACATATCTGATTATAAACACCCTTCGAGGCATGAACAACTTTTATTAAGTCCCCATTACCTGACTCAAAAGCGAACGCATTATGACTCCAAAGAGGCCCCCAATTGTAAATGCTTGTTGCTAAATGTAAGAGCAGGTGTACATTAAAAGTCATAGCAGTTTTGGAATACAATAGTTCGGTTTGTGCAACAAACTCATGTAATAATTTATCAGCTCTATCGACTTCATATATGTCAATATTTTCCTTCAGTAATATATATAAAGCTTCTACAAATAATGACCAATGTTCTAAAAATTCATTTGATAACAAATGCTGAAGAATTGGTAAACTATAATATAAAACCCAATTTTCCCATTCTCTCGATTTCCAAAATTCTTTCTCAGATAGTAATCGCGTTTGTCTTCCTAATTGATAAGGTACTTTTATATTTTTTAACAGTTCATCAACTTCTAATATTTGTTTCTTTGAAAATAAACCAGCTTTTTTTTATTACCAAACCAAATGGTAGCAAATTGCTTTGCTATCCCAGCAACACAATGCATACTATCAGGCACACAGCCAAGAATAATGTCATAATATATTAAATTTATTAAAGAAGATACATTTTTTACACCATAAACAGGTTTCTTAGTTTTTATAGCTTTTTGCATATGCTTAATTGTATCTTCAGCAGTTCTTAGTTTGGGTACTGTTTTCATAAAAGGATATTTTACGTTTCCCGTACGAGTATTATTTACATTACTTAATACTCTTTCTCCAGGATGAAGGCACAGATTACAATCAAAGAAACCATTAAACTGTGTAAAACCTTGTACAGGTGCGCGCGCAACTGAATCGACACAGCATAGTAAAGCAAAAATTTTTATGAATATGTCACAACCACCTACATTACAAGATATACCTTTTGTAGAAAGATTCTTCATAGAATCTACGAATGGATCGAGGAATGAGTTCATGTCCGGTTTGCCTTTTCCATACCATATTCCTACAACTATTAGTTCCTTATTTCTTACATCTAAAGGTAATTCATTTAACATTAAATAAATAGGCCAAATAGAATACGTAGAATTTTCAAACAACGGTGCTCCATCGGTGTTAAATGAAACTGCTGCATATCTTTTTTTGTCGTCTTTGTTTAACTGTTGTACAAAATCACGGTACATTTTACCGTCATAAATATCCCAAATTTTACCTTCTTCATGTACTCTGTTATTCATTATGTAATTATAATATTCGCTATTGGATTCTATTAAATGTTTAATAGGATCAGCTACGTCAAGTTTTACAAAAAAGTCTTTAAAAGCATTGTCCTTAACATCGATTTTTGTTCTGCAAATTGTACAGTAAACAAACTTTTCATTTCGATTAAACTTACCAATGTACGCACCACATTGTGTACACATTGCATGCAGATTCATACAACTTTTAGGACAAAACAGTTTATCAATAATATATTTACTTGATGGTAACATAGCTTCTTGAAAGATACTATTAATTAAATTAAATAAATCATAAACCTGTGTTAATGACAAGGCTTGTACAAGTGCGAATTTTATAACCATAATTGTCAATTCTCCGACACTTCTTTCTATGGTTTTTTTAATTGGCTTATTAAAATTCTCGCTGCTTACATAATCCTTGATATTTGAACAATTTTTTGTGGGCTGATATGAAAAATCTTCAAATTCTTCTTCCAACGCATCGAAAAAGAAGTCATCATCTTCATTCTGTATACAACAAAATATTAATTTATTCATATTTTATAATAATATTTATATATTAACATAAAGTTTGTTATAAATTTCTACTTCCTTGATGGTTTCAAAATTTGTTTTACTTATAGATTAAACAAACTCTCGGAAGAAACATTAGTCCAACTCTAAGTTTATGTATATTTGAATAATAAGACAATTTATTGAAACTAAGAAATTCTGTGAAAAAATATCGGACATGCAGCTCCACCGGGATTCGAACTCGGGTCTTTCAATTGGCGCTTGAATGCTCTAACCACTAAGCTACAGAGGCCCATGTCAGATACAATTTCACAGATTTATCGCCTCATTCGGCCATGATATATATAGACATATATATTTTAGAGAATTTAATTTTAGTAATTCAAATTTTCCCAGAATTTTGATGTAGAACCAAATTCGTCAATCATAAGTAATAATTAAATAGAGCTATAGAAATACAACTTTTTCTAAATTTTGCAAATTTTAGAGGTCAGGTGAATCCATGTACTAACAGCAATCTAAAAATAATAATTTTTACAATTGTTTAAACAAATTATTAATGTTTATTTCCAACATTTCACCGAATAAGGCTAGGGAATTCAACTTTTTATAAATTTATCCATTTCTACCTTTAGAAGAGTTCCTTTGGCACTTTGGTCAAATAACCATCAAGACATGTATTTATCATATTACAAAACAATAATATATATATTTTTAAGATTTGTAGTTTATTATTATGTGTTAGTCATTCCTACCTCTCAACAAAAGAAAACTTGCAAGAATGAGAGAAAGTTGTAACTCTCTAGCTATATTTGATAAAATGTTTACAATAAACATTAATAATTTATTTAAAAAATTGTAAAAATATTATTGTAGGTTGTTGCTAGTATCTTTGTTTACAGTCCTTGAAAAAATAAGAACAAGTTGCATTTCACCTAAATTTTACCGTGCTGTCTTAGAATTTTTACCGGATTTTCTCTAATTTTTACTAGCAAATCCGGTAAAAATTCTAAGACAGCAAGGTAAAATTTAGGTGACTGTCAATTATAACACTTTTATGGTGAACAGTACAGAAATTTATAACAGAATTTGTGACAATTTCTGGTGAAAGGGACCTTACGCGACAATAACATTGGGCTCACTTTTCGTGCACTGAGCAACGCAATACTGAGCCTAACGTTGTTGTTGAGTAAGGTCCCTTTCACCAGAAATAGTCACATTTTTTCTCAGTGCAGATAGAAGGCACATATAAAATAACGTTATCTCACAATTTGTAAAGAAATTCCTACGAAAATCAATTTCTTCAAGTATAAGTGCCAGAGAAATACCATCAAATAAGACACCTGCTTTTGCAGTGATTGTACACTGATTCAGTACTATTTTTCAGTCTGCTGACTAAAGCAGTACTGAGCTGGAGTCTACTACAGTGTTTCTAGACCGTAATGGCCCCGTACAAGCCCTGTGGGAAGTATCGCTGTTATTAACCCCGATATAACAATGGAAATCTCTGCTAGAGTTAGATTTTATTTCAATTCCAATTTGGCAGTGCCGGCTTTAGAGGAGTGCGCGCCTGTGCGGCCGCTCTACGGCGCTGAGTCTTAGGGGGCGCCGTGGTTTTCAAAAGGGCGGTCTCAAAACAATTTCATAACAAAAAAGAAAAAAAAAGGTAAAAACTGACAACAAGAAAGAAAAAACTACTACACTGTTAAAAATTTGGGGAGTTAACGGTACCTGGAGTTGGGAGTTGAAACTCGAGAGTTAAAAATCGAATCCTCAATGTGAGTGAGTCTCATTTCCTTCATGTTTAAGAAGAGTGGGGACTGAAGGATTAAGCGTTAACTCTCTTTACTTCAACTCTTCAAGGCGTGCGACTTTTATAGAGTCCCGTAGGGAGTTAAATTGCAACTCCTTTTTTTAACAGTGTAAAAAGGGCGATATACAAATTTTTGCACGGGAGCGCGAAATAGCTAAGGCCGGCACTGCAATTTGGTTTACCTCAGAAATAAGAGCAAAAACCTCGGCAAAAACTGTCACTCAGGCCCGGCGGATCATATTCAACCCGGGTGGGTAGTTGACTTGGAGGAGGGGGAGGGGGGGGGTTAAAAAATGTATATGAGTAAAGAAATTCTTAGGATATAGAAAACAGGATATGTTAGTAAAAAGTGATGGCTGATTCCGGGTGGGTAGTGGTACCCACTAAACCCACCTTCCCTATGGGAAATTTGCCGATGCTCAAGATCGGCTCAAGCTTGGGCTAATATTGGTCTAATATTGGCCAAGCTTGGGCCAAGCTCTAGCCGATTGTCATTTCCCATAGGGTTATTCGCCGGGCCTGCTGTCACTTTCGAGTTAAGTTGACTAAAGTGTTTTTCCTACGTGTCTAGCCCTTATTTATATATGATTTATGTTCATAAGATAATTCAATTGTTCGTACATACTTCTACATGTCTTACTGCATTCTCATTTTCAATGTCATCAATATCTTCTGCCAAACTTTGTACAGTCTCATAAACATGTTCAGTAGTAGATTGTTTTTCTTGTAATGTTTGATTTCCATCAATTTGCATTAAATTCTGTAAGAATGTTATCCTATTATAATTGCGCAATTTTTTGGAAACAACTGGATGTATCATAGAAAAAAGTAGTTTCAGAACAATTCTATAAATCTTTTCGAAATGATGGATAACTTACAATTTTTTTAGGTATTTTCACAATAGAGAAGAATCGGACAAAATAAAAGTTTTTGTTATTTGGAATTATTGTACTAACAATCAATTTTGTTATTAATAAAATTTTTTTTACTACAACAGTCCCAAATTGATAAGGTGACAAAAACTGTGCTACAACAACAAATCGGATTTGTCAGTTCTATATTAACAATCCGATTTATAAATCCAACAATTATTCTTTTTTTTACCATTTTTTTAAAAATAGACATATTTAAAAATACAAATAGTGAGTAAGCTCGCGTGGATTTGTTTTTCTCTACTTTTTACAGAAATAATGATTTTTTCATGTGACATACTTACTGCATTATGATGGAGGTCTAAAAATTGATCCACATTTTTGTCACAATTTCTTGAAAACTCGCAGTTATCCCACTTAGAGTACACTTCCTGCTCCATATTATTTGTTTCCATTAATCCTTCAAAACGTATTGCAATATCGTGTCCTGTGTTAGAAAAATTTATATCTACCAACTTCTGTGGTATCTATAAAAAAATATTTGAAATGTTGTATATCTGGTATTTTTGTGTTCTACTCGAGTAGAACACATTTTTATAATACATTTTTATAAAATTTACTTCTTTTAAAGCATTCTTTCGATGCCTATATCGGGTGGTTGCAGGAATAGGCTCCTTTGATCCTCGCTGTAAGTATGTCTTATATTCCTGCCTGTTACTCATGGTAGTTACACAAAAATTGCAAAAAGTAACATAAATAATTAATAATCAGGATAAACAAGAGTTTTCCAGGAACTCACAAAAGATTTGAATTGCATCCTACGCTGCCGTGCGTAATATGTATACTGGCAGGCGAACTGGACGGTAACCCCCGCAAACAGAAACCCCTGAAAAGCACCTGACCAAATTGAAAAAGAAACCGGTTTCCCTAGTTTTCGAAAGTCTATTGCAGAGATTTAGCGATTGCCAAAAAAGTGTTAAACTTAACACGGAGAAAAAGGAATATTTGGATTTACAACCCGGATTGTTAATATAGAACTGACAAATCCGATTTGTTATTCACTGAGAAAAATGAGTTAGGTACTATATGGATAGCTAATTTTTAGCTGTGGTAGCTAATATTTAGCTGTTTTAGCAAACAAAATTAGCTGTGAAAGCTAATTAATAGTTGTGTTAGCTAAAAATTTAGCTATCCATATAATAGCAATGACTTTGAAAACTAATGAAATGGTCTGCAAATTTTTTTTATTTTTCTTATAAATTGTTGAAGGTAGATGAATTTTTGAATTCATAAATAATGAAAAATCTACTTGTCCTTCAAACCTATTTTTATGATCAGGGGTCTGTAAATACCGACAGGACCTTGGAAAAAGGGTATGAAGTTCGTAGGCAAAAATGTGGTAAAAGCTGTAAAAAGACCAGATGTCAATAAACAAGACCCGACCTTTCTCAATGCTGTAAATGCCAGTATTGCTCAGTACATCATCTGAAGGTGTCCGAGCGGTTTCACCAGCATCAGCAGTCTATTTTAACCTTCATGAACGAAAAAATGGATAACGATAAGATAAAAATTAAAGTGGCTCTAGTGCAGTTTTATAACAATGCAATTGGAACAAAAATTATTCCCATTTCTGACGTGCGAGAATTTGTGTCAAAAACTCCGAAAAGTGAATCTGATTTTGTGTCAAATTTAAAGTACAGAGTGTGGTTTACTAATGGTTTTTACAAAGCACATGTCCTTCTTTTAGGTGGTGAGTACAAATATATATAATACATGACAGAGTATAGTAACTGTAAGAGATTTTGCAAAAACATGCAAACATATGCAGTACCTACACATAAATTTCCTTGAAAATTTCATTTTGGGGACAAATATATACTAAATGAATTATATACTTAAAGTTTTAAACATATGCAAGTACATTAATTAATCAATATTTTCTGAAATATAAATTCTTTAAATCTAAACATTCAAAAATATTTTTTTGATACTTTTCTTTGAATAATGTATTCTGGCGCTTGTCACGCAATTAAAATGGCTATCAGCTTAAAATTGTACTTTTGTTTTAAATAATGTAACAATTTTGTCTTGTGCCTTAATGAAATACGACTTTTTCGAGTTTTATAATGTACATGGAAACAAAAAATTACAAATCAATATTTAATCGCATTGAATCTTTATATGATAAAACAAGACATTGAAAATTATGTTTCCCTGACGATGTTTCCCCTGTTTTATTAAAATGGAAATTACCACTTCTGAAATATTTAACGTTTTTTCGAGCGTTTTTTAATGTTCTAAGGCTTATTTTAATAGTAAATTTATTATAGAATTGACATTAATTAAAAATATTAACGTACAATTTTTTCCTAAAAATGCAAGCTAGCCAAGTTGACCAAAAAAATTATAAACATTATGATGGATTTTCTTACCGAAACTAATAATTTTGAAAAATATATGGAACTTTATGAGTACGTCCGCAAGAAAAGGGCCCACTTTGTCGATTTTATTTTTCGAGATATTCGCCTTTTTTTACATGAGGTTCAGATTTTCGAATTCTTTTCATTGCTGAAGAAGAAACTGCGTTGTGACCCACGTCGAATCAAGCGTTTATTATATATTTATCGTAATTAAAAACACAAAATAATGTCTTATTTTTAATTTTTAAAACGCATGGGTGCTGCAATGGTAATCTTGAACTTTAAACTCGTTTTTTTTTAAATAGGGTTTTGATACTTCTAACGTTGCATGCTTGTAGCTTCTTGAATTTTTTATCTAAAAGGGTCCACGATCTCTCAAAATGTTCGAAATGGTCATATAAATAAGTCCAATAGTGACAAAGTGGACCCTTTTCATGCGGACGTACACATATTATTTAGAATTTTAAAGAAAATTACATAATATATTTTTGTCTGGATTTTAAAACATATTTCTGTTAATAAAATCAATCATAATTTGTAACATTTTTTTGGTCCAACTTTCATAGCTTGAATTTTTTAGGGAAAAAATTACACGTTAATGTTTATAACTAATGTAAATTCTATAATAAATTACCATTAAAAGAAGCCTTAGAACAGTAAAAAAGTTTAATTATTTAAAAACTAATTTTTATTTTAATAAAACAGTCAAAATCACTGTTTTTTTTTAAATATATAATTAAAATATTATCTAATTTACTTCTTTTTTATCTTATTATCCTTAGAATTTTATTAACTTTTAGAAAATAAAAAGAAGAAATTTTAGTTTCCATACTTTTTACGATTAAAGACGTTTTACATGCATCTCAAAATGTATGGTCCCACAATTCTGGACGGTAATGTATATTTATTGCAATTCCTTTTGCATATAGTAAATATGAAATATTACATGTAAAATTTTGCACGTCAACTTTGCAAGAAGAATCGTCATGAATGGATGGATTTAGTCAAATTAGTTTTCAATTCGTGATGAAATTTAAATTGGGGGTAAAAGAACTTTTTTTATTACAAAGTTTAGTGTTGATGAAAACGAGTCGTCGAAGAACTATTCCATGCGACTATGAATGTAATGACCCTTATAATGTAAAAATTGTACCTAAAATTTGTTACTGTCATAGTCATCCTAATGTTATATTAATTACTTTTTCCTTTTTACGTTTCATTCCAGTTGATGAAAATCATATAAAGGAACAGAGAACAACAAAACGTTTGAAATTCCCTAATCAACGAAATAGAAGTTTTTCTTCACTTCCTGAGAACATTATTCCCAAAGGTTCAGCCAAAAAAAAGCAAAGAAAAGTAAGTATATCATAATTATATTCACTGGATTTTAATGTTGACATTTGTCGCTCGCTTAAGGATGTTGCAAGGAGAAAATTAACATAACGTTAAAAATACTTTTCCAGGCAGCGTACAATTTTGACACTAACCAATTTTCTCAGAAGCATAAAATGTAATTAAAAATATGACCATGTACCCATAATTTAAATTTTATGCAGATTCTAAAACTAATTTGACATTTTAGAAATATGTAGGGGAGGTGGGGGCAAGGCGGGGTACCTAAGGTTTGAAGCTCAATAAAACTAACACTATCAATTGAAAAATATTTTATTTATTATAATAATAATCTTTGGCAATCAGTCTTCCATGAAAAAGTCTTATTTAGAACATTTGTTATTTAATTAAATATAAAATTAGGAATAAGTAAAAAAATTCAAATTTTCCATTTTACCAAATGTGGGGGTAAGATGGGGTACCCGTGGGGGCAAGATGGGGTACCCGTGGGGGCAAGATGGGGTAGTATAAAAATCAACCGTTTTTTGCCTACAAATTTCGCAAACACCTTTATTGATTTTATGAAATATACTAAAAAACCAGTTTAATGCGTAATTTTAATTTTCTCATGTAAAATTAAATTACAAAGCTAACCTCAAAAAACAATAACTTTTATAGGGAAGACCCAGGAGGAAAGTAACAAAAATCAGTTTTTTTATGCTAGCATTAAAACTATTTGTCGGATAAGTTCTGTAAACATACTAATCGAAAGCTTGGACTTTCACCTATTAAATGAAATTGTAATTAAACCTTAATAATAATTTGATAGTTCACTGCAGGACTTTTTAATCAGCTCTTTATTTGTTACTTTTCTCCTCACCCCTGAGGTGGAATGTAACAGCACGAAGGAGGAAAGTAACACTATAAAATTAAGGCTGGCATTTCAAATATAAAACTGCTATTGATTTAAATTATTTTTATTATGAACATATAAAAATATAAAATGATATTAACTACATTTTGTACATAATTGGCAGATATTTTTGCACTTTTTTGAAATTAATTTTTTTTTATCTATTTAGTATTCGTTGAAAAAGTATTCTTTAAAATATAAAATAAACATATAAATTCACATAGTTATAAAAAAGGAGGAGGTTTATAAAAATAAAGCATTAGATGAGGGGGAAAGTAACAACGTCACCTCACCCCTCTTTTCCTTGGATTTCAAAACACAAGTTTAAATGACACAATAAAGTATTTTATATTTTATAATTATACTCACTAAAAATTACTTTAGTACCATGTCTGTCCGCTCATTGGTTTAGAAGTTATAAGCGTTGTTACTTTCCACCTCTGTTACTTTCCTCCTCGGTCTTCCCTAATAGAAATAAACAAGTGGTTACCTGATCCTGTATTTGAAATGTATTATTTACATAACAAAACGTTATAAATAGTGTGTAAAATCACCAAAAGCAGACTTTTTTTCATAAAATAAACAAATGATTGATTTTTAGTACCTAATACAGCCCTTACTTCCTATACCCCGTCTTGCCCCCACATACAGAATTTCATTAAAAAATTAATTTCTAAAAATTAAGTTCCGAAAGAGAATTAAACAAGTATCTTCAAGTGTAATCAATGTTCAACATGAATAAAATTGTATAGTATATAAAATGTTGTTATTAACATAACAAACACGTTCTAAATAAAATGTAAAGATGACAAGAAAATCGTCAAAAACAGTTTTTTTCATGTAACAAATAAAAAACTCGGTTTCATCAATCAGTCACTTAGCCAATCAAAAACTATTGTAACGGTGCTATGTTATGCAAAAAATGATCATGATTGGTTAATTAGTTTCTTAATTGAGGCAAGTACCCCGTTGCCCCCAACCCCGTCTTGCCAGTTTCTCAAAAAAATATTGAAAATTATGAACAAAAAAAAGTACACAATTTTCAATATTGTGTTCAGAAACTGAAGCTCAAATAATTCATATTTCTAAAATGTCAAATTAGTTTTAGAATCTGCATAAAATTTAAATTATGGGTACATGGACATATTTTTAATAACATTTTTTGTTTCTGGAAAAAATAAGGTTATGTTAATTCTCTCCTTGCAACACCCTTGAGGCTCATTGAACCTGTTAACAAATATATTCTCTCACCCGATGTCAATGTTGACGTTTCTAGCTTTAAAACGACAAGATATATTAGCAAATATCGATCTATTAGAAAGAATAGAGTCGCCTAAGTGGGTTGACTCTAATTTATTTGGTAGAAGAAAGAGCCAAATATTATTTATAAATAATTATGCCACACAAAAAATTGTGTGTAAGAATAGAGTCGCCTAAGTGAGTCGACTCTAATTCATTTGGTATAAGAAAGAGCCAAATATCATTTATAAATAATTATGCCTTTAAAAAAATAATAAATTATTTATAAATAACTATGCCTTTAAAAAAATATTAAAAACATATTTAGCTTCTTTCTATACCAAAAAAAGTATCATTGCCCCACTTGTGACACTCTATTATTCCTAATAAATCGACATTTGCTAATATATCTTGTCTTTTGTATGTGAGAAATGTCAACATCGAGGTCAACATTGAAATCGCAGGTAAGAGCATACTGTTAACAGTCTCGATCAGCCTTAAAAGACAACTCTCTAAGTCTGAATTAGTGGTTTTCCACTAATGAATTAGAGAACAATCGGTCTACTAAACATTAGTGAAATATGAACTATTTAATAGTGACCGGTTTTTCGCTAATTCATTAGTGGAAAACCACTATTCAGATTAAGAGAGAAGATAAATTAGTAAATGTCGATTTAAAATAGTAGTATAAACTGACACAAGTTGTGCGAGCTTCAGTTTTTTTTTTTTATTCAAAAGGACGTTAAATATTATTTCTATTTTTTTCTAAATGCTCATGGTGTGCCTTCTAAGAAAATGTCTTAACGTAAGAATAATCCTTCTTTGCTAAGAATATCTTTTAGAATATTTTATTCAGAATTTAATTTATTCATAAAAGGAGAATATCATGCTACCAGTAATATATTTTTTTGTTAAATATTACTTGCCACAAGAAGTTCTGTGATCTAATCCCTCAATAATGTCTATAAATTTATTCAGATTGTAAAAAGGAAGCTGCAGCTTGAACCAGAAGGTACTGCAAAAAAAGTGAAAACTCAAAGTATAATGAGTAAATTTCTTGAATCCGTGAAACTTAAAAAAAGGCAAGAGGAGGTTGATAATGCTTCAGAAAGTGGTAAGTGTTCATAATTTATAATATAGTCGACCATTTTTTTACAATTAGATTTTATGAATATTTTAGTAGTTGTGCACGAAAAAAAGTTACTTAGCTGCTGCAGCTAGCAGAATGTGGCGTAAAATATTTAGTCATCACAGCTAAATATTAGCTAAGTCAAGTGATACATTTGTTAGGGCAGCTAGAGCTCAGATAAGGTACATTTACGATATCATTTCTGATGTCAGAAATGATAATTTCCTATGTCCATTCCGATTAATTTATCTAAAAGAAGAAACTAAAATGTGTAGTCAATTTCGTAAATGCAATAATTATTGGCAATAAATAAAGAAATAAATAAAGAAATTAATAAATAAAATTAATATTAGAAATGATATCAGAAATGACATAATTTCTAGTCCGAAAATAAGATGTCATTTCTGATGTCATGTGTAATATCATTTCTAATATTATTTCTGATGTTCGATTTTCTATCAGGGTTTATGCCTCGCAATGTACCCGGTTCTCCCCCGTCGAATATTTGGATGAAATAAACTTCTTGTGTTCTTTCTTGAGAAAATAAAGAACATTCCTCATGGCCCTAGTACCATATGCTGGCACTCAGAGACGGATTGTCACCCTGCCCCCCTGTGACCGGTACGAACAACGCAGTTAGTCCTTGGACCCTTTTTTTTGTGTTTTCTTGTACCATTGACAATATGTTTTCTTACTGAGGTCGGTCACTCTCTTATTTTATTTTTCTTTCTATCGACGTCTTTCTCTGATCTTGTATATTGTAGAACAGACTTTTTGGAGAAAACCAAAGTGCGCCAAACAGCCCCGGCCCGGGGCTGCCTGGCGCACTACCCGGGGTTACTTGGCGCATGAATTAAAATGTGTGATTAATAATCAAGCAATATGTTTCATTGTTAAAATAAGTCTTCTAAGGAAATATTATCTTGAAAAAATGTGAATTAACTCAAAATGGAAGGTTCATCTTGTTCAAAAAGTGAAGTTCACGAACCTAAAAACTACAAATATCTGGAGACGTAAAATTATGAGATTATAATAATAATAATAATAATATATATTAAATACTTTTACATCTTAAAGGGTTATTCTTGGTACTGATAATAAAATAAAAGTGTTACCACATTGAATTGAATACATTTTTATTAGTCACTAGATGTAGCTTATAAACTTCTAGCGTTCCGAGCGCACCAACCAGCCCCAGGCCTACTGCGCCAAGTAGCCCCGGAGAGACTATTTACACATTTTCTTCGTTTTTATGAAAACTGTAAATATAAATCAAAAATTTTTATTTGTTTCTTAAAAGCAACTGTTCAGAACACAAAAACTTAATTTTGATTTTTTTCTGATTGCATTTTGTAAAAAGATATAACAAAAAAATGAAGGCGTTAAAATTTACTTTTGAGTACCAAAATTGATTTTTTAAATTTATAGTCCAGAATAATCAATCAATAATAATGAAATTATGTGTGAAGTTACAGTTTATCAAGTACATTAATTTGACCGAAGAGTAAAATTAATTCGACTTTTCACTTTTGAATAAACTCAAGTGCGTCAACCAGCCCCTGCGCCAAACAGCCCCGGTCTCCCCTATGTGTTTTTTATATTACTACTAATATTGCAATTAGATGTAAATTTATATTTTAATTTTAAAGATTTAATTACATTTTACTTTTGTTTCTAGAGAAAGTTTATTCTCCAATTTTTATATTAAATTAATGTCTAATTTACATATTAATTTTTTTACTTTCAATTTCTTTTAAATATATTTCTTGAATGATGAAAATAGAATATTGTTAGTTTGAATTGCGCATTTCATACTTTTAGCAAATTTATTCCATCAATGTAAAAACTCAGATATATAAATAAATAAATAAAACCTTAATTAATTTCAGGGTATGAGATTTTCAACAAGTCCAACTCACAAGATACTGTTATTTTGAACTCGATTTTGAACAAGAAAGATGGTGAGGATTTTGAAGCGATTGGTAAGTCTACATATAATGTGAAATAGTTACATTTGAATGATATTAGTGGTATAATCTCGTCACCGTTTCGTCAAATCTCTGACATAAAATATTCCATTCAATTATTCTTACAGAAACGAACGTTGAAGATTATTTGAGGGATAGAAATGGAGAAAATCATTCCTCTTCTACAAGTATGAATTCCATGATAAGCAGTCCAAATAATTTTGAAGGAAGAAGAAGTAGTAGTACTACTGACTCTGTAAGTAAAGAATACCATACGTGCTCGAAAACTATAAAATGAGGCTGTGCATGAGATGATACAAAAAAAAATATCTTGAAAAAATATGCAAAAAGCATAAGTGCCTCTCTAAGTCTGAATTAGAGATTTTCCACTAATGAATTAGAGAACAATCGGTAACTATTAAACAGGAAATTTTTTCTTTTAGGTTAATAGCAGGAATTCGATACCAGAGATATTACCTCCGATATTACGAAACGATTCTGCACATTTGCAAAAAAGAGTAGTTAACGATGGAGTAAGTCAAACTAAATTACTTGCTCTTTATACTAATGTACACATATATTCATTATTCATAGATTTCAATTTTGATTTAAATATGTCAATAATAAAGTTAATAATAGTCAATGAATATATTTGTTTATACTAGGTTAACAGCAGGAGTACACCGCCAAATGTAGGAAACAGCTCAGCAGGTTTAGAAAAAAGGATTGTTGACGATGAAGTAAGTTCATATATGTACATAATGTACATAATATGAAAATCTTATTATATTTAAGACTGTTACATCATTTTCGATTCAAACCTATTACGGTAGTACAAAAATTAAAAAGAATTACCCTTACTAATTTATTTTGAAATTCTCTCTAAATCTAAATTAGTGATTTTCTACTAATGAATTAGCGAGAAATCGGTTACTATTAAATAGTGAAAATTTTCACTATTTTAGTAGAAAATGACTAATTATTAGTCGAAAACTACTAATGAGACAGTCGAATACCTATTAATAAATTGTATTACGACAATGACGTAAGAGGGGTAGCAAAGGACAATGCATTTCGAGCGTTTGTTTACAATTCGCTATATGAAAGACCCAGCCTGAAGAGTTGCATATAAAGAGATTCAGGTGTAATTCAGATTTAGAAAGTGCATAACATTGGGGGTCGAGGGTTGAAAAGTCAATTGTGCCTATGTTACAAAAGGAATGAGTAAAAATTCTACTAAGAATTAGTGAAAAATTGGAATTGTTAGTAAAAAAACAACAAATTCATAGTAAAAATTACTAATTCACATTTATAAGAGTCACTAATTTGTAGGTTTTCTTAAGGCGCTTTTATACCTCGTCCTGTAACTTTACTTTTCTCCGAGCTTTTCTCTCATTCTACTACACAGCAGTGGCATACGTTTGTCTCGCACTACTTATGCGCCCAGCAGACCGTCCAGGACACATAATTAGTGCGAGAACGAGACAAACTTATGCCACTGCTGTGCAGTAGAATGAGACAAAAGTAAAGTTCCTGGAAAAGGTATGAAAGCGGCATTATTAACAATATTAGTAATTTCTCACTAATTCATAGTACAAATTTTTACTAATATATTTTGTAGACGACTTTCCATAGTTTCATTACTACTTTTTCACTAATTCAGATTTGGAGAGTACGATACATATAGGAATGTTTTTTCCGTAACGCACCCCTTACGTCGTTTATAACTCTAAGATAAAAATATTTAAAAAATTTTTTTTTAGAGAGAGACAAAAATCCGCAACAAATATTGTGAAAGTCTTTATGAATAGACTCTAATGTCTTTCTGCGGATTAATAACATTTTTTTATATTTTTTGTATATTTCAGCTTTACATTGGAGAATATATCCAAATAGATTTGGGTAAGTGGGCAGATCTTCAAAAAAAAAAGACTCGATATTTGCTAAAGAATTGTCTCTACATATATGGAGCCAAGAGGAGTTAGCAGCAAAATGTTTGTGTCCATTGAGAGCGAATAGGGGAAGAAATAACCAGACTGACGAAGAAGCAATGAGAACCGTACTGACACCAAAAAAATATAAACTTTTAAAAGGTACTTTATCTTTCTTGAAGTAATAAAATTATTATCGAGCTTAAGAACTCAATTCAGAATCGAGTTCAGAAACAAAATTCCTGGTAGCCTTTTCTTCTCGTTGTTTGATTGAAAAAGATGAAACAAATTGTGAAAGGTTTAAATATAATTTTTTCTTTACATTTAGTTCTTTTTAAAAATAAAAAAGTTACAAGAGTACCACCATCATTATACAGTCTTATGTTTGCAATACATTGACCTTTGACAATTCATATGTTTTCTTTTAAAATCTCTCTCTCTCTCTCTCTCTCTCTCTCTCTCTCTCTTTAAATCTGAATCAGTCAAAAGTCTTCCACTTTTTCAATAAGTGTATGACACCTAAATAAGTAAATGTTCACTTACTCAAATGTACAGAGCATATCTTTAAAAAATTTGAAAAATCATGAAAAATAATAACATATTTAAATAAACTTATTAAATTGCAGACTTGTGCGAAGAAAAAATAAAAGATTCAACATCTGATCCACGAGAGCAATTCCACAGAAAGAAGAGGATAGGAAAATATATGAGTGATAAAATTTATTACTGTAATAAGCGATCAAGAAAAAACTAATTGAAGCATTGGCATTTTGTCAAAGAATACGAACTTTTTTAGTGTAATCATAATACTTCGGAATTTATGTTCAAATTTTTTCTAACAACAATAAAAAAATTAAAACTATCAACTACAAGTGCTTTTTCATCTAAAAGAGTCCAAGACCTCTCAAAATGTTCGAAATGTAGATAAATTTAATACACTGTTAAAAATTTCTGTACCGTGCTTCACATACATGTATATAAAATTCAATTTAACATACAGTTATATTAAATTTAATATAAATTATCCTAAATTTCACATAATGTATATTAAATTTGCTATACATGTATCTGAGAGTTCATAACGTTGAATGAATTCTAATATACATGTATATTAAATTTAATATAATTGTATGTTAAATTGAATTTCATATACATGTATGTGAAGCACAATACAGAAATTTTTAACAGTGTACAGTGTGTGAAATTCGTGGGTAGCCGCTCTCCCCACTATTATAATTACTTTGCACACTACTATTGATTATAACTCACAGGCAGGAGTAGACTTATGGAGAAGTACTACTCACAGACAGAAGCAAGTAATCAGTAGTATTGCGCAGAGTAGTCAAAGTGGGGAGGACGGCTACCCTTGAGTTTGACACACTGATCGAATAGTGCCAAAGTGGGCCCTTTTCATGCGGATGTACACAGAGAAAAAATTTCTTTTACCAGGGATAAAAATAGGCTTGGACTATATAGTTAGATCAAGAATAATTATTCTTGGACCAAGAATATTATACTTAGATCAATAATAATTATTCTTGGATCAAGAATAATTATCCTTAATTCAAGTACACATTATTGATCCAAGAATAATTATACTTGTTCGGATCCTAAGGATAAATTGCATTTGATCTTTTCTCTCAGTTTACACATATACACTCAAAGACTTTTGACAAAAATTATGACTGTTTATCCATTAATTTTTACTATAAAAAATATTGATTTGGGATAATTATGCAAAAAGAAATTTTTTTCCAGTTTAGATAGTAAAGTTTCAAACCTGGATAGGAATATTTACATTTTATTTAGAAAAATTTAAATCCAGGATAGAATTATTTACATTTTTTTTACTCTCTAAATCTGAAAAAGCGATAAGTATACCACTGATTCCAATAAGCGTATATACTATATACGCTGCTGAATCAGTGAAATTTCACTGGTTACCCAGTGATTTTTCACTATTTCTACAGCGTATATACGCTAATTGAAATCAGTGGTATACTAATAGCTTTGAAATAGTGAAATTTCACTTTTTCATGTTTAGAGAGTATAAAATTTTCTTTTCATGCATTGAAAATTTACTATCTTCGATAGGAAAAATTTTTGTTTTACACGATTATCCCAGATTACAAACCTGATAGTAAAAATTATTTACTAAAGTCTTTCAGTGTACTCTCTAAATCTGAATAAGTCAAAAGTCTTCCACTTTTTCAAGAAGTGTATATGCACTAACAATAAGTGAAAATTTCATTTATTTAAAGTAAAATGTCAATTATTTGTAAGTAAATATGCACTTATTGAAAAAGTGAAAGACATTTGACGTCTAAATAAGTGAATATTCACTTATTCAAATTTAGAGAGTAAGGAGCTATATATAATTTTCATTTTTCATTAATTTTTTCGAGTAGGGGAGACCGAGGAGGAAAGTAACAGAGGTGAAAAGTAACAACGCATATAACTTAGAAACCAATCAGCGGACAGACATAGTACTAAAGTAATTTTTAGTCAGTATAATTATAAAATATAAAATAGTTTTGTGTAATTTAAACTTGTTCTTGGGAATCCAAGGAAAAGAGAGGTTGGTGGAAAATAACACGTTGTTACTTTCCTTCTCACCCCATGCTTTATTTTTATAAATCTCCTCCTTTTCTATGTAGAATCCTCCCAATTATGTAGAAAATTTTGTTAATATAACTTTGTCTTTTTCTTTGTTCATCATAAAAATAATTTAATTGAATAGCAGTTTTATATTTGAAAAGTTAGCCTTAATATTAAAGTTTTACATTTCTCTTTCGTGCTGTTACTTTCCACCTCAGTAGTGAGGAGGAAAGTAACAAATAAAGAGCTGATTAAAAAGTCCTGCTACTCCTGCTGCGAACTATCTAATTATTATTGAAGTTTAAATCCAATTTTATTTGACAGGTGAAAGTCTAAGCCTTCGATTATTTAATTATTTATTTATTTATTTCAACCAAAGCTCCTAGGGCTTATAAGCCCTTCTTGGAACAAAATTTACAAAATATGTACATTAAAGAATGTGACCGAAGGAAAAATTACAATAAGTAGTGAGTTGAGTAGTAAAGTAGTAAGTTGTGAGTTGAGAATTAGTATGTTTACAAAACTTATCCGACAAATATAGTTTTAACGCTATCATCAAAAAACTGATTTCTGTTACTTTCCTCCTCTGTCTCCCCTACCATTATTAATTCGTCTTACTTAAATAAAACTTAAAAAAGAATTACCTATAATATGAAAGGTTAAAAGCAAGTTTAAAAGTGAAAGAAATCTATTACTAACTTAAAATGAGAATTGATAATTAAAATAAAAGTCATTTACTATTAAAACCTAGGGCGAAAAGTCGGAAATGGTGACCCTTTGAAGCACAGCGGGAGACCAGAGTTCCACCTGTTTGTATATGATATTTTATGTTTTTCTCGTAATAAAAAACAATACAGACATGGTTTTTTGCATTTTATTATCCTAATTCATTAATAAACAGACAAGTGTGTCTATTTTCTGCAATTTGAATAACAATTTATTGTTAATAACAAATTAGTTATAAAATATTGATGAAAATTGGAATTGATTAATTTGATTGTCACTAATTATGTACCAGTAAAAAGTCTACCCTTCGTATTCGAAGGTTTTTGGGGTCGTTAAAAACAAATTCGTTGTCATTTTTAAAAAAATTCAAAATGGCGGATCCAATATGGCGGACATGAATTTTTAAATTTTTATCAATTTTTATGAAACTCGGTATAAAGTGGTTTCTGTAGTCGCTGAATAATAATCCAATGTCATTTTTAAAAACTTCAAAATGGCGGATTCAATATGGCGGACATGAATTTTAAAAATTGATTGGATTCGCTTGAAATTTGATACTTAGAGGTTTTCAAGCGAATCCAATCAATTTTAATCAATTCGTCTGACATATTGAATTTCTGAAATCTGATTTCCTATTCGTACTCAGCGACCCCAAAAACTCTTTTATACTGAGTTTCATAAAAATTGGTAAAAATTTAATAATTCATGTCCGCCATATGGATCCGCCATTTTGAATTTCAATAAAATGACATCGGATTCGTTTTCAGCGACCCCAAAAACTATTAGATATGTTCACATTGTTAAAAATTTTTTGCAGGAAAAATTCGTGTTTTAAAGGGTTAAGGATTGACTGAGCACATCGACAGTTGTATATAATATAGAAATCCGAGCCAGTTTATTAGGCACTTGATCCACATAGAAGGGAGAAGTTTAAATTTTTCAAGAAATTTATGGACGAACTCTCATCTTTCATTCAAGAAATATTTGTTTCGTCATTTATTCACGCTAAAAAATATTCAGTAAAATAGTCAAAATTAATATCTTAAACTTTTCACTGATTCGTTTAAACAATAATTAAATTATATAATGATTCTAAAGCCAATGCAAAAAAAGCTTTCACCATTCTACTAAAAAAAAACATCAATTATCATAAAATTATTTTTTAATTACAAATATTCTCAAGGTTTAAACTTATAAACGTGATATAAACATTTTTAAAAAAAGTCTTCAAAAATATTTTTAAACATTTTTTGAAATTGAGTTTTTTAGAGTCCTGCTGTGAGAAAAAATGATCAAGATTAAGAGATTTGTAAATTTTGACTTAGGGGTCATACTTAAATTACATAAACTCTTTTAAGAAACAGTTTCGAACCCTCCCCCTCCCCCCACCTTTATGTAACAAATCGTAACACAACCTTTTTAGTCGTTTTACGTAATTATTTTCATAATGTTGTATTATATTATTGAATAAATTATAAGCTTTTCTATGTCTATTCTTTATTTCTTTAAATTAATTTTAAATTTACCAAATTTAAAAAATAACGTACAGCTATTGAATCCCCCCCCCCCCCCTTTAAGCTGTTATGCGTTATTTAAGTATGGCCCCATTATCAGTTTATGAATTCATCTAATTCAGATGTTGGGTAAAATTGTAAAGTTGAAATCATTGCAAAAAGATTTAAAGTCATTGTTTATAAAACTTATTTAAGGTTAATTCTTGAAAAGTTGATGACTCAAATCAGTCAAATAATTTAGAGAATATTCAATTCAGAAATATTCTTAAATTTTGATATCATCATAAAAATTTTTGAAATCACTTTTTCACAGCCTTATAATTATATTATTTTTAAAATAATTTATGAAACTTCATTTTTAGAAAATTGTTGACTCATCTTATAATAATGAATAAATATTCACTATCAAATAATCAATACAATCAATATTTGTTCAAAGTAATGTTTTGCAGAAAAATAAAAATTTCCGAAAATCAAACTTATTCCATGTTATTGCTTGAGATTTATCATATGTTGCAAAAAATAAGTGTCACAACAGGAATACAGGATCCTGTGAAGAAATATTTTCGAGAAACATCGTTTCGGAAAAAGGAGAGAGAAAAGCATTAAAGAGTTTACAGTTTTAACTATAGTATGTGTAAAAATTGAAGAATCTTTTAGGGGTATACGAGGAAGATGTTTACGAAAGTGGTAGGAGAAAAAAAGTGAATAGATGAGAGGTACTAAACATACATGCATACTAGAGATTGCCCATTACCCATTGGTGTAACTTTCGCTCCGCCTTACGGTGGTCCTGAGGACCATACGGTTCATAAATATTGAGAGTCCTGAAGGGGTAACAGCTTTATGTTGTTACTCGTGAAAAGTCTAGAATTTTAATTTTTGGTAAGTTAAAAATAATAACTTATATGTTAACAACAATAATAATAATAATAAAATTTTAAAATAATTCAAGAATATATTCTTTTATGCATGTTATATCATTTTTCCAATATCTTTATCTGCTTTTGAAATTGTACGTTACATTTGCTATAACCGTGTTTTATTTAAATTTAAATGTTTTGTTATTGGATTTAATAATTTAAAAAAATATCAGAATTTCTTCCTCATTGATGAATTTGTTATGGAGTATTAATATTTTTAAAATAATAAGAATAATAATAATAATTATTATTATTATTATTATTATTATATTATAATCATTATGACTGATGTTTTATTTATGTTTTAAACGTTTCTGCTTTCAGTTTTAGTCAATGCAGATACTAAGAAGACTAACATCTACATTTGGAAGGAAAGGCGCGCAAAATTCATGAGAAGAGTCATTTTATAAACTAGAAGAGGGCAGCATCTCCTTAGCTGTGCGAGAAATGGTAAGACGTTGCAGGTTCTCAACGTGCAAGCTGAATCATAAGTTCGTAAAATCGTTTGAAGATTTAAAATAAATTTTATTTTCCTTGTTAATAATAAAAATATTTAAATAATAATCACCTCAGCATTGTGTATAATTATAATACAAAATATTATCACTAATACAGATATTATATATTTTTTATTTTTCAGGTGAAATCATAGTTACATGTATATACTTTAGGAAAAAACATTTATAACCAAAAGGATTACCCGCCAATGGAATAATAATTCGAATAGTGTTTATAAAAAAAGAATTTAAACATAAAATCATAAATAAAAAAAATGGTATTCAATCTTCCGTCTCAACAGGCTGTCTTTTTTTTGTGTTCGCAATAAATTCAAATGTTAAAATTAAATATATTGTACCTGTACATAGTTTTGTAGCGCTACTTACCTGCTTGTCCCTTCCTTTTAATGATAAATTATATAATATAATATATAATAAAAAAAATTATATTATACCCTACTGAAAAATCCTATATAGGATCCTACATAGGATCCTACATAGGATCCTACATAGAATCCATATGGATTCCTATGAGAATCCACGTAGGATCCTATATAGGATCCTATATAGGTATTGTCCTATAGGAATCCATGTGGATTCTCATAGGAATCTATGTGGATTCCTATAGGTCGCCTATAGGACACGTCCTATGTGGACTCTCCTATGGGAATACATGTAGGATCTCATATAGGATCCTACATAGGCGTCCCAAAAAAATTGTTGTACACCCCCCTACATAGGATCCTACGTAGTTTTCCATATAGGATCCTATATAGGATCTTTTATGGGCACCAAAAAAAAAATTATGTACACAGAATTAATTGTTTTTTTTAACAACTTTATTCAAATATACATAAAGCACCATTATAAGGACGAAAAATATTTACTGCGCAGGCGTAAGTATTGTAGAATACGTAAAAGACGACTGCGCATGAGGAAGGGGTACAAAAAATTGTTTTAGGGTACCCATGTAAGATCTTATATGGGTTCCCATATAGGATCCTATATGGGAACCTACGTAGGATCATATATAGGAGGGTGTACAAAAATTTTTTGGGACGCCTCTGCAGGATCCTATATGAGATCCTACATTTATTCCTATAGGAGAGTCCACATAGGATCCTATATAGGACTGGTCCTATAGGCGACCTATAGGAATCCACATAGATTCCTATGAGAATCCACATGGATTCCTATAGGACAATACCTATATAGGATCCTATATAGGATCCTACGTGGATTCTCATAGGAACCCATATGGATTCTATATAGGATCCTAAGTAGGATCCTATATAGGATTTTTCAGTAGGGTATAATTCTATAAATTATATTACATTGTCTGTTACTGAAAATAACATACTAAATAATAAGAACCCAAATATTATATTAACATTTAAAAACAAATAAGAACTTTAAAATATATTTAGCGAAAATATGATTAATTAAATAAAATATTATAATAAACATATTTTATAAGAAAAAAAAATTATTTATATATAAAACGACGTCTTTTTCGATATCGTTTTCGACATCGATTTCGACGTCGAAAAAGGCACCATTTTGTGATGTCGTTTTCGACGTCATTTTCGATGTCACTTTCTATGTCATTTTCTACGTCGTTATCGACATAGTTTTCGATGTCGATTTCGATACCAAGTCGATATCGTTTTCGACATCGCTTTTTTCAATAGGGTAATTCTTATGCTCACTTGATCATTATGTTCATGACACATGCGCACTATATGTTTATTGCAGTTACACATGCGCAGTAATGCTCTATGGCAATTACAAATGCGCAGTAATGCTCTATGACAATAACACATGCGCAGTAATGCAGTTTGGGATCTAACTAAGCTTAGTAGTTGTTACCTTCTTTTTTAATTATGTCAGATAATTATCTCAACCCCCCCCCCACCACCCCACCCCCCACTTATTTTGTAAAATTTGTAAACTTTGCTGAAATTTTATATTATTTTAATTAAATTTAAAAACATTGTAAAATTTGTAAAACATAATTTTTTTTTCGTCAAACACGTATAAATTCTAATAAAATTTAACACAAATGTTTTGGAATGCTGATTTTTCTTCAGTAATGCTCTATGACAATAACACATGTGCAGTAATGCAGTTTGGGATCTAACTAAGCTTAGTAGTTGTTACCTTCTTTTTTAATTATGTCAGATAATTATCTCAACCCCCCCCCACCACCCCACCCCCCACTTATTTTGTAAAATTTGTAATTTTTGCTGAAATTTTATATTATTTTAATTAAATTTAAAAACATTGTAAAATTTGTAAAACATAATTTTTTTTTCATCAAACACGTATAAATTCTAATAAAATTAAACACAAATGTTTTGGAATGCTGATTTTTGACGTTCTTCTTAAAATTAAAGGGGGAGGTGTAAAAATTCATCAACATATTATCAGAATATTATCATGTCAATTAAAAAAAAAATATTTTCATTTCAAGGCGTATTTTCTTTACATACTTTACATAAAATCTATGATAACCCACTGGTCTTTTTATACTTTTAAAAATCTTTTTCTTGGGGTACACGGGGCGGTGGGTTAAAAATTAATCAACGTACTATTAGAAAATTTCATGTTAATTGTAGTGTAAAAATTTTTTTTTAAAACATTCACTTATTCATTTAGAAAAAAGGGCTTTAAAATTTTCGAGAATTTCTATGTAGTAATCTGTTATTATATTAAGACGAAACCTTTGTCGTCAACAGAAATTCGTCGTTCAGTCGTTCTTCCCCTTCCACTTGGTTCACTACTTTTCTTTATAAGCAACTTTTAAAATCAATTTACTTAAAATCTTTTTGAGCTATTAACATTTTTATAACGTAGGCACTTATACAATTAAGTGTAGTAGTCTGCCATGATAGTGACGCATGCGCAGTTGACCAAAATGGTCCATTTGTATGCGCAGTAAGTCAATATCATTAATTCTTATGCGCACTTGATCATTATGTTCATGACACATGCGCACTATATGTTTATGGCAGTTACACATGCGCAGTAATGCTCTATGGCAATTACAAATGCGCAGTAATGCTCTATGACAATAACACATGCGCAGTAATGCAGTTTGGGATCTAACTAAGCTTAGTAGTTGTTACCTTCTTTTTTAATTATGTCAGATAATTATCTCAACCCCCCCCCACCCCACCCCCACTTATTTTGTAAAATTTGTAAACTTTGCTGAAATTTTATATTATTTTAATTAAATTTAAAAACATTGTAAAATTTGTAAAACATAATTTTTTTTTCGTCAAACACGTATAAATTCTAATAAAATTGAACACAAATGTTTTGGAATGCTGATTTTTCTTCAGTAATGCTCTATGACAATAACACATGCGTAGTAATGCAGTTTGGGATCTAACTAAGCTTAGTAGTTGTTACCTTCTTTTTTAATTATGTCAGATAATTATCTCAACCCCCCCCCCACCCCACCCCCCACTTATTTTGTAAAATTTGTAAACTTTGCTGAAATTTTATATTATTTTAATTAAATTTAAAAACATTGTAAAATTTGTAAAACATAATTTTTTTTTTCGTCAAACACGTATAAATTCTAATAAAATTGAACACAAATGTTTTGGAATGCTGATTTTTGACGTTCTTCTTAAAATTAAAGGGGGAGGTGTAAAAATTCATCAACATATTATCAGAATATTATCATGTCAATTAAAAAATAAAAAATTTTTACATTTCAAGGCGTATTTTCTTTACGTACTTGACATAAAATCTATGATAACCCACCGGTCTTTTCATACTTTTAAAAACCTTTTTCTTGGGGTACACGGGGCGGTGGGTTAAAAATTAATCAACGTACTATTAGAAAATTTCATGTTAATTGTAGTGTAAAAATTTTTTTTTAAAACATTCACTTATTCATTTAGAAAAAAGGGTTTTAAAATTTTCGAGAATTTCTACCCTGTCGATAGAAAATACCTCAAAGATACCTCAAAAATGACTGATTCGGTATTCTTCAGTAATTTTTACTCTTACAATACCAGGTACCATTTTTTGCTTAGCTTAGGTAGTCCTTTTAAATGTCGCGATTACTTATTTAAGTTTCAATAGGATCATAAATCTACGTTGAACTGAAATAAAGATGCCTATAGGTATATTTTTTCTTTTATGGTTTCTGTAACCCAAAAGTTTTATGACTCAAAAATTTTGCAATTTTCAAATTTTAAATTGGAAACATAAAAATTATAAATCTTTTGTTTTTGGCGATTATGAATATCTAAAAATTTTCTTAAAATCAATCAAATTAAACGACAGTCAATTATTATAAATGTTGATATTTTTCATTAAAAACAAAATTTTTAAGGAAAAATTTAGATACCTAGAATCGTTAAAACACGTAGAATGCAAATTCTCAGTTTATAAAATTCTAATTACAAAATGGGAAAAATTTTTATTTCTTATTTTTAATCCTTTTCAGATGTTTCAAAGCTTCACGACCTCTTTTGTCCTTTTTTCGACATCAGAAATTTAACACATGTACTGGTAAAAGAATTTATTTCTTAATAAATAAAATTATTTTAATATTTAAGTTAGAACTTTGGTTTTTTGAAATTTAGAATCTGTAAATTCTAACAATTACGTCGATATAAAATTTTTGGTAAAAGCCTTACAATTAAATGAATAGTAGCGTAACTCGTAAACAGTAAAAGATATCAAAAAACTAATATCATTTTTGAATTTTATTTCAGAAAAATATATCTTTTTCATACAAACATGTAAAGAACTAATTTTTTTAAAAACGAGTATAAAATTAAAATAAATAATATAAATAATTTAAAATTTAAAAAATAATTGTAAAAGAACCTTTCATTTTATGAGGTTAAAAGCATAATAAAATTCTTCAGGGTTTTAACGGCCATAAAGTAACCCTAATAAAGACCTAAAATGTTCGGTATTTTCTAGGTACGAAATCATTCAAATAGTACCTCAAAAGTACCTGAAAACACTTAGCCATTTTAACCAGTCATTTTTCAGGTATTTTCTATCGACAGGGTATGTAGTAATCTGTTATTATATTAAGACGAAACCTTTGTCGTCAACAGAAATTCGTCGTTCAGTCGTTCTTCCCCTTCCACTAGGTTCACTACTTTTCTTTATAAGCAACTTTTAAAATCAATTTACTTAAAATCTTTTTGAGCTATTAACATTTTTATAACGTAGGCACTTATACAATTAAGTGTAGTAGTCTGCCATGATAGTGACGCATGCGCAGTTGATCAAAATGGTCCATTTGTATGCGCAGTAAGTCAATATCATTAATTCTTATGCGCACTTGATCTTTATGTTCATGACACATGCGCACTATATGTTTATGGCAGTTACACATGCGCAGTAATGCTCTATGGCAATTACAAATGCGCAGTAATGCTCTATGACAATAACACATGCGCACCCTACAGAAAATAACGACGTAGATTCTGACGTCGGAAATGAATAGAATATTATGTCAGAAAATATGCCGGATCCGGCTTCGGAAGTGTAGTCGGAAAAGAGTCCGGAAATGAATTCGGAAACGTAGTACGAATTTGAGATAGGATCCGACGTCAGAAATGAAGTCATATTCTATTAGGATACTATTGTAACAATTTTTGTTGTCTTCTGACCTTGTTGCTTAATATAATTTTAATAAAAACTGTAGTATACTTATAAAATAAATGCTAAGTTAATTTTAGGCTGATCAAACCTTCGTATAAAAATTTCTAATTTTTAAATAATAGAGTGGCACAAGTGGTGCTACCTTAATGTTTTGTTTTAAAAAATAAACCAATTATTATTTATAAAAAATTTTTCCTATTGCAAATTTCCACAAAGACCCCTGAAAGGTTTCCCACATGTGTAGGTTTCTATATAAGATCCTACGTAGGGGTCTACAATCCATTTTTTAAATAGCGTGTCTCGTTGAAATTATTCAGGTCGCTCGTAGTATCTCACGCATCAAGCTATGTAGAAATGTATGTATTATAGGCTTTTAAATTCACAAAAAATTTTACTTTATACGCACTAAGTTTTTATGGTTTCTATTGCTCCTGCATCTTTTATTGTAAAAAAACAGTGCACTTGAAAACATATTTCTTTCTAAATTAAGATTCAATTTTCTTTTTGCAGTCGTATAGGAAACTAGACATATGCTGCCAAACGTTTTGCATCTTTACGGCTACAGTCTCATCAGATAGAGTTCCTTTTCTTGTTAACTTATGACGAACAGCATCTGCAACAATATAAATATAATATAATTAATAAAATACAATTTAGGCCTGTGCGGAAAACCGGTTTCTGGTTATGTAATTTTTGGAAAACCGGTTTTTTGCTTTCCGGTTAATCTATGCTTAAACCGGAGTGGCCACAGTTAACAACATACTCTACGGCAAAGCTGTACATACCAAACTTTTTCTCAGTGTAAAGATTAATATTAAAAGTAAATTATTTTTAAAATTGAATTTAAGATAAAAATTAATTAAGATTGTTAAGTATTAAGATTAGGCAGTAAAAAGGTTAAGTTTTCTTTTAAGTAGAAAAATTGTAGTTAAAAACCCCATTAGGTTTTAAAGTGTTAAAATTAACACATTAACATTATTAACACATTATTAATTAATTAATTAATTAATTAATTTTTAGGTTAAAATTACTTCTTCACATTTACACATTTATTTTTCCAAAGGGTCCAACCGTAAACTACGTAGTCCTAAATTTGCCACTTTTTGACCCCCCCCCCCTCCACCCTACCCTGCAGAGCGTATTTTTTTTTTATTATTATCAAATTGCATTTTTACTACAATATCAATCAAAAGTGTCAATAAAAACAAATCAATTAAACAATCTGTAATGATTTTTTTTGCATTTGGGGCATTCTACGTGAAGCGGGCATAACAAAATTGGTAACGTAAAAAACATAATTTTTAAAATGCTTTGTTTCTAGTGAAATGTATTAAATGAATAAAATTGTAGCTCCTTTATGTAGAAAATTAAACGGACTTTAATTTCTTATAGTGGCTTAAAAAATAGTTTAAGAATTAGAGATTTTGTACACGAAATGACAGAATGGGAGCTTTTGTAGTTTAAATGTTCTTTAATTTATAATATCTTGGTATGTAAAATAAATATTTTCGATTTAAGGTTAAACGTTTTCTATGTATTTGCAAAGGTGTTCATGGTAAAAGAAAAAAACCTAAGATATGTAATATTTTTAACTTATTTAAATTTATATCCGTAAAAGATAAATATTTTCATATTTTACGGATTAAATTCTTTAATTTATTTATCCTCATAAGATTAACAATAACATTAATCATATAAGAATATAAATTTAAATAAGTTAAGTAAATTAAATAAAAATAAACTACAAAAGCTGCCATTCTTTCATTTTGTAAACAAAATCTCTAATCTTTAACCTATTTTTTAAGCCATTGTAAAAAACTTTTTAAATGGTCGAAGGTAATGAAAAATTAACTTAAAGTTTTCGTTTTTACTTTTCTTGATAAATATTAAATTAATTTTAAAAATCAAACACACCACATTAAAGACCGTTCAATTTTTTACAAAAAAAGAGTAATTCTTTCCATTTCACGCATTTGTCTGGAAAAAACTGCATTTTAACAATATTTTTTTTACGTTTTGATATGTTTGCTTCACGTAATCTTTCAATTTGAATAAGTGAATATTAGGGTGGCCGTTAAAAATGACATTTTGGAATTTTGTCCATTTTTGCCCCTCATTTTGTTACAAATTGAAAAAAAGTAGGTACGTATTTTTTTTTTAATTAATATTTAGTGGTGCTTGTATATTATTGAAAAAAATACGAATTACTTTTTTTTAATTTGTGACAAAATGAGGGTCGGAAATAGATAAAATTCAAAAATTTAATTTTTAACGACCAACCTAGTGAATATTCACTTATTTATGTATCAAAAGTCTTCCACTTTTTCAGTAAGTGCTTATACACTTACAAATAAGTGACATTTCACTCTAAATTTATATAAAATTTTTACTTCTTGCAAGTGCACATACACTTATCAAAAAAGTATTAAAATGTTGAAACTTTAACATCATCAATCACAAAGCTGCTTTTTATTAACATTTATTAAGTAAATAATTTAAAAAACGATAAAAATTAAAAATTCTTAAGAAAAAAAATATTTTTTAAGACTTCGTTTCAAGACAAATGAAATGATTTTTTAATTTTTAAATCGGGTAAGAAGGCATCGACAAATTTGTTTCTTTATTTGGCACTATTAAAAACTTCATTCACTAATAACTTAAAAAAAAAATTTTTATTCTAATAATTTTAGAATTTAGTTTACATAGTTTAAGGAGAACAAAAGTGATGTCTCATTAGAAATAGAATTTTTATAATTTTAGCCGATCCGATTGGCGAAGCCTGACCCAATTGTAAAAACTGGAGTATTTTTTATACCATTGCAAAAGTAAAATATTGGAATATTGTATTACCTTTAACAAGTTGATACTTTTGGGGTGTCAGGCATTTTAGATGTTGATCCTTTTCTTTCGCAGCTTTCGTTAATTTTAAGCATCTATGTTTTAAAACCTCTCTGCCCCAGAAAATAGTAGACACATCGCGTACAAATATCGAATCATTTTTTCTGAGCATTATAAACCAAGTGTCCACAAAGACATAGAAATTGTCACCAAGGTATACCTGTTATTAAAAAAATAAAATTGAATAATAAAAATACTAAGAGAATTGATCGAGCCTGTAAACAACAATGCTTTTAACCCTCAACTGCATGAACTTGGACAACATCTCGGACTTGTCTTTGTATTGTTTTTGTGAGTTATCAGTGTCCTGATTTTGTAACAGAAAACGTATGGATTCAATTCAGAAACTGAAATATATTCTTGTACATCTTTTTTTACAAAATGTTAGGCAGATTCTTGTTTCGAAAATAAGAAGTAAAATTTGGAAATTTAGTAACTGTAAAAAAATCTGGACCTCAACTGTGGTGGGGACGAACCCCAATTGGTGGTTGAATTTTTAAGGAAAATTTAAATAACAAAAGAAAAATTTAAGGACGAGTTTCGAACTTACATAATTCAACAAACAGATACCTTAAACCCCTCAGTCATCGTTACATTTTGTGCGGGTTGAACCTAATACGTTTTCTTATCTAACTTGAGACAGGTGATGACACATAAGAAATAAGACAAAAACAGGTTTAAAATCTTATCAAAATTTTTTTAGATGAGATGTCATCTCGATGTTGATGTTTCTCGTTTTTAAAAGACAAAATAAATATAAGCCATTACGTTATTCATGATAAGTCAACATTTGCTACTTCAACTTGTCTTTTATAAACAAGAAACATCACAAAATTGAAATCAGAAGAGAGCATTTTTATTCAGGGACTGGATCAGCCTTGTAAATGATTTAATAAATTAAAGACAGAAATATCAGTTTTGTATTCGTATTAATCATCAATTTAAATACAATCACAATTGTTTGAGTAAATCCGTTTTATTAAAGGGTTAAAACATGTACTTTCAACTAACAGCTGCCGCGGTCATATTTTTAAAAAATATAATTTCAGAACATGTAAAAGTTCAGTAACCGTAACATTACAATTTAATTTTGATCGTTAAATTTTAGCAGTAAGTAAATTATATTATTATTAAAATATATTCAAAAACTCCAATTTCTTTGAAGTTAAAAAAAAATTATAAGCTAAATAAGACGGAAAATTTTTCAGAAATAAATACTTTTTAAATAAGATTATTATTTTAAAATAAACCCAAATAGCACTGAATATTCCATCCATATTCCAGGAATATTGCATTGGAACATTGGGAATATTCCATTCATATTGCGGGAATGTAGAAATGTCCGACTACTGGGTCAAAGCACTGACTTTCGACCAAGGGTGGTCGCTGACATATGTGACTGTCCATGAGAAAACGTGCCTTAGCTATCCCAAACGTCAACTTTACAGGGTGAGCATTTAAAGTTGCAGCAATGCATTGAAGCCAATGTAACGTGCCTACGCTTCTTGCTTGATTACACCAAAATTTCTTTTAAACAACAATTTTTTATTTTTGGAAATGAAAGAGGAAATAAAGACTTGTTGGTTGGCATTAAAAAATCAAAATTTATTTTTTGGAGCTAAGGCACGTTTTGTCATAAACAGCCACATATTTAATAAATATTAAAACCCATATTATATGTATTGATCAAGTATCTAAATTCAAGTACTGTATTTAATTTAGATAAATTTTTTATTTTGCAGCCGTAAATTGTAATTAAAGAAGCAAGTGCTCGAAAAAATGGCGTTTTTAATACACATTTCAAATATTTCTTACTTACAAAAAAAAAACATTTAATTTCCATATTGTAAAGAAAATATGTTTCATTAACATCCAAATATTTATTTTATTTAATGTAATTTTGTACATAATGAAGAGTAATAATAATAAAATCAATTTAAAGTTGGTCATAAATCTGACACTTTATACCATTTTTAAGGCCAGGTTCCTATGAAAACCGTGATTTTTTTCAATACATTTTATTTATAATATAAAAAATGTTACGTAATCAATTTGTTTACATATGATATTACATACATAAAGTTACTTGAAAAAAATTTTTTTTTGTTTTTTTTCAAAATGGCGGTCTTGAAAATAGCTGCTGAAAGTTATCCACTTCGCAGATGGATGACATCATTTCTTGGAAAAAAATTATCTGAAAGCAAAAAACAAAACGGTTTCATGTTCCTTATCGAATTGGCTATAGCCTCAAGCAGAACCAGAAATATTCATTATTATTTAAAAAAGTTATAAACAATTAAAAGTGAAAAAAAGGTTGAAAAAATTTAAAAGTCCGCCATTTTGTTTTTTTTCATTGAAAATGTTTCATTCTGCTTGAGGCCATAGACAATTCAGCAGCCATTTTCAAGACCACCATTTTGAAAAAAAACAAAAAAAAAAATTTTTTCAAGTAACTTTATGTATGTAATATCATATGTAAAAAAATTGATTACGTAACATTTTTTATATTATAAAGAAAATGTATTGAAAAAAATCACGGTTTTCATAGAAACCTGGCCTTAAGAGTCTATTTTTTAAAAACCTACTTAATAAATTTTATTGAAACTTACCATAATCAAGCGCGGATCCAGCGGGGGGCGATGGGGGCGATCGCCCCTCCCAAAAGCCTTAGATTATCATATGAGAAAGAAAGAGATAGCACTATATTTTTATCTCTTTTTATCTCATATATCGCCCCCTCCAAAACTCTCGTCTGGATCCCCCTTTGACCATAATTATTAATTTATGCACTTTAATCATGTTTTCACAAGAAACAAGACGAGTATTTATTTTGTTATTGAATAATTTAATGTTGAAATTTCTATTTTAACCACAAAACACACATTTTTAATCTTAAATAAATTTTTTTCTGGATGAAATTAAAAATGCAACATTTTTCACATAACTACGTTTGTATGAAATCTTCAACATATTAAAATTTCGCGAGGGTACACTCTGAAGTTTGACAATCGATTTTAATTTCATCCAGAAAAAACTTATTTAAGATTAAAAATGTGTGTTTTGTGGTTAAATTAGAAATTTCAACATTAAATTATTCAATATCAAAATAAACATTCGTCTTGTTTCTGGTGAAAACGTTATTAAAGTGCATAAATTAATAATTATAGTAAGTTTCAATAAAATTTATTCAGTAGGTTTTTAAAAAATAGACTCTTAAAAATGGTATAAAGTGACAGATTTATGACCAACTTTAAATTGATTTTAATATTATTACTCTTTCTTATGTACAAAGGTACATTAAATAAAATAAATATTTAGATGTTAATTAATATGGGTTTTAATATTTATTAAAATATGTCAGCGACCACCTTTGGTCGAAAGTCAGTGGTTTGACCCTACTAGAATATTCGTTTTTCACATTCCTAGAATATTCCAGCGGAATATTAAAAAATAATTCCAATGAAACGTGTGATAAATATTCTCATTAAATATATTCCTGTGGAATATATCAAGAATATTGCAGGAATATTCCATTGGAATATTGCAGGAATATTCCATTGGAATATTCATAAAATTTTCAAAGCAGAGCAGAAAAAAAATATTTTTAACTACTAGGAATATTTTTGTAGAATATATCAGGAATATTACATTGGAATATTCATAAACTTTTAAAAGTTATGAAAATTTTTTTTTTTTAATATTTCTAAATTTATGAATTCTTATTAGAATTATTTATATTATTCTATTTGTACTCCTTATAACAAATAAAAAATTCTAAACACGACGGAAGGATTCAAACCCTTAACCTAAAATCTATCTAACGATTTAACGCTCGTAGCTATTTTATCGGTATGAAAATTCTACAATAAAGCTGGATGAACTTCAAATATTTTAGATATGTGTTAAAAATATATGTACTCGGTTTTTTTTCTTATTTTCACACCGATAAAATAACTGCGAGCGTTGAATCGTTAGATAGGTGTTAGGTTTAGAGTTCGAGTCCTCCGGTCTCGTTTAGAATTTTTAATTTGTTATAAGGAGTAAAAATAAAATAATAAATAATTCTAATAAGAATTAATAAATTTAGAAATATTAAAAATATTTTTTTTTGTTTGCTTTGAAAAGTTGATGAATATCTCAATGGAATATTCCTGCAATATTCCTGATATAGTCCACAAGAATATTACTAGTAATTAAAAATATTTTTTTTCTCTGTTTTTTATTCCAATAGAATATGCCTGCAATATTCTTGACATATTCCACTGGGTATATTCCGTAGGAATATTCTCGGCATATTTAATGAGAATATTTATCACACGTTTCATTAGAATTATTTTTTAATATTCCGCTGGAATATTCAAGAAATGTAAAAAAGGAATATTCTAATAGTCGGACATTTCTACATTTACGGAATAAGAATTGAATATTCTTTAGGAATGTTCCCAATGTACCAACGGAATATTCCCGTGTTATCTGGGAAGTATTTTTTTTATCCCATAGGTACAAAAATGGCGCTTTTAGATACCTCGCGAACAGCACCAGATGTTTAGGCTAAAGACAGGAACAAAAGTTACTTATTTGTTCGATCGTATAAAAATGACGTCTACTTTTACCCTTGGGCAAAAATGATGCAGAGAACGTTTATTATTTTTGACCTTTGATAAAAATTAATGACATTTTTTCTTAAAGAAAAGTTATCCCACCTGAAAAAACTTGTACAAGATCGTTCAAGATCATGTAGGTGTTCCTCTCAAAGAAATTGAGACACGTTCTTGTACAGTATCTTGTACAAGAAAACTTGCTCGTAGATCTTTAACAGGTTCTTGTACAGGTTCTTGTGACAAAAAACAAAAACACTTGATACTGATGAGTTTCGAAACCGCATCTAACCCAACTAACATACGCACTTGACCCCACGGTTATCATTATAGAATAGTAATTATACAAAATTTTATAATATTTTTCCTTCAAATTTTGCCGGTTTGTCATGATTACGATTTTGCATAAATACTTCCATATAATAACGGCCACGGGGTTAAGGCCTCCGTTGGTTGGATTAAACGCGAGTTCGAAACTCGTCAGTATCAAGATTTTTTGTTTTTCATGACAAGGACATAGTGTACGATGTTTTAAGAGTAAGGTTCTTGTATATGATTTTATGCATGAACCTGTCTCAAGATCTTGTACGGGTAAGACTTTTTGTACAAGTTCCTGTGCAAGAACATGTTCAAAATCTTGGACAAGTTTTTTCAGCTATGAATGATTTGACCCTGAATAAATGTAAATTCTTAAGTTCAGAGTATACAAAGTGAATATTACCTGGCCGTCTTTTGATACATAACGTTCTGGTTCTAATGCAGTTGGCATTCCTCTCTCATTGTTATTGCGAATAGGGTTTCTATTTCTATGCTCTAATACTATAGAATTGTCATCGCCAGCTTCATTCCCGTTTTCGAAAGATCCATTATTGCGAACAGAGTTTCTATTACTGTGCTCTAATACTTCATAACTGTTATCTTCACTCCCGTTTTCAAAAGATCCATTATTGCGAACAGAGTTTCTATTGCTGTGCTCTAATACTTCAGAACTGTTATCTTCACTCCCGTTTTCAAAAGATCTTTCTGTTTCTTTAAGATTAGGAAATGTTGAATTTTGATGTCTTGATGTATCAAAAGATGGTCCAGCATCTAGATCATCATTTCGACCTCTGAAATTACGCAGCTCTCTATCAATGCCTAGCTCTGAATCCACGAGAACAGTGTCAGTTGAGCTGATTCTTCTCAACGAACCTTGCTTTGTCAAATTTCTTGAAACTGGTATTTCTGAAAAAGCATAATGTGATTAATTAAAATATTTATTAAATATACTATAACGTCAGAAATTATTGGTCGGAACAGCTGAGTGGATTTTATTTACAGGAAAAAAGGAGACGCATGACCATGTTCTAATTCTAATTCTAATTCTAATTCCGAATTTCTGATTGTCTAATTTTTAAATTTGCGCCAAACTTTTCTGTCAGATGATTATTCTAACATTTGCAGTGTCGGGAGAAGTAGAAATTCGACGTTTTAAGCATCCTATCAAATATTAGTTCGTGTAAATCAACAATAGGGCAAATGAACATCCGGCCAAAAATACATTCTGTTAATAGAAAAATCGGCTAAATTAACATTCTGTTAAATGATAATTCTGCTGAATTAACATTTCATGAAATTAATGTTCTTTTAAAAAAAGAATTGGTTAAATAGATAGGTATTCCGTGAAAAGAAATTTATATCAAAAATGAGTTCGGTGACTTGACAATTCTACTTAGTGAAATTTCAGATTAATTTACATTCGATTAAAAACAAGTTCTATAAAATAAACATTCGACTTCATGAAAGTGCTGTTTAATGAAATTCTGCCAACTGAAAGTTTGAACTAATCGGAATTAGAACATAGTCATGCGTCTCAAAAAAAAAAAAAAAAAAAAAGAATTCAATTCGAGTCACAAAATGTTGTACAAAATGTAAGATAGAGAATTTAAAGTAAAGTATTCAGAAGCTTATAAATTTCTGTGATTGGAAATTGGTTAATAAATCTTTTTTGACATTTTTCAGAATAATTATTTTGATTAGTAAATTTGAAACGAGGATTCTCGAAATTTTCAAGTGTCATTCGATATATTTAGCTCGTTGTTTAATAGCATAAAAGGGATTAATAAATTAAACAGTGTTACAAAATTAAAAAAGTAAAAACACTTCTCATCGGACCTATTGGAAGATATAAAATCATGTTTAACATGATTTTTATTGTTTTTTAGAGCAAATAATGAGACACGTGTTTTTTTGTTTTGAGAAAAAATTTTTTTTCGCAGAGTTACGAGAGTTTGAAAGTTTTAGGAAAAAGAGTGATTTTTGAACGAAAACGCTAACAAATTTTTTTAAAATCACTCTAGTTTTTTCAAAAAATTGTATTTTTCAATTTAGTTTCTTGATTTTAATTATGTTTTAGGTGCTCTTTCTTAGCAATTTTGAAAATTTTTAAAAATTTTGAGAATTAACAAAATGGCGGACATTTTTTGAAAAATCAAAAACCTCAAATTTCACAAAAACGTAATTTTTTTTTTAATTTTTTTTTTTGTAATTACTGGATAACAAAAAAAATGTTATCCAATAGGTTAAATGTGCACTAAAACACTGTGGAAGGCGCAGCAATTTTTTTTGTGAAAATTATAAAAGCCATTATTTTGACTAATACAGCGCCATATAGTATTCATATAATTATTCTCTTTCTTGATTTTACTTATGTTTTATGTACTCTTTCTTATCAATTTTAAAATTTTGAAAAATTTTGAAAATTAACAAAATAGCGGCCATTTTTTGAAAAATCTAAAAACTCAAGTTTCTCAAAAACGTAGGCTAGAGTCGCCAGTTAATCAACAATTATTTACGTTATAAACTGGTACAAAATATCATTCTACAATATCTTAAGCATTTTCTCCAAATGTACTGTCTTCCTGAGATTCCTCATCACTGGAAGCTTCAATTAGATTTTGCTCGTCTACTTGGTAAAAAAGCAATTGCTCCCCAATATCGGAAACGATAATATTATCTGCTGAACTGTTTTCAACGCCTGACAAATTGTCGATACTATTCTCCGAATGTGCAACTTTTTCCACGGGCAATTGTTCATTTTCGTTTGAATTTGAGGAAACTGAAGCGCCGGCGCTGTCAGTCGAAATTACAGCTTCTTCTTCGCCTAATAATTCTTTTCCTTTTGCTTGGTGCTTAGAAAAAGCTTTCTTTTTTTCATCCTTCAGAGAAGCAATTTTTTTACTTATATGGGTATGGACTTTTCCAGCTTCTATATCTGCATCTTCTGGATTGAAGTTTTTCTGTGTCTGTAGATAATAACCGTATATATCTGGAAAGTTATAAATATGATTAAAATTACTATTTTGGATTTAAAAAAGTTGATAAATTTATCATTTATAGTAATCTTTATAATCATGAGTAAACGTGGTTTGGTCAATGAATGCGTAAGGTTAACATTTTTTTTAGAATTTTTTTTTAAGATTTTAACAGAAAAATAAGTTATTAAATAACTCACTTTTTTCAAAACCTCGAAATTTCCTCCATTTTCAAGCACTTTAGTTGACCCTAAGCTTAATTTATAGCATTTTTCATGCCTTTTAAGAATATCTCATGAAAAGTAAGAAATGTTGACAAACAAAAATAAAAAAAATTTTAAAAAAATAAAAATAAAAATTCTTGAAATTATCAGCACTTATAGGTACTCATTCGTACTATGTACTTACCAAAAAAATTTCATTTGCTGTTTTTTTTGTTTCTTGGGAGAAAAAAACTATTTTCTATTTTTTCTTAAAAACATTTTAAATTTTGCAATTTTTAAAATTTATAGTTGTTCCTTAGACCAATTGTTTAAATGATAAATGTAAAAAAATATAACTTTCTTTTAAAAAACGAACAAACATGTATAATGTTTTAAAACATTTTTGTCTTAGTTTTGTTATAAGACAAGAAATAAGCATAAAATCTCAGTTTTACACATGTTCCCTTAAAAACCTCAAAAAAGTAACATTAATAATTACATACTTTTCAACTTAGTATTGAAAATTATTCTCTTAAAATAACTCAAAAAGTGTAATAGAAGTTATTTTAAGTAAAATTTTCTTAAAGAAATAACTTTTTTTGTAAATCTACATTTTTGTGAAATATTAGTGTTTTACATTCAAATTAGTTAAACAATTTCTAGAAAAAAAATATTTCTGTCTTTGTTTTTCTTTATTGTACTCTAGAATATCTAGAAATAACACTTCATGCAGAAAAAGCGTTCAAAAATTTTTTTTACACAACTTTATAAATAAGCAAACTTTGATGCACAAAATAGCCCCACCATGGGGTTTATTTTGTGCACAACTTTGAGTTTCTATAACTCAGACTAAAATTTTTTTCTTGTCGGCTAATTCATAGGACACCTTTAGAAAGATGTCTACATCATAACTGAATAGATAAATTCTTTGTTTCTTCAAATTCTGAATTTTAATAAAGCATAGAGTGGAAAAAGAGCGGTTTTGTGCACAAAATAGCCCCACTTGACGGTATCTAAAAGTTCCTATAAAACTTAAAATTGTTGGGAAAAACTAAGAATCGGTGAAATTTCACTGATTCAATTTACGAGAACAAAATTTTGTTTTTTTGTTTTTAAAGAAAGCTATCTTAATTAGAAATTTATCAATATTTTTTACCTTTGTCGATATACTTAAAACAAAAGTATTCATCATTTAAACAATTATTGATGCAAGGAATTTACTACAGAACTTAAAAAGTGTAAAGTTTAAGATGTTTTTAAATAAAATGGAAAATAACTTTTTTCTCCCAAGAAACGAAGAAACAACAAATTACATTTTTATAGTATGTCGAACGAATAAGTGCGTCAATAAATCCTGAAAATATGAAGAAAAAAAAGTGACCTTCTTGAGGATTTTTTTTTTGTTTTTACAAAAAATCGAATTATTGTATTTCTTTATAAACATTTTTTACTTTTCATGATATATTTTTAAAGAGCGTGAAAAGTGAAATAAAAATTGCGGAAAATATGAAGTTTTGAAGAAAAAATTTGTAAAAAACTTATTTTTCTATTAAAATCTTAAAAAATTCGTAAAAGTTAAAAAAAATGTTACGAAATTTAAAAAAAAATACTTCTTTCATCACTTTTTAGGCTTTTTTTCTTTCTATAGTTCACTGTGTAATAATGGTTTACAATGATTCATATCTAATTATGAATGTATTTGAACCCATTAATTTTTTTTCGTAGTTATCAAGAAGCACCAAACGTTGTTTATAACTGTTAGATATTATTTTGTTTATCAATTTTTAGTAATACCTCGAACAGCAAGAAGAATTTTCGGATCAAGCTTCTCCTGTGGAGTTTTAGTCTGCTGGTTCCTATTGCTTCCTTTACCCGAAATAGTAGTTTTAGTCAAATAATCATATCCGCACAGGGATACAAGAATATTTTTGGCGAAAGTAATATGTCTTTTATTTGGCACATTTAATGCCAAGTACCAGGCCTGCATTGATAAGTAGAAGCCTCTTCCAATATGAATCTGTAAATTTTAAAATTATAGTAATAATGTGTCCTCATCTGAACCAAAATAAAATAAAACAAAATTTCCCACAAAAAAGCCTACAAAGTTTTCTTTGGACCCTTAATAAACTTTTTTCTTCAACAGGCACAAAAATGTCACTTTCAGATATCTTATTTCAGGATCAAAAGTCATTCATTGGTTGAATCGTATTAAACGGAGTCCATTTTTTAACGATCAAATAAATTAATGACTGTCAGTCCCTGATATCAGATATCTGAAATCGCAACGTTTGTGCCATTGGAATAAAAAATTTTATTTAGAGTCCAAAGGAGATTTTAAAGGCATTTTTGTAAAAAAATTTATATTCGTCGTAAGTAACCTTTTCCCAGTCACTGGAAATTGTCTTAACGACGACTCATTTTTATTACTGTAAAAAATATATATATATATATTCTAAAAAATTCTAATCCAAATTTTTTACACTATTTGATTTCACTATGTCTACTTAAAATTATTCTAAATTAAATTTTTTTTTTAACGCTCTAGTTCTTATTTTACAGATGTACTCAAATCTCTCCTTAACGAATAGTAAGAGACACAAAACTTTCTCTATTACGAATGTTGTATGAAATTAGTAACAAATTTAAACATTTTTTATACTCAATTTTTTTCATACATTTTTAAATGCGTCAGTAATTTTACACAACTGTGATATTTGACAATTCATCGTCTGAGCATTAAATACTGTTTTATACTATTAATTTTATGATTATACTTTATGAAAAGGCATTATTTTTTAGTTTTAAGGACGGTTTTAGGTGTGTTTCAGTTGTTTAAATTGTAAAAATCTTTTTCTCGATTTGACAGTTAAGGATTATAATTTTCAGCTGACGATTTGGTTTTGACTGTCTTTTAAATAGTGGGGTTTAACGGGGAGTTATATTAGTCACTATACAGAGACTGAGCGCACGTTATATGAAGCGGTCGTTATAATATTTGTGAAAATTATATAATTACCCGTGTGGAAAAGCCAAGTGGGCCCCAACCGGCTTCCACTTGGCCCACCTGGCCCAGGTGGGCTCCAACTAGCGCCCCTTTTCCACACGGGTATCTCTATTTTATAGAAATGGTGTAAAGATATTACTTAATTATTAATGTAAAAAAATTGTATAACTATTTTCCTGAAAATAAAAGGTAAAAGTTTCATATATTTTTTGGACCAAATTCAAAAACTCGGTTTTATGGAAAGATTATCATAATAATGAAAATGGGTAATTCCAGTGACTTTCGTTTGAGAGCTGTTGCTGACATATTTTTAAAAAATCTTGTTTTAATATATGTGAAACTCGATGAATGTCTACGTTCATAATATTATAAAATAAATTTTAATTCCAACGATGATATTATTAATCATAAGTAGGATGTTAACTATATGATTTCGTAACCTGCAATTTTGCATTTTAAAAACGTTATTTTTAAAAAAATACCTAACAATGTGTATTATTACTTACAAGAAACATAAATCACTTTATTCTATCCATAGAAATTATGATATTATTATAAAATTATTTTATGTAAGCTGAGCACGTTGTGCCCGGTTTCTTGGCGCGCTTTTGAGACCCAAAGCAGACCATTAGCAGACTCAAAGGCGCGCCAAGAAACCGAGAAAAACGTACTCTACATTCATATTATTATTCTATGATTATAATTAAATTTAAAAATTTTGTCGTTGGTAAAATTTAATTATTTTTTAAAACCTTTTAATTGTTTTCTGAAAGCTCAAAAAATGTTGAAACTTTGCACATATTTTATTCTTAATATAATGCACTTGCTATTAAAATTTAACCGAGGGCATTTTGCTTCGTTTCGGAAATAATAAATTTGAAAATTTTTACTCAAAAAGGTTAATTCGAGGACTTTAAGTTAGCTAAACAATTTCAAATGTCTCTGTAAATGTAAAATGTTTCAAATCCTCTAATTAATCTTTTTGAATAAAAAATTTTTAAATTTAATATTTCCAAAACGACGCAAAAAGCCCTTGTCAAATTTTAATAGCAGGAACATTATATTAAGAATAAAATATGTGCAAAGTTTCAATATTTTTTGAGCTTTCAGAAGAAAATTAAAAGTTCTAAAAATTGATGAAATTTTACAAACGAAAAAATGTTTAAATTTAATTATAATCATAGAATAAAATAATTTTATAATAATATAATAATTTCTATGAATAGAATAAAGTGATTTATGTTTCTTGTAAGTAATAATACACATTGTTAGGTATTTTTTTAAAAATAACGTTTTTAAAAATAACGTTTTTAAAATAATGCAAAATTGCAGGTTACGAAATCATATAGTTAACATCCTACTTTTGATTAATAATGTCATCGTTGGAATTAAAATTTATTTTATAATACTATGAACGTTGAAATTCATCGAGTTTCACATGTATTAAAACAAGATTTTTTAAAAATATGCCAGCGACAGCCCTCAGACGAAAGTCTGTGTTTTTACCCAAATAAGATATTTTGATTGCATGTAAAATTGCCTTACAAATAATTGAAAGATTTAAAAATCGTTATACTTCAAAAAACAATTATAATTTTAAGAAAACATTGGAAGTACCTGTGATTCATCATCGGTAACAAACCCAACTGGTGGAATATTACCGTTTCCTCTACTGGCCGAGGGATTCTCGGTAGTTACTTTTTGAATTGCTGTAAAAAATAAAAATTACAATTACAATTGTATGTAGAATTACTAAATTTTTTTAATAAAGTTTTAGTGAGAAATAATATTACCTAGTAAATTTTTGTAATTAATAATAGATGCTTTTTGCCATTCTATATTCAGCGCGCGTATTTCATTTAGTTCATTCTGCTTTGTGTCAATTTCTTGTTGTAGAGAACATATCTTGTTACGAAAATCAGACAGTTCTTCATTCTTTGAATAAAGTTCCTTCATGAGAGATGAGTTATTTTCTTTCAGAGAAAGTATTTCTTCCTTGGTAGACACACAGTCCTTACAGATTAAATTCTCTTTGTTATGTTGAATGCCGATATTTAAAGGATCTGTTAAGACTGGTCTAATGGTTTTTAACGTAGAAGCTAAAGTCTGTTCTTGCCTTTCGGGGTGTACTTCTGTAGACGTTTCGATATTATCGTCAAATTCTCTCAGACGTTTATTTAGATGATTGAGAACTGGATCTTCATTTATCTAAAAAAGAGAAAATATATTAGATATGTTTAAAGATGATCTAGTAGATTAGTGTTAAAACTAGTGTTGGCGTGGACCCGAACAAAATTTTCAATGAGACCCTTCTCGCAAAAATTATAAAGAATTAAAAAAAAACAATCTCAGAAGAATGAAGAGAATTAATTCTGTGGTAGTAACGCCACTAACCCATGTGTAAAAAATAAAAACTTGTAGACAATTATTCGGATTTTGGAAAAAAGCAAAAAAATACAATTTCCGAAAATAATTAAACAAAAACAAAATTTATTAAGAACTGGCTCAAAAAATTAACAATTTCATGACAATTTAAAAATTAAAAACTTGTAGACAATAATTAAAAAATTGCATAAAGTATTGAAATTTAAGAAAAACAATTGAAAAATAACGACAATAATTGAAAAATGAAGTAAAAAGTAAAAAATTTTATATCAATAATTGAAAATTTTGTAAAGCGTTTTTAAATATAAAAAAATCATTCAATAATCACAAAAATAATAAAAAATTTGATAAGAAAAAATGAAAAATCACAAACATAATTAAAAATTAAAAAAATAGTTGACATTAAAAGAAAACTTGAAAAATTACAAAAATAATTTACATTTAAAAAAATTAATTGAACAATGACAAAAAATAATTGAAAAATGGAGTACGAATAAAAAATTTAAAATCAATAATTGACAATTTAGTATTAACTTTTTAAATATAAAAAAAATCATTCAATTATCACAAAAATAATTGAAATTAAAAAAATCCTTGAATAATTACAAAAGTAATTCATATTTTAAAAAAAAAGTAATTGAGAAATGACAAAAATAATTACAAATGATAGTACTAATTAACAACTGGAGGTGAAATGTGCTTTTTAACAATAGATTTTTTTAATTTCTGGGGGGTTTGCACTCCTAAAACCATCCCTTGCGTACGCTTCTGAAGAAAATAATTGAAAAATGTAGAAACAAACAAAAGATTTGAAGACATTTATTGAAAACTTGAGAAGATTATTGCAATTTGACAAAAATCATTGACTAGTGCAAAAATTAATTCAATATTGACAAAAACAGTTAAAGATGGGTGTAAAAATTAATAACTTCTAGACTATATTAAAATTTTTTTTTTTAAAAATAATTAAAATTCGAAAAAAATAATTGAAAAAATAACAATAGATCCAAACTTCCTACCAGATTGTATATAATTACACAATTTTCTTTTTTGAAAGAGAATGTTAAGATTTTATATGTGATGCAGTTTGGGAAAAACATAAATTTATATTATCAACAAATTAAGTATACACGCGTTAAGGTAGAATTGGATATCGTTGTCACTTTTTTATATTCAAAACATTTTAAAGGAACGTAAAATTTTTACTTCATTTCAAATTTTAAAAAGCAAGTTTTTTATTTGCATATATATTTACTTTGCGTTTAGCCAGTTTGGCATAAGAAGAATGACCGCCAATTTCATCATCAGTAGACTCTGCTGCAGATTGTAATACTTTTGCTGATGGAATTCGCTCCCTTTGCGCTTTACGACTCTGAAGCTCGTCTCGGGTGCCTGAAAAATAATAAAACATTTTGAAACTATTAATAAATTTACTAATTTAAAAACTCATCGTTTAATTTTTATTATTACAATTTTTAGAGAAAAGATATATAACAGATTATGTTACGATTTCTAACTGAATTTTATAAATTTTTAACACGGAAACTAAAATAATAAGTACAAAATTTGTACTTTACAAATCCAACATCATCGTACTTATTTTTTAGATGACATTTTTTAACAATTAAAATGTATTATTAAATACTAACCACCTAATTTTAGCACTATGCACTCCTTGGATTCATTTCCGTTGAGAAACTTGTACTTTTGGTTGGGCACGTGTTTCTCCACATTGAACTTTTTCAAGCTATTAACACTTATTATTTGCTTTTCCTTGGTACTTAATACATAAATAAAGGCGAACATTTTAAGTAGTATACGATAAAATCACAGAAGTTAACCAATCTAAAATTAAGTCGCAATAAATCACACGTTATATATCATTATAACTAAATTGAAAATCTTCCACGGACGCGTTCCACGAATTTAACGTTCTTCTTTCTTCTTTCTTTCTTTTTGGTTTATTGGCCTGAGGTAATACCAACAGCCAGTAGGAAGTTACTAGAAAGTAACTATATCATAAAGGTAGTATCATATGTAAAATTCAAATTCAAATTCCAGTAAGATTCCAGTATAAGTCTAAACTTCAAAAGTGTTAGAACTCTTCAATAATATGCCAGCAGATGTTATAGATCAATCCATACAGGTGAGCACAGCAGTCCTCCAAAGAGCACATCAGAGAATCCAGCAATAGGCAGCTAAGGGAAGGGGAAAGAAAGGAGGGAAAATACAAATTAGGAACATAAACTCACTCATAAATATATCATAAATCAAATCAAATCAAATAATAATATCTCCAGACTTAAAAAAATTCCCCAACTCAATAATAAATTCTTGATCCGGATTAAAGATTAATTCATCCAAATTAGGATTTAAAGCATCAAAATGTAATAACTTAGAATTAAGAAAGGCAAAAAATTCGGGTCTGAAATCCGACAGCAACGGACAGTCTCTCAGTAAGTGCATTAAGGATTTAAATCCATTTCCACATTTGCACTCAAGTAAATCATCCCAACCCAACCGCGAAAAATGACCAGAGGTGATCGTATGAGAGGTTCGCATTCTAGTAACTAAACTAAAAAACCTACGCGATGCAGACATACCCACAAACCAAGGCCTCTTGGATTTTTCTGTAATAAAAGAATAATACTTATTACGAATCGCCAAAGGCTTCTTAACATAATCTATATAAGGCCATAAAACTTTAGACCAAGCAATAAATTGACTTTGAAAAAATCTTCTATAGTCCGAAAAAGGAACTCCCTTAAAATTACCGAAATCCAGATCCAACGATAACTTAGCACATTCGTCCGCAACTTCATTACCCAAAATGCCACGATGCGCTGGAATCCACATAAATTCTACTGATTTTTGATGCTTAGTATAAAGTGAATAAATTAACGAAACAATCTCAATAATATACGGATTTAAATTTCTCTTATAAAATCTATCCTTTATCTGACATAAAACTGAGTAAGAGTCAGTCAGAATTAAAATTTTATTCCAATTTTTAGTACAAGTATATTTTAAAGCCGATAGAATCGCACGCATTTCACAAGTTTCAATAGAACATAAATCATTAAGTCTAGTGGCAGATTTGGTATTTTCGAACGGAATATAAAAACCACAACCTGCTCTACCTCGAATAGGATCAAAAGATCCATCAGTGTAAATCGGGAGAAAGTCTCGAAATTGTGATAACAAAATATCCTCAAGAATCGGATTGGGATCCCCATCAATCTTAAGTTTAACGCCAGAATCCAAATCAATACAGATATCCACAACTAATTCTTCCCACTTAAAATCAAGGGAATAAGGTCGACTCAATCTGAGTAAATCGGGAGCAACATCCCTACAACGATCAAAAGCGTGCAAAAGTGAAAAGTTTTGTATATACTTTTTCTTAGGTCTAATTAAAGCTGATTTTTCACTCAAAAGAATCAGTCTGGGAGTCAGAGAACTAGATTTCCACGATAAATTTCTCAGGACAAATCTATTAGTCAAGAGACCCCTCATAACAAACAAGGGACACTCACCAGCCTCTGAGAGCAAAATCTCCGTAGGGGTGGTTGACATACAGCCAAGTACAACTCTTAACGCAGAAAACTGAATTTTATCGAGAACACTTAAATGTGTATCACAAGCTCCTTCAAACAACTGGGAACCCCACTCCAAATGAGATCTCACCAAATTCTTATAAACAGTAAGTAAAAGAGCCGGAGTCACACTTTAAGTAACCCTGGCAACAGCCTTCAAAATATTAATTGCTCTAGAGGCCTTCTGTGCAACCATTTTGATGTGAGGAAGCCAAGAAAGTTTCGAATCCAAAACAATACCTAGATAAATAAGCTGTCTCTGAACAGGAACCCTAACAGACCCGACCTTAAGAAAAAGATCATCAACATTAATCCTAGAGCGAGTAAAAACACAGGCCTGAGTCTTCTGCAGAGCAATCTCTAAACCCCTATTCAAAAGCCAAGGAGCTAGAGCTTCTATGGCAAGTTTAATTTGAGACAAAGCCCATTTAATGTCCTTAAATCTAACATAAATAATGAGATCATCTGCATACATCAGAATCCTAATATGACCTGGGAAACACATAATGATTCTTCTAAGAGCTAAATTAAACAGAAAAGGAGAAAGAACTCCCCCTTGTGGAACTCCCACCCCGGAAGTCCTAAATTCATTCGAATCATTACCAAAAAAAAGAAATCTCTTGGAGATAAGAAAAGAGACAAAATTGACTAAAGCGGAGGGAGCATCCAACTCAATTAATTCCTTATAAACCATTGATGGTAAAACATTGTTAAACGCTCCCTTTATATCAATAGCAGCAACCAAAGAACCCTCTCCCCTAAGAAATCCCTGCTGAATATCTGCCACAAGGGTAGAAACACAGTCAAGAGAAGAAACACCCGCTCTAAAACCAAATTGATTCCTAGGAATCCAATTAAATCTCTCAGAGATATTCTCCAATCGCCTCTGGACCAATCTTTCAAAAAGTTTACAAAGAGTAGAGGTAAGAGAAATAGGGCGAAAGCCCTTACCAGAAGGTTTTGGAATAAAAACTACCCTAGTGTGTCTCCACTGAGGGGGAAATCTAGACGAAGACAAAAATCTATTAAACAACTTCAAAAGAAAACTGGTTGTTTTATTAGAAAAACTTCTAATCATCCTATATGTAACTTCATCTAGTCCCGGAGATGTATCTCTCTTACAGTGTAAAAGAGCAGATGTCAACTCCCTCAGAGAAAAGGGGGAATTCATGGGATCCTCTCCAAACCTACCAGGATCAAGCAACTCAAGTTCATGAGGTATAATATTTGACTTTACCAAATCCTCCTGCAAATCCAAGAAAACTTGAGAATCCCGATCACCACAAGAATTGGAGCGAATGGGAGCTCTCCGATTACTAAAAGCATGAATCAACTTCCACAAACTAGATTAACTCTGAGAAGAATCAAAAGATTCACAAAAATTTCTATATGAAGAGGACTTCTTTCCTTTCAAAAAATTCTTAACCTCAGCATCAACTCTTTTATATTCATTTCTCAACTCCAAAGACTGAACTCTAATGTATTCCCTTTTTAAATCTCTTCTAAAAACAACAGCCTTAAGACATTCATCATCCCACCATAAAGGTTGAGCATTTTTCCTACTTTTAACAGACACCTGAGGATAAGTAGCACCCGAACTCAACAAGCTCGACTTAATTCTTTCCACAAAAACAGAATACAATTCAATGGGATCTACCTCTGGAAAATCAGAATCAAAATCCAATTCAGACACCTCAGCCTCGAAGGATTCCCTAAACATAGACCAATTAACTCCATCTAAATTAAGTCTCTTTTTAATTGTTGAAGACATCGTTATAGGAGAAAAACCCAAAGAAGCCACCACCAACAAATGATCTGATCCAAAAGAATCCGCAGTAACCTCAGCAGAAGAAATATGTCTAACAGAATTCGATACGAAAATCAAATCAACATTATTATTAACTCTACCAGCCTCATCAACCCTAGTCGGAATCGAATCATTCAAAACAGTCAAACCAGCAAAATCCATAGCAAAAAGTAAATGCTCCCCTCTAGGAGATTCAAAATTAGCACCCCAAGACCAAGAATGAGCATTAAAGTCTCCCATAAAAACTATGTGTTTGCTCAAATCCAGATCCTTCAATAAAGAAAGCCACATATCCTGAGGAATAACCACCTTAGGAGGAGCATAGACCGAAATAAACTGTATCAGACCAAAAATTGTATTAATTGCCAAAAAAGTTCCACCACCAATTCTTGTGTCTGGCCGATCACATCTATACACATTGAAACCCCTAACAGACCAATTAGATAAATCAGGAGACAACCATGTTTCGCTCACAGATAGGATATCTAGGTTATGTAGAAAAAGAAAAGATTCGATCTGAAATTTCTTCTTGAAAACACTGCGGGCATTCCAGGTGCCAAACCTAATTTTTAAATCAGAAATAACCATTTCCAAAGATTTGATAACCAAGATTTAAAAAAATCAACAAAAAAACAAAAAAACAAAAACAAAAAGAAAACAACAAAAAAAGGAAAAACAAAAAAAAAACAAAAAAGAATAAACAAAAATAAAAAAAAACAATAGATATTCTAAGTGGTTTCGATTATCAAGAAATAACTAGAAACAAAATCAAACAGAATTCTTCCGAGAAGGAGAAATATTCAAATTTTCCTTCAAAGAATTAATAAAATCAGAAGTTGATTTATTAAGTAAAAGCAGACCGTCTATAGCAGCCATTGAGGCCTCATCATCCAACACATTACCCAGGGATGCTGAACGAGACTCCTCACTAAAAGTGCGCCTCGGAAGACCCTGAGCCTGTACCGGAGCATCGCGAAATTGACCATCATCACATTCCAAGTTAGGAGTCGAGGATCTAAGCTCATCAACTAGTTCATTGCCAGCATTAAACACTGAAGGAGCATCCTCAGCAGTCATCTGCCCAGCACCCTCAGATTGAACATTACCTCCAACAGTCGAAGTAGTATTTGCCTCCGAAATCGAAGAGGATCTCACCTCTATAAAATCCACCCCAAACCCGTCAGTCTGCTTTTTCTGGAGAAAATCAATAGCCTCATTTCTGTCTAAATTCCTTAAAAATTTAACCTTATGAATCTCAAATTCTCTTTTATATATAACGCAATCAGAAGAGGAAGATAAATGGTGCCCCTTACAATTCACACATTTATTAGACAAAAGAAGATTATTGCATTGAAAAGAGTAGTGACTCTGAGCACAGAACTCACATGTCGGATGAGACGAATTACACTGGTCCTCCATATGGCCAAACTTCTGGCAACGATAGCATCTAGAAGGCCTTGGAATAATAGGAATAATATTAACTATAACACCTTTAACCGAAATAGTTTTAGGAATAAATGAACAATTGAAAGTGAATTCCACTCTATTAGAAATCGATTTATCCTGGTTTAAGCATCTTTTAACCTCAACAATTTGTGCCAAGGAAGAAGAGTCTAATCTTTGCAAAATATCATGAACTGTTCTATCCACATTGAATTCTCTGCAAAATCCACGCTTCCTAACTGAACCCTCAGGAATAAAAATTTTATAGGAATCTTGGACTAAATACTTTTTATCAATCATAGAATTGGCATCCTGCCATCTTTCCCAGTAGATTTTAATCTTATTTTTCCCCTTCTTTCTAATGATTCTAGGTCCCACAACAAAGCTATCCACAAAATCAGCTAAACCAATAGGATCCAACTTACCCAAGTTTTTACCGCCCCTGGAACAAATCACTTCAACCACAAAAGGAGGGACAGATGAGGAATTGTACTTCAAATCAGACTCAAACTCCCTCTCACTCCGCCAGTGAAGATCGGAATCAGCCATCTTCTTGACTGCAGGCTGTGAAATTGCCTTCTTATCAACCACAGTCGAGGTCAAGGCAACTTGCTCTTCAAGAACAGAAGAATTCGCTAACTGTGTATCAGGATCTAATAAAAAATTATTTGGTAAATCAGAGATCGGAATCGGAACCGAACCAACAACGTTTGAATTTTCGGAAAAGATTCGTTTGGTAGGGTTAGAAACCACCGAAGAAATTGCTGAACTATTCAGCGACTGAGCTCTCGAATCAATCGGAGAAATTGTTTTCCTCTTATCTGGTTTAAATGATGGTAAAGAGGAATAAATGGTCTTTGCTAATTGTTTATTGCAACCGAGAGAAGAACGTCTAATTGAAGCAGATGACGAGCCCCCCACAGGACCACCACCTGGTCTGGGACTGGATGCAGAGGCTGAGTTCACACTCCCTAAAACTCTACCTCTGCTCCTAGAACGTCCTCTGCCCTTATTTTGTCCCTCTTGCTTTCCCCCTGGGGCGCTGAAAGACCGCCGGGAGCTGCCGGAGTCCGATCCAATGTCCTCAGATTTCATCGTACCTACAAAAAAGAAATCTTTAGAAAAGAAAAAAGAATCAGAAAAATCCTTTAACAATTTCAATACTTATTCAAAAAAACCGGTATAAAATTCGTTAATCCGATTCAGAACCACAAAGAAATTAATAAAATTTATTTAAACATATAGAATCCAAAATAAATATTCACATAAAGCAAAAAAATTCAAAAGATAGTAATAACCCAGAGCAATAACCAAAATTAATCTACCAATAAGTAGAAAAATACCTCTCAAAACATGAGAGAATTAAATTCAAAATTAAATTAAATTCAGATTATATTCTACCATTTATAAATACCAAACAAGCGAAATTCAAGCAAATTTACATTCCTGTAACAAAGGATTAGTAAGGTAAACAAAAAAGAAAAACAGGAGCTGCTATTCAAGATAGTTGAGTCAGAAGTCCAAACGTAAATAAAGCTGACCTTGACTCGAAATACAATATAGCCATCCAAGGTAAGCCATCTAAGCAAGCTTGGCAAAATCCTTCCAAAAAAGGCAAAAGCTGCAGTTCTCCATTCCAGAATTATAGAAAATCAATTACCTCAATCCACACAAAATTCAGTCTCTTGATAAATAAAACAGAATATTGAAAATATTTGTAGTAGCTTCCTCCTCTTTAACACGTGGTGACGCCATCCAAAGAAATCCACTCAATTTAGCATTTCCATCAGTAAAAAGTCACAAAATTAAGCACTGAATTAAAAACTTAATAAAAAGTAACACCCGATATAATTGGGCAATTTAATGAGATAATTTATCAAATTTCTCATTCACTTATTGTACGTAAAATCGCTGACTGAGAAAGGAGAGGTAGAACACGTCTGCACTCTCCGAGCAACACACACGGAATCCACGAATTTAACGTTCGAAAGCGGAAAATAAATATGTAACGCTTTTTGCTTCAAGGTGGTGGGGTGGCTTCGTGTCATCCAATCAGCTTTTTCTTTGTTTCGTTCAAATGTAAAAGAGAAAATCACTTTTAAAATAATTTGAGCAATACCAAAAAAAAATAAATTTATTCTTCTTTCAAATAAATATGTCAATAAATTTATATAAAAATGTGTCAACAAAAATCAATACAATTTTTTGTGTGAAATAATTTATTTTCCTTCAATATTCTGTTAAATTATTTTAAATCAGTTCACTAATAACGACCAATAGAATTACTTTACTAAATAGCATGCGCTGCACGACTGCGCGCTTCGACGACACGGAGTACAGAAGTGTGTGTGGTGGTGTGACATCTGACGCCACATTGGGAATTGTTTCAAAAAACGTTTAAATTTACGTTTGCAAAACTGATTTAACAAAAATTGAAATAATTGATACGAACTACGGTACTTCAAATTAACTTAGAAGTGTGTGTAGTGTTCATACGTAAATTCAGCCTATAAAAATATTGCTCTGCAACATTTGTAAGTAGTACGTTTCTTAATAATCACATAACCTCACTTTCAAATGAAATGAATACCTTTTAAAAAAAACTTTTGTTTTTTGTTGCAATGTTGTTAAATTGTATCCTGGAAGTAAAATAATCTTATATTCGAATAATAAGTCATTTCACCTTGTAATTTTTAATATTTTATTATTGTTCACATTGAATTTTTTAGAATGAGAATTGCTGGTTAATTTTTTAATAATTAATGTACAATTTTTTGTCAGCGCTGTAATTAATGTATGATATATTAATTCAATACAATTTTTTTTGAAAAAAAAAACATAAACAAACTTAATATAGTTGATGATATAAAAGTTTTCAGACGTTTAACCCTATGACATAACCTCAAACTATATAATTGGTTTTTAGCATGAAATAAAATATAATGTATAATAAATAGTTGCTTCTTAAAATAAAATTATTTTGTATTACCATATTTTTTCAATGACGCATTATTTTACATTTTGTTCTTTTTTATAAAAAAAAAAAATTCTTTTATAGGTACACAATGAGTTCAGATAATGAAAATGGTGTTCGAAATAAACGAAAAAGGTACAAAATGATATTAGATCCTAACTGCGATCCTACTGCAATGTTAAGCAAAAAAACAAATAAGATGTGGAACAAAGCTGCAGAAGCAATATCTGAAGAAATAAGAGTGAAAAGTAAGAAACTATTTTATTGTTATTTTTATTATTATGATCTTTATTTTTTAAAACATTAATTGACATTATTACTTAACAACGTACTTGAACTTAAATATTTATTTTTTGATGAAATTTTTCAATAGTTCCATTATTGTATAAAATTGTCATTCATTTTGTGAAGCATTTTTTTGAATTTATTTCTATTAATCTATACAATTTTTTAAACTCGTCAATTATATTTTTCTTATTTTTTAGTTTAACATTTTATTAATTTTGAGCACTAGCAAAAAAATTATGCTTTTGGAGAAAGTTCCAGTAGTTTTGTTAAACAGACGTTACAAATAACACACGATGAGTAATTATAACTTACTGAAGTCAGGCAGGGCTATTTTGAGCAAAATAACTCTGCATTTAAAAATTAAAGTTCAGAATTTAATAAGAAAGTTTTTTAACGTAGTGAATTGTGATTTATCAACTCTTCTTGAGGTGCCTTATTAGTTTGAAGATCAAAAAAAATTTTGTCGAAGCTATATAATTATATGTGTAGAAACTTATAAGTTTGTTATAATATCTAATCATCCCGTGGTCGAAGATATTTTGAACAGTATATTATAGGGTAGAACATAGGAAAAAACCGTTAAAAAATTTTTATGGAAATTGTCCAACAAACTCGAAAGTTAAATAGTGAAATTTTATCGAAATTAACATTTACTAAGAAGGCAAAATTCCTTCTCTTAATTATACATTAATTGAACAATAAAAAGCTTTTTAAGTTATTATAAACGATAAAATATCAAAAAATTAACCACAAAATAATCTACTATTAGTTTCTTTCGCTATTCCTAAGAAATTTCTAAGAAATTTTACTATCTCAAAACTGCTCCATTTTTTCTTATAATTACTTTTTTTTTAAACAAAATTATTCATAATTGTTTTACTCAATTTAGAAAATTGTATTCGATTGTTTTTTTTAATATATAATTTTCTATTTTCTTCTTTTCATATAAATTATTTTAGTTTACATCTTATAATTTTATTTCTATTCATTTATTAAATTTATTTAATTATTTATTTATTCATTAAATACAATTCTCGCGGTTTAGATCGATTTCCCAAAGCTCTTTAACTTTTTTCTTTTAGTTTCTAAAAAATTTACTGTTTCTTTCCCTTAATTTTTATAGAAATGTTTAAATTTGTCTAATTTTATAGGATTTTTTTTCTTAGTAAAATTTTCACCCTTATTCGTTGTTTGTTTTATATTTTCTTAATTTTAGAAACAATCAACAATGTCGATAATTTTCAAAAGTTTTTAAAAGACTTTCTGGTTTTTAAATTATTTTGTATCATTTGTGTGTAGTCATTTTTTTTATATATTATTACATAGTTTCTTGAATTATGAAATTTTTTTAATTCTTTTGTGAGTTTTTTAATTATCTTTTCACATTTTCTCAATATTTTTCTTAATTCTCTCATTTTTTAGAAGATTACTTTTCTTATTTTTGTCATAATAAAGTTTTTAATATTTTTATAATTTTATCACTGTTTAGTAGTTTTTCTGTGATTTTATGACTTTTGCAAACTTGAGGTTTCCAATTAATTTTTTAAAATTTTCTGATTTATTTATAATTTGTTGATTATAATTAAAGATTTTAAAAATTTTTTTTATTTTTAATTAAACGTTCTCATAATGTATATGTATATATATATTTTTTTTCTGTAACCATAAAATATGTACTGTGTATAATACAATTTTATTTTTTTTAATGTAGGCTCTTTAGAAAAATCGCCAACGGAAGTGCTCGTGGACGAAGCTTCATACGTTCCAGTAATGGAGAATCTTCTTTTGCTCGACGAGTATGATGAGAGTGATGATGATAGTGATAGCAAATCAGAAGATATGAGAGATATTGACATTAGCGACCAAAATTGTCTTGAAGATACGGAGTCTGCGAACACATCATCGCAGCCATCATTTGAAAATAGTACTTACATTTTTGAAGAAGATCAAGAAATTATGTTTGAAAAATCAGGCATATCAGTAAGTGATGTGATGCAAATGATTGTCGCGTTTAGTGTAAGATTTGGGAGCACAAATCAACAACGCGAATCGTTGTTAGAAATAATTAAATTATGCGCAGGGCCTAACTTTCAACACCTTAAACTATCTAATTATAAAATTTCTAAAATTTGTAATCCACCAGCGGAAAAGATAATTTATAACTTTTATTGCGATGAATGCCCTATAAAAACTCAAGTCTTAAAATCTTGCGTGAAATCTGAAATTAAAAATAATGAATTAGTATGCTCTGACTGCGAAAAAAAGCACATTATTGCTCTCACTAATCCTAATGTATTTTTGTCCATCGATTTGCAGTATCAATTAGAATTACTTTTTCAAGAAAAAGAAGTAGCTAACATTTTAATTGATCAAATTACAAATAAAGTACCAGTTTCTTCGGATCATATTATTCGAGATATTAATGACGGTAAATTACACAAACAATTGATTGGTTCAAAGGAAAATAATGAGTACAGATGGCGCGCCTATTTTTAATATGTCTAAAAGGGGGTTTTGGCCTTTTCAAATAATTTTAAACTTCTTGCCTCCTCGCCTCCGGTTTAAATATGTTTTATTAGCTGGTATCATGATTGTGCGCACTGAACCAAAACCAGATTTAATGAATCTGTTTATAGATGTAATAAAGAATCAAACTCGACATTTGTGTACTGAAGGATTAAAAATAAAATTTCCTAGTATTGAAAAAGAATTTGTTATCAAGATTGTGCCAGAAGGTGTAGTTTCTGATTCCGTTGCTCGAGCCATCTTACAAAAAAGAATCCAATATAACGGGTATTTTGGGTGTAGCTATTGTTACCACAATGGACAATATATTTTTGTTGGAGACACAAAAGGCATTAAATACCCCTTCTTAGAAAAGGAACCAAAATTGCGATCTCACACTTCACACTTACAAGATGTTGCTGATATCAAAAGTATTATTTCTTCTAACAAGAAAAAAGTAGCTTCTAATGTACGCGGTGTAAAGGATGAATCTGCCTTTGTTGGAGAACCTTATATCGATATGGTTTGGGGATTTCCGCTCGACTATTTACACACTATGCTTGTAGGTGTGACAGAACAAATTTGGCTTCTATTAAATAAAGATTTGACACCTTCGCAACGTAAAGAAGTTGATCAACTACTTTTGAAGATACATCCTCCACGTGATTTGCACAGAATTCCTGAAAAAATTTCTTCAAAAGGACTTTGGAAAGCGACTCATTGGAAGTCGTGGCTGTTATATTATAGTCTTATAATTCTATGTAAGTTTGTATCGATAGAGAAACTGGAACACTATGCTCTGTTTGTAAACTCAATTTACATTTTGTTAAAGTTAGAAATAACCGAAAACGATTTAAAAAAATGTGAAAGGGATCTAATGATCTTCGTTGCAAAATATCAACATATTTACGGTGTTGGAAAAATGACGTTCAATGTGCACATGTTACTTCATGCAGTGACTTCAGTAAGAATGTCTGGTCCGCTATGGGCAACTTCCGCTTTTCCGTTTGAGCATAATATTTTTACTTTGAAAAACTTAGTAAACGGTACAAAAAGCATAGAGCAACAGATGTCCAATAAGTCATTAATTCGTTTATCATACCAAGTTGCACCGCTAAATCCTAATCTGTCAACTGATGTAAGCGAGTATTGTAAAAATATTTTCTTAACTAAAACAGTCACTAAAAGTTGTATGAAATTCGAAGATACAACTTTTTTCGGTACTTCTGCGAAAAATAAATTCCAAAATGAACAAGAATTTCAAAGATGTTATCGGGATAACAAAATGTTAGCTAGCACAAAGTACATGAAATCGAAAAAATTTAATGACACTGTCATTCAATTGAAAAATAAAAAGATTGTACAAATTACAAACATTATACTAATCCCAGATATTAAATGCCATTTAGAAGTACAGGAACTCATTGTTGAACCATTTTTAGTAGGGCAGATAAAAATGGATCACATATTGAAAATTATTAGCAATACTGTACATTCACCTATTTTGTTATCAGAAATTGAATCAAAATTGGTTGTGATAAATTTTGGGAGTAATGAACAATTTGTTTGCCTAATTTCTAACAGCATTGAAGCACAGTAGTTTGAAATTTCATAAGGGATCACAGACTTTTTCATCTACTTCATATATTTTGATAATTTTCCAAGTTTTTAAGAAGATTCATTTCACTAAATTTTATAACTTAAATTTATTGAATTGTCAATCTATAGAAAATTTAATCCATCTAATTCATAAGTAAACATTTATTAACTGAAACTATAATCAATTCTGAATTCAGTTTATCGAATTTTAAATCTTTTTAAATTTAAGTCTATTTAGATTTCAATATTTTCAATATAAATCAATTCAAACAACTTCAAAATTGCAATTTTAATGTACCTTACCAAATATTAATCGTTTAGTACTTTATTTTATTAAAATTTTAATCGAATATACTTTCTTTAATCTAAATATTAAATGATTCAAATTATATTTAAATTTCAATTAATCCCAACTTAAATAGTTCCAAACTTTAATTTATCAAAATTTTATTCGATTCAAATCCTAATCGATTCGACTTTTAACTAATTTAAATTTCCAACTATCCAAATTTTAATAAATAAATTGTTTAATTTATCGAAATTTGAACCCATTCAAAAATATTTAATTTATCGAATTTTCAATATACATCAAAATATTTATCAATTAAAATTTCAATACACATTTATAATTAAATTTTCAATATATTTACATTTTCTTTGATTCTAAATTGAAATAATTCGAATTTCCATATTTCAATATAGAAATTAAATTTCTAAACTACCCTATTCAATTTTTAATTGCCTTAAATGTCAAGTAATACAAATTTCTAACGATTCAACATTCTGTTAGTTTGAATTTTAATTAGATTTTATCTAAACCTATTTCTAATTTCAATTTTATTCGATTTAAACTTCAATTTAGACAAAAATGTTTAATATTTATCTAAACTTTAACAGACTAAAAATTCAAAGGATTATAAATACAGTTAATCCAAAATTTAACTAATCCAAATTTTAATTTATCCAATTATCTATGTTCTATAAATTCAATCGATATAAATTTGAATTGATCTAAATTAAAATTAAAATTTCAAAACATGTAACTTTTAATAAATCCAAATTTTTATTTGTAAAAATATTTCTTAATTATAATTCTGTCTTATTCTAAGTGCAATTCATCTAAATATTAAATTTTATAAATTTTAAATATTCTAAATTTTAATCAAACTCAATTTCACTAGAACAAAACTTAAATTTATTGAAATTTTCCTCATACAAATTTTAAACAATTCCAAATTTTTAAAAAAATGTTAATAAATAAACATTAGTCACTTTATGTGTTCAATCATTTTATGAAACATTTTTTGTCACTTGTTCATGAAAAAAATTCACCTTTTCACTTATTCCAAGAAAAAAAGGTACTGTGATCCCTTGATTTATTTAGAATTATTTCTGTAAATTGAAAAAAAACATTAAAGCGTAATAGATTTGTATAATGTATCATTTGTATGTGCGTTATTTTGATGTCTTCACTGAGAAAAAAATGCTATTGAATCAAATACATTCATGCTATTGAATTCCATGTCATTACTTCATTGACAGATTTATTAGTTCATAAGCATAAACCTTTAAAGCAAAAGTCTGAAGTTTTTGAAATAATAGCATGGTGCTATCAAATCGCTGCTATCTACTCAATTGTTAATTTACTTAAATCAATAGCATATTTTAATATTTATTTAACATAGTTCTCTTAAAATGTTGTCATGGTATTTTTGAAAAAAATATTTGAGTATTTGAATCATATAAGAAACTGTAGAATTGTAAACACCCTGCTTTAGATTTGATAGCATATGCTTTCGTTTCGAATAAACGGTGTATTTGCGGGCTGCCAACAGCAGATGTTATTGAATCCTTAGGCACTGTATTCGGCCCATTTGCGCGTAGGTCTTGGCAATGTTCTTCCCCCACCTCTTGGATTGTAGCTTATATGGGAGGTTCGTGAAACGGCTACCAGCGAGCGTATGGCATAGTGGTTAGAGCGTCGGGCTTTAGGCCCAGGGGTCGCGCGTTCGAGACCTCTCAGCGTCAAATATTTTAATTTATAAGTTGTGCGTTAGAATTAAGATGTATATGTTATATGTATAAAATAGTAAAAATAATAAATATAAAATATAATAAATAAATACAAAGATTCCGTACAACTGATAGGATGTTACCAGTTAATGAGAATTAATATTTATTTTGACTCATTATATTTATCTCCCAAAAGTATGGTGTTGTTGCTTCAAAGTCAGATACTTTCGATTTGATAGCACCATGCTATCAAATTGAAAGCATTTGTATATAATGTAACAAACTGCTACTTTAGGGGTAACATTATATACTATTCTTCTGTAGGAATGACTTATTGATACAATATGTTACGCACACTAGTGCATAGAAATAGTGGATATTTTAAGACTTGCTCACACTCATTTATACGTATTATTAAACAACGTATATTATGTATTTTTAACAAGAATACGTTGAAGGGAGGCCAAATTATTCAATACTCGGACATGGACGCAGAGAGGTAGTGGAGATAGAAATTAACCGCCAGACACCGCGAAGTCTGATCGAAAGACGGCTGGGACTTACTCTACTGCCGCTCACGGCTCACGCGGAACACGCGGACTGAACGCGCATCCCAGCCGCGCAAACTTTCTCTTTCCACTGCCTCCTGTACCCCCAGACTCCGGGAGCTCTCTCACGAGGCCCTTGGCCTATATAAGGTGGCCCTTCAACGTAAAATCTTCAGTTCTTCGGAGAGCTCGCTTAGAGATTGGTTGCCTTCTCTTGTTTAGCTCCACTTGCCCTAGCTCCGAATAAACGTAGAATGGTAAGCTTGTGTTTGTTCTTGTTCTCCTCCGCCTAACTCCTGGTTGCCGGGAAGATCCTCCTTTCCTTTACCCTGGATGCCGGGGAGTTCCGCGTATGTTCCTGGTTGCCGGGCTACCTAACCCTTTCGAGCACTACTCCCTGGATGCCGGGGAGTTCCGCGTATGTTCCTGGTTGCCGGGCTACATAACCCTTTAGATTTTAGTCCCTGGTCGCCGGGGTTTTCGTGTATGTGCCTGGTTGCCGGGATACATAATTCCCTATATAAACTCCTCTTGTTGACCCTGGATGCCGGGGATTCCGCGGATGTACCTGGATACCGGGTTACACAGTCCCCCTTTTAATTTCAACTTACTCCTATTCTCCTGAAACTACTCGCTGGTAACATATATCGTCTACGTTTAAGAAATTAATCTTACTGGCTTCGTAAATCGACAGGTCAGCTCCAGGAAGCGTGCTCAGGAGAGGAGCCGACGTCACCACGAAGCCCTGAGAACAACATATGGAGGATACTTCACCCAGGAGGGTGAAAATCGGCTAAGAGACGAGCACTCTCAGGACGCGTATGACGCTTACCTCGAACGCTCACTGAACCAGAGAAACTTGCTTTGTATCGGACACTCTCTACCAGATAATTCGTCAACGACCCGTCCAGCGCCATCACGATTGCCTCTTCGACCCGTTGTTCCGCTACCGGACACTCAACTGAGCTCGCAGCCGTCTACATCTAGGACACGGTCGTCTCCACGATATAAATACTTGTCTCAACGTCGTCCGTGCCCAAGGACCGCCAGCGAACTCGATGTTCCAGAAGGATCGACGTCCTCTTCAGCCTTAACAAGTCGGACAAATGACTTTTCACAGGAACGCCCGTATCGCCTCCTCACGACCGTAATCCACCCGGTTCCGGCCTATTACGAGCACCTACAACGGGATACTGACGGTAACCAAAGACGTCCTGGTACGTTGGTAACTCGCACATCTTTTCCTTCGACCAACCAGTTACCTGTCCATTTCGGACCTCCGCTATCACCTCCCCCTATCGATCGAACAGCATTACCTTTCCATTTTCCGAATCGTATTCCCCTCTCTCCTTCCTCCGCATCCGATGACGACTCTCCCGTAAATACTCCAACCAAAAAAGAAACCAATTTCCAAGTTCCTCGTAGACGGGGTATCCGACCCGTAGTCCTTTTAAGGCGATCCTGCCAACACCAGCCACTTTCACCCCGTCCTCATTCCACCCAGGTGTCTCGAGTTAGGCCGCTGGCACGACCTACTACGACCTCTCCACTTAGGGAGCGAGCGCTCCCTAATAACTCCCAGGACAATTTATTTTCTGGACCTTCTCGTGTCACGCCGCCGGGTTACCAAACACCCACATACGAAGCTCCCCGGGCGAAAAGAAATTACTGGGAGGACTCTCCAGTATCCCAAGATTCAGCAGTCAAATCCGAATGGTTCCTGCCGTCGCCTCCAGAACCAAAGAGTATCACACCTGTTTCCGTGACAAAAAGGACGAAGCCAGCATCAATTTTCTCTCCGCCTTTGACTGACGAGAGGATAGAAGAGATCCTCAACGAAGTGCTCTCCATGCCCTCACCACTGTCACCACTCCGCCGGACACCGGAGGAATCCAACGACAGTGACGAGAATAAAGACCCCGTATTTGATATTACAACTGTTCCTCCAGCCAAAAGAGCCAAAGTTGTGAAGAAGTTAGCAGAATTATTTTAAATAAATTATTATAAGCGTAAAATCGTATACCATTTTTTTACATTAACCCTATTTCCGCCTATTCGCTAAATGACTCAAAAGTAGAACCATATCAATTGGCGGCCCGAACGTGGGGCTCGGCAAGAATTTTAAAATCTATTGCTGCGAACCCGCGACAGATTTATAATGATTCACTCACCACCAAACTCGCCTACACCTCGCCGAGGTAGGCCCCGCACCAGACAAATTTCCGCGTTTGAACTTCAAAACCCGGTGGCGCTCAACGAACAACCTCCACCTCCGTACAACGCTTGTTCTAATACACACAGAAGCAGATCAGTGCCAGAAAGAACGAACGACGTACTACCAGCCAGACTCCAAACCAATCAAATTCCGACACAAGATTTTCAGCAAGCAGGTTCCAGCATTGGACGTCCGCAAGTGACTATCCCAAACATTCCTACTCCACCACCGATCAACACCACACCGCAACAAAACACCCAAGAGTCCCAGCGCCAAGAATCACCAACAGTCAATCCAATCATGATGCCAATGGATTGGTTAACTCTTGTTCGCGCATTTCGTGCACCGCAACCTGTTTTACCTACCTTCGCAGGTTTGGATCATGAAGATCCAAACAACTTTGTCGGTGATTGCGAGCGACATTTTACGCAAACTTCCACTGATATTTCTCAATGGACACTGTTAGCAGGCAAAGTCCTCTTAGAACCAGCTTCAAAATGGTTCGAAATTTATAAACCTCTATCCCTACCATGGGATAAATTCAAAGAAGTGCTCCTAAAGAAATATGCAGGCGTGACCACACTGATGCGGTTACAGGCCCAACTCTACTCAAAAAAGCAAGCAGATAAGGAGGGAACAGCAATCTTCCTTCAACAAAAATACATGTTGGCTTTACGTCTGCGCCCTGATTCACAGGAGGAAGAAAGAGTGGCCATCCTGTTGGAATGTCTCCGCCCAGCAATAAGGAGAGCTATCCGTGCATCCTCGCCGCAGACGTACGATGAATTATTCGACCGTGCAGTAGCTGCAGAATTGGATGAAGTCGACGAGACACCTAAAAAGGAGACCAAGAAAGAAGAAACGAAGAATGTGAGACCAACAGCGCCGATTAACGATGGTGCAAGAACCAATTCAAGATTCATTCCCTTTTGTCATTATTGCCCAGAAAGACACCTTCACCGAGATTGCCCCATATTCAAGTCTCGATTTACCTCAAGACAAGTTAACCCGGCACCGGAAAACTGGCGGAGTGCGGCAGTAAATGGAGCTGCCGCCGAAACAACGACTTCGAACAACCCACAATAAAACTAACAAATATGGCGTCAAAGCGACTGACTAGATTACGTATCCGGATTGGAGATATGGAAATCTTAGCGTTATTGGATTCTTGCTCATCCGATAATATAATAAATTCAGCACTTCTGACATCCGCCCAATTACAATCCCTCAAACCTAGTCCCCCGTATGCTGCACTAGCTGCCGAAGGTGCCACCCTACGACTCATAGGAAAAATTGACCTCTCCCCCGAAATTCTTACTAGACGCTACCCCGGCACGTTTTTCGTTAGTCACAATCTCGCGGGTGACGTCATACTTGGTCGTCCTTGGTTATGGGCACATAATGTCATTCACGAGCATCGAGGAGACTGCATTTACCTTGGAGATACTGACAGACAAAAAATTTATCTTAACCCTTCTGTTAAGTATAAACGGGCCGAGGTAACACCTCCTCAAATTGAGCATAACTTCCCCGCATCTCTCTCCGCAGATTTTTTGAAATTGATACACCGACATGGTAACATTTTCTACCAGGGTCAACAACTGCGTCAGACTACTGCCGCTGTACAACACGAAATTCACCTCCGCGACAATCGCTCCTTTAGAGAAGCCCCCCGAAGATACTCTGAAGAAAAACGTGTCTGGATAGACACGCAAGTTCGAGACATGTTGGCGAACGGAGTCATCGAGCCAGCCGCTTCGTCCTTCAGCTCTGCAATCGTCGTAGTCGGTAAAAAAGATGGTGATTACCGATTTTGCGTTGATTACCGACGACTCAACGAAATTACTATCGATACACCTCAATGCCTACCCAGAATCCACGAAATTGTCAAAGACCTGGGGCAGGCAAAGATTTTTTCAACAATAGATTTCAAGAGCGGGTACTGGCAGATACCCTTAGCCCGTAATGCTCGGAAATTTACCGCCTTCACGACCCCCAGCGGTGGACAATTTCAATTTCGGGTGATGCCTTTTGGGTTAAAAAACGCACCTGGCACTTTCCAGAATTTTATGCGGGGCACCTTGTCCGACTTTTGGGCGAAATTCGTAATCTCGTACCTGGACGACCTCATAATATACTCGAAGAACTGGGAAGAACATTTATATCACCTCGCTCTAATTTTCGAGAGGTTAGAATTTTATGGACTAACCTGTGCCCCCGAGAAATGTAAATTCGGTGAGACCAACCTCCCGTACCTAGGTCACGAAATCAGTGGAGACTACAACTCTCCACAATCACGTCACCTAAACGCCATCTTGGAAGCTGAGCCCCCCACTACTCGGAAAGCATTGCAATCACTTATTGGTACTCTTAACTGGTTAAATGAATACGTCCAACATTTTTCATCTATAGTTTCGCCAATGACTGATTTAATCTCCCCTAAAAAACCTTATAAATGGACAACAGAAGCACAAGTCGCTTTAGACAATATTAAGAAAGTGTTCAGTAAGCCGATATCCTTGAGCCGACCAGACCCATCCTTGCCGTTTATCCTTCAAACCGACGCTAGTGCCAAAGGTATGGGTGCTGTGTTAATGCAAGAAGATTCAAATGGGAAAAGAAGAATTATTTCTTACTCCAGCGCTAAATTCTCGGAGGCTGAATCCCGTTATCATTGTAACGAACAAGAATGTCTGGCGATCATTTGGGCCACAAAACGTTACCGTCCTTATCTAGAAGACAGGCACTTTACCCTAAGGACCGACAACTCCGTTCTCCTCTGGCTCAAACACCAACAAGATACACGTGCCAAGTTGAAACGTTGGTTCCTGTTGCTGAGCGAATTTAATTTCACCATAAAGCACGTATCCGGTAAAGATAATCAACTTCCTGACGCACTGTCACGTTTTCCAGACCCTAACTCACCCTCCCCTGGGGAACCGGAAGTGGAACGTATGTTCTTACCGGTATTTACGAATATTTCGGAAGACCCTCAAGAACCCGAAATACACTTAGCAGAAACAGCTCCGTTATCAGAGTTATTCGAAGAACTCAGTATGGCTCAACAAGAAAACGCAAATCTTGATGCGCAGGCTCGCCGATGGTTAGAATTACGTAACCAAGAACGTCTTTCGCCGGAAGAGAACAAATTCTTCACTTCCCATCTCTGGGATAATCATGGATTTTGGAGACGATCATCAGACAATTCCCGATGGCTCTTCCTAGTTCCACCCTCCATGCAAAACCGCGTCATTTGGGAATACCACGACACTCCACTAGCCGGCCATCCGGGTGCGGAAGAAACGCAACGTTCTATACAAACCCGATTCATTTGGACAGGAATGAACCGGGACATACGAAGATACGTATCACAGTGCCACTTATGTCAATGTTGTAAACCTCTACACAACGTAAGAAAGGATAACTTGCGTCCACATACCGTAACTTCCGTATGGGATACCGTATCGCTCGATTTAATGGGACCCTACCCCACCACCAATCTCGGTAATAAATTCGTATTAGTTATCACGGATTTATTCACGCGGTGGGTAGAAGCCTTCCCATTGCGTAATTCAAATGCTTCGACGATCATAAAACGTTTAGACAACGAAGTTTTCTCTCGCTGGGGTTATCCACGGCGACTTTTAAGTGATAATGGTCCTCAATTTGACAGTAATTTATGGTTAGAAGCAGGTCAAAGATGGGGATGTGAATTGTGGACAACGCCTAATTACCATCCACGAGCTAATCCTACGGAACGTAAGAACCAAGACATCAAAAAAGGTTTTCGCCTTAAGCTTTACGGGAAAAACCAGAAGGTCTGGGATTTACAGATCGCTGAGATTTTGTTTAATCTTAGAAGCCGGAAGAACGCTGCTACAGGTTTCACTCCTAGTCATCTTATGCTTAGTAGAGAGTTACCACGCCCAGGAGAATGGAGATTACCTCATATGGTTACGGAATTACCGCAACTATCGCAGGTATTACAAGACCAAGCCCGCCAGAACCAAGTTAAGTACCAAACAAAATACGCACGACATCATGAAAATGTCCAACCGCAGTTTCGCCCTGGCGATTTGGTTTACGCAATTAACCATAAATTATCTAACAAAGCCGAAAATTACAACGCAAGACTAGCCCCAAAATGGACTGGCCCTCATACAGTGTTAGAAAATATTTCAGGAGAAGTTTATTGGATACTGAAAAATGGACATCAGTACAAAATCCACAGCAGGGAATTACGTCACGCAAATATTCCCGAAACCATCCAAAATGCGGAAGAGATACGTCACATCGTGCCTCAGTATTCCGACATCTTGCCATGTGCAGAAGTGTCTGCACAGAATCTTCACCATGGAAACTTACCTACCGTTCCATGTACCCCCATCGGTGTCGCTGCACAAGCGCACCCCACCAATCAGGATGAGACTATTATATCTCTCTCTCACTCTGACATCTTACCTTGCGCAGAAGTGTCTACGCAAGTCCATCCACATGGAAACGCACCTACCGTTCCATGCACCTCAAATCAGAGAGAGGCTGTTACAGCTCCCTCTCACTCCGCTATCTTGCCTTGCGCAGAAGCGTCCGCGCAGAATTTTCGTCATGGAGACACACCTACCGTTCCATGCACCCCCACCAGTGTCGCTGCACAAGCGTACTTGCCTAACCACAGAGGTTCTACTACACCTCCCTCTCGCCCTCCTATCTTGCCTTGCGCAGAAGTGTTTGCGCAAGTTCGTGGTCATGGAAACGCACCTATCGGTCCATGTGCCCCCACCAGTGTCGCTGTACAAGCGCACTCCACCAATCACAGAGGTTCTGTTTCACCTCTCTCTCACTCTGCTATCTTGCCCTGCGCAGAAGTGTCTGCGCAAGTTCGTCGTCATGAAGATGCACCTACCATGCCTTGTGAACCAGTCAGTCTAGCAGAAGTGCCCACGCATCCTCATGTCGATCACCAAGCTCACTACACACAGGAATCAACAGATGAAGATGAAGAATATAACGTCAGGGGGCGTTATAATTTACGTAATCATCCGCAAATTTGTTATCGGGATGCCCGTAAATACGTCTCCCAGCGGGGAAACGATTAATGTCTAGTTTTAATCTTTAATATCGTTTATTAAATTTTCCATAGCCTTTGTTTAAACAATAACCAAGACCAATTAGTGTAGACATTGACATATCTATTTTCAGGGGTAATAGATGACGACGTTACCTTTACTGTGTAAGTGCGGTAACTAAATCCGTTTTCTCCTCGTTTTAATTTCGGGTTCTTCTATAATTGTAAGTTAACTTTTAGTTTTATTCTTTTATTTTTCACTGACATTTATATTATAATTTTACTTTCATTTCCTCAATTCGTTTTGGTTATTGTCATTACGTAAAATATAACTTGTAACCCGATTCTAAATGTCTCAAATTTTACATTTTCTTTTCTTTAACTAGGATGTAACAACGTAATAGTAAATTTCCTATGTTCTGTCGAAATTAGTTCACTCTTCCCCGCACTAGGTGGCGCTTCGGTAGCATTCTCTTTGACTCGTAGGTTGCCTCTCTCAGCGTTCACACCCTGAGACTGTGTTGACCAGCTGACGCAATTGTGCATCGAATGATTAAAGTTAAATCATTATTATTAATTTTCAACAGACAGTGCTGTCTTATTGCGGTGAAGAGTGTTGTGAAGTAAAACAGCGACTTTCACGTAGAGATAAAATTCCAAAACAAGTAAAGTGTTGCCGTGTTCTCTTGGAGTAGTTCCAGACGCCAAAGTCGTTGTTTTGATCCGTTCGACATAACCAAACATCATCTCGTTCTGCATCATTATGGTCAGTTTATATAATTAATTTGAAATAGTTTTATGATTTAGTTAAGAATCACAAGTGTAAGCAAGGCTTTTGAAAAGGGGGGAATTTGTTACGCACACTAGTGCATAGAAATAGTGGATATTTTAAGACTTGCTCACACTCATTTATACGTATTATTAAACAACGTATATTATGTATTTTTAACAAGAATACGTTGAAGGGAGGCCAAATTATTCAATACTCGGACATGGACGCAGAGAGGTAGTGGAGATAGAAATTAACCGCCAGACACCGCGAAGTCTGATCGAAAGACGGCTGGGACTTACTCTACTGCCGCACGCGGAACACGCGGACTGAACGCGCATCCCAGCCGCGCAAACTTTCTCTTTCCACTGCCTCCTGTACCCCCAGACTCCGGGAGCTCTCTCACGAGGCCCTTGGCCTATATAAGGTGGCCCTTCAACGTAAAATCTTCAGTTCTTCGGAGAGCTCGCTTAGAGATTGGTTGCCTTCTCTTGTTTAGCTCCGCTTGCCCTAGCTCCGAATAAACGTAGAATGGTAAGCTTGTGTTTGTTCTTGTTCTCCTCCGCCTAACTCCTGGTTGCCGGGAAGATCCTCCTTTCCTTTACCCTGGATGCCGGGGAGTTCCGCGTATGTTCCTGGTTGCCGGGCTACCTAACCCTTTCGAGCACTACTCCCTGGATGCCGGGGAGTTCCGCGTATGTTCCTGGTTGCCGGGCTACATAACCCTTTAGATTTTAGTCCCTGGTCGCCGGGGTTTTCGTGTATGTGCCTGGTTGCCGGGATACATAATTCCCTATATAAACTCCTCTTGTTGACCCTGGATGCCGGGGATTCCGCGGATGTACCTGGATACCGGGTTACACAGTCCCCCTTTTAATTTCAACTTACTCCTATTCTCCTGAAACTACTCGCTGGTAACATATATCGTCTACGTTTAAGAAATTAATCTTACTGGCTTCGTAAATCGACAGGTCAGCTCCAGGAAGCGTGCTCAGGAGAGGAGCCGACGTCACCACGAAGCCCTGAGAACAACATATGGAGGATACTTCACCCAGGAGGGTGAAAATCGGCTAAGAGACGAACACTCTCAGGACGCGTATGACGCTTACCTCGAACGCTCACTGAACCAGAGAAACTTGCTTTGTATCGGACACTCTCTACCAGATAATTCGTCAACGACCCGTCCAGCGCCATCACGATTGCCTCTTCGACCCGTTGTTCCGCTACCGGACACTCAACTGAGCTCGCAGCCGTCTACATCTAGGACACGGTCGTCTCCACGATATAAATACTTGTCTCAACGTCGTCCGTGCCCAAGGACCGCCAGCGAACTCGATGTTCCAGAAGGATCGACGTCCTCTTCAGCCTTAACAAGTCGGACAAATGACTCTTCACAGGAACGCCCGTATCGCCTCCTCACGACCGTAATCCACCCGGTTCCGGCCTATTACGAGCACCTACAACGGGATACTGACGGTAACCAAAGACGTCCTGGTACGTTGGTAACTCGCACATCTTTTCCTTCGACCAACCAGTTACCTGTCCATTTCGGACCTCCGCTATCACCTCCCCCTATCGATCGAACAGCATTACCTTTCCATTTTCCGAATCGTATTCCCCTCTCTCCTTCCTCCGCATCCGATGACGACTCTCCCGTAAATACTCCAACCAAAAAAGAAACCAATTTCCAAGTTCCTCGTAGACGGGGTATCCGACCCGTAGTCCTTTTAAGGCGATCCTGCCAACACCAGCCACTTTCACCCCGTCCTCATTCCACCCAGGTGTCTCGAGTTAGGCCGCTGGCACGACCTGCTACGACCTCTCCACTTAGGGAGCGAGCGCTCCCTAATAACTCCCAGGACAATTTATTTTCTGGACCTTCTCGTGTCACGCCGCCGGGTTACCAAACACCCACATACGAAGCTCCCCGGGCGAAAAGAAATTACTGGGAGGACTCTCCAGTATCCCAAGATTCAGCAGTCAAATCCGAATGGTTCCTGCCGTCGCCTCCAGAACCAAAGAGTATCACACCTGTTTCCGTGACAAAAAGGACGAAGCCAGCATCAATTTTCTCTCCGCCTTTGACTGACGAGAGGATAGAAGAGATCCTCAACGAAGTGCTCTCCATGCCCTCACCACTGTCACCACTCCGCCGGACACCGGAGGAATCCAACGACAGTGACGAGAATAAAGACCCCGTATTTGATATTACAACTGTTCCTCCAGCCAAAAGAGCCAAAGTTGTGAAGAAGTTAGCAGAATTATTTTAAATAAATTATTATAAGCGTAAAATCGTATACCATTTTTTTACATTAACCCTATTTCCGCCTATTCGCTAAATGACTCAAAAGTAGAACCATATCAAATAGAACTTATTTTATTAAATCTACAGCATATACATATATTTCAAAACAATTTGCTGATAATGCAACTAATCATGGTTTGATTCAATAGAAGCGACACTTTAGAATCATAAAAGCAGTGCTTTAGATTTAATAGCATATGCTAATGGCAGCCCGCAATGACACTATTGAATGAACCAAAGACAGATGTCATTGATTCAATAGTATTTTTTTCTCAGTGTTCGATTTAAGATGTATTTTTCAAAAATATATAGCATATTACATTCTGTATTACTTTTAAAAGAAAAATGTAACAGAAAATATTAATATAAAATAATAATGTAATTATCAATTTCTTATTTTACTCCACGCATATTAATATATATACAGTATATTCTTTTACAATTTATTTACTATAATTATTTATTACTTTTATATATTTGAGATTCATTTATATTTTTCGATATTTAATTAACATTCATTATAATATTATAATTTTTTTGCAAAATTTTTAAGCAGAAAATTAAAAATATGTTATAATAAATTTTTTATTTTTATTTTATTGATATAAATAACTAAACACTAATTCAATTTGTACACCTCAAATTTAAATTGTTAAATATTTCCTTAAATTTAAAAAATGGAAATACTGCGATCGGATATTTTTAAAAAATAATTTCTTTCTTCAAGATTTTATTGCAATATTTTTACAAATGTCTAAATTATATCTAGTAAAACAATTTAAAATGATCCTTACTATATTTAAAATTTGGTTTATAATAAAAATTAATATTTATTATTTATTTATTATATTATTTGTTTACTTTTTAAAAAAATTATTTTAATACATTATAAATATTATTAAATACATATAATTGTTGATATTATGATTTCATTACTATTATTTTTTAGTATTATTATTTATTACATTTATATAGTTTATTAATATATTTTTAAGTAAATTTATTGAAACAATACGAAATCCTAGGTTGATCACACTTGAATCTCATTTCTACACAATTAAGCAATTAAATCGAATTAAAGTTTCTCATTTACCTTTAGAAATTCAAAAGAATTCATTTGTTCACAGTAATAATGCATTACAATGGTATCAAATTATATCCAACTTTTCAGCTTCTTTTTTAGAATTAAATTGATTCCAAGTACAAGCAATAAAATGAATTAAAATGCCCACAAATTTCAAGGACAGTCTGCAGCATTAAATCGCATAAACTTGACTAAGACTTCAATCTCTTATAGTATGATAAGAATGTACTCAATTTTTTCTTGGAATTGAATAAAAATTAAGTAACATTGAAATGATACCACTTCCATTCGCAATACATGAATTCAAATGTGAACGTTCAAAAACGACATTGATATGGATTTAAAATGCTCTAAATTTCATCATATTTGGTACCACTTTAATTTATTTGAATTCACGTGTTCTTGCCGGGTGCCAACACTGTGTGTGAAAATCGACTAAAAAACTTTTTTTCAATATGTGCAAAGTACTTTTTTTTTAAGTTAATTAATTGGAAAAGCTAAATGTTATGCATTTTTATTTAGTATTTTCCTTCTATTTTGTAATGCAATATTACATTGTTTCAAACTACAGTTGGAAATATTTTTTTTTCCTTTTTCAAAATAGCGCCAATTTCCGGTTGTGAGACACAGCAAGTCACCAGTTGTGAGACGGTGGCGCCGCTCATCTGGAATAGCCTATATTTTTCGTTATGCAGCATAAAGCGCTCTGTTCAGTTTAGTTCGTTACGTACATTTGATAACACAACAATTATTTAAAGTGTGGGAACATGCGCACAAGTTATTTCATTTGTCTACATTGCGACAGCGATTTCGATAAAGAAAACTGATAGTCATATTTTAAAGAATAAATATTTTTATTTAGTATATAATAATATGTATTATCAATATATTTAGTTATTTATATTAAACATAATGTTACATGCCAAATTTTTTAAATTTTAGCATTTTTTTATAAGTGTCTCACAACTGGACACCTTTTTTTTTTACTAAAAGATGTGCTCGGAAAATTGATCATAACATTTTTCGAGTTCATCTGAACACTACACTTTCTATGAATAAAAGTTGCGTATTTAAGTTACTTTTTGAACGGTGTATTTTATTTACGATTTCGTTTACCTATTTCCAATTTATAGGTCAAAAATAAAACCCGTCTCACAACTAGCGACTCTCCCCTAATTTTTTATTTTTTTGAAACTTTTTTTGTAGTTACTAGATAACAAAAAAAATGTTTTCCAATAGGTTTAATGTGCGCTAAACACTGTGAAAGGCTCAAGAATTTTTTTTGTGAAAATTATAAAAGGCATTACTTTGGCTAAACCAGCGCCATAAATTATTCCATTTTTTTTTATTTTAGTAATTTTTGACTAATGTTTGACATGCTTTTTCTTTACAAATTAAGGAATTTCAAAAATTTTAAAAATGTCTATTTTTCAAAAATAAAAAAGCTTAATTTTCTCAAAAATAATATTTTTTATTTCTTTAAAATTTGTTTTCATTTACTAGATAGAAAAAGGAATTAAAAATTATATTTCTCTAAATAAAAAATAGTTGTTTAAAAAGCAAATAAAAAAGATTCAAGGTGATTTTTTCTACTGGAAGATATCTTTGCATTAGCCAAAATAATGACTTTTTGTATTTAAAAAAAAAAATTCTTGTGCCTTTCACAGTGTTTAGCGCACGTTAAACATATTGGAAAAGTGGAAAACATTTTTTTTTGTTATCTAGTAAATGCAAAAAAAATTTCGAAAAAATAAAAAATTACTTTTTTGAGAAATTTGAGTTTTTTGGTTTTTCAAAAAATGGCCGCCATTTTGTTAATTTTCAAAATTTTTTAAATTTTCAAAATTGCTAAGAAAGAGCACCTAAAACATAAGTAAAATCAGGAAACAAAATTAAAAACTACAATTTTTTAAAAAAACTAGAGTGATTTAAAAAAAATTTGCTAGCGTTTTCGTTCAAAAATCACTCTTTGTCCTAAAACTTTCAAATGCTCGTAACTCTGCGAAAAAAAATTTTTTTTTGAAACAAAAAAATACGTGTCTCGTTATTTGCCCTAAAAAACAATAAAAATCATGTTAAACATGATTTTGAATTTTGAACATATTCGACCTGTATGATTTGAAATGGAAGCAGCCGTGTACATTAAATCTGTGATACATTCTGAAAAATCTTATGTTTAAGCAAAAAAAAAACGTTTTCAGGTAAATTCAGGTACTTTATATTTCAAAAAAGAAAATCAGACCTTTAATACCTATGTATCTTTCTGGGGCCAGTATCATTTTGACACAAATTTTTTCGTGCAACTTGTTATATTGTACTCCCGAAGATGAATGTTATATTTTACAAGTATTAATTATTTAATAATGGAACTTAGCTAATGTTTGGAAGTTTAAAAAAATTAACTTAACTGCAAAGTTTCAACAAACTTGGGTCAGAGAGACCTTCTCTTAATGATATTTTAAGTAATACCATAAAATTTGGTGTCAAAATATTTATTATTTTAAGAGAAAGTTTAGAGACAAATATTGTCTATAACAGTGACGTTATTCTTTATCACATGCCCTTAAATTGTGAAAAAAATTAGTATATTTGCAAATAATTATTAAATAATGAAATAGAGAAGTGATTACTGTTGCCAATTGTTATTAAATACTTACATAAAACTATGATTTTCCCTTGAAGAAATAATCATTTTTAAAATTGTCTAAATTAATTTATTTTTATTTTCAGTTAAATAATTACAATTATATCAATATTATTCAAAAATAATTAATTAATACTAAATAAAGAAAGTACTATTTTTGCAACACTTTTAAAAATTATTGAATAAAAAATAATACTATTACTGTGAATTATTATTTAATCATTAAGTTGCAAATTACTGTTACATAATAAATTTTAAAAATGAAGAGTACTAATTTTAATTAAGGAATTAATTAATAATTTAACATTTTTAACATGGTATTACCAGGATTAAATTTGGCTAGGTTTTTGTTGCTATTAACGGATTGAAAATTGATATCAGAAAAAAAGATTAAAAAATGTTTAAACTTTTCAATCTTTTTTAATGTTGTCCTTTTTGCTGAGGTGATAGCTTTGATTTTTTTGAATACTCATAGGCGATATAAAAGTACTAGGAATTTTCACTTTTAAAAATCTTTTCCGTGAATATATGGTACTTCCAATGATAATTAAATTAAAGTATGGTTTAAATTTATCGTAAAGGAACGAGCATTCATTATTATTAAACATACCATCTTCCGAAGAACTGTCCAAATCGCCATTTCCTTCTGTTTCTGGATCGGGTATTGTTGAAATTTTGTCATCTACAAAAACAAAATGTTATTAACATTTCTTTACTACTAACGAATTCAAGATGTGTATACACAATTAATCCTAATAGTGAATGCGAAATGTACCAGGTTTAAGTTTATGTATATCTAAAAATGAAATCCATTTTAAATCAGACAGGCTGACCACCTTCAAATCACAGATTTTATTAGTAATTAAATATATTATTTTTCAAGTAAAATAAGCAGATAATTATCTTTTTGGAACAAACCGATTTTCAATAAAGTTAAAATTATTTCAATTGTTACTGACAAAAATTAAAAAACAAATAAAAAAATGTTGTTTTGTATGTCACTTTTGTCTAATTAAGATCATCAATTCTTTCTTCTTTATTCTTATAGTTAATGTCTACCTCTTTAAAAATTCATTAAAATTTTTGAAAAATCTTGAAAATTAATAACATGGCGTCTGATTTTCTATAATTAAATATCAGAAAGAATTCGTAAAAGTTTGAACTGGGCTAAAGCATTTTTACATGCAAGCAGGGATTTTTTTTCAAAAATTAAAAAAAAATTTCGTGATACTAAGTTTTATTTTGAAAGAACGTTTTGATATCATTTTCTTTGACAAATTTCTCTAATTTTTAAATAAATTTTATTTGAACTTAAAAAACATCCCTTTCTTTGTGTCAATGAAATTTTCTTCCAATAAAATAATGTAAAGTGTTTTTTATTCAAGCACATGTTTCTTTGAATGTACTTTTTACTTACAAAAATATTTGTTCGACGAAATTAAGCCTGCAAAGTAAAGTATTTTTTTCAAATACATTTCTTTCTTGAGTGTACTTTTTACATACGAAAATATCTCTTTCTTGTGTGTAATTTTTACATACTTTTTATACTCAAGAAAAAAAGTTTTTCATAAATAAAAAGACTCAATAAAAAATATTTTTGAATAAAAAAATACTTAAAGAAATATTAGATATGTAATTGTTTAAATAAAATACTGAGAAACTTGCTAAAAAATCATTATCAAAACAATTACCAAAATTATATTTAATGTGGAAGAAAATTTCTTTGACACAATGACAGTGATACTTTAATAGTATGTAGGAATTACACTAAAGAAAAAAACATTCGTAAGTATAAAGTACTCTCAACGAAAAAAAGATTTGAATAAAATAAATGCTTTAGTTTGAAACATTTAGTTCGTTTACAAAAAATTATATTTTTTTGAAAGAAAATTTCAAGGACACAAAGAAAAGTGATCTTTCTAAGGTTAAAATAAAATGTATTAGATTGAAGAAAGCTATTTTAAATTAGAGAAATTTGTTTGACTCAAACAAAGTGATATCAAAACGTTCTTTCAAAATAAAACTTAGTATCACGAAATTCCTTTTTAATTTTTGAAAAAAATCTCCTGTCTGTACAAATGGTTTAGCCCGCTTCAAACTTACAGAAATTCCTTCTTACATATTAGTAACAATTTGTGGTAAATTTTGAGCAAAACCGAAGGTTCTGTTTTGAGAAAATTTACTCTATTTACTGTTAGAAACTCAGACGCCATTTTGTTCATTTTGAAGATTTTTTAAAAATGTCAATTAATTTTTAAAGACATTAACTATGTAAGAATCAAGAAGAAAAAGTTGATTAATCTTAATGAGACAAAAAGAACATACAAAAGAACATTTATTAATCAGTTTTTTAATTTTTCTCAGTGAAAATTGAAACAATTATAACTTAATTGAAAATCGGTTTTTTTAAAATTGGAAAGATAGTTAGTTACCTCTTTAGTTTACTTGAAAAATAATATGTTTAATTACTAATAAAATCTGTGATCTAAAGGTGGTCAGCCTACCTAATTTGACTTGGATTTCACCTAAATTATAACTTCAAATTGTTTTTTTTTTTTAATTTAAGAACATGTAATTTATAATTTTAAATGTTTTGTCAAGAATTTTGAATGAAGAGCTAAAATGTAATTAAGAATAACCATTTGATTAATTTATTGCCTGAATATAAATGATTTGCTGATTTTCATGAATTTAAAGCAAATTTAAACAAGTTTGGGTCAGGCAAACTTACATACATAACTATATTTTAAAAAATTGTATAAACTTTAACACAAAATATTTTGTTTTTAAAAGAATGAATACAGACAATATTTTTTTATTAATTTGTTTTCTAAAAATTTAACTTTCAGCATTAACAATATACATTTCACTTTCTTAAAACTAAAATGAAATTCAATTTAATTAATCTGTAAGCCCTAAATTATTTATTGTAATTTGTTAATGTTTATTTTCAGTTAAATAATAAATATAATTACCTTCTTTTTTTGAAGTATTATTCCCTGTTTCTTCATCGCTGCTACTGTCACTATACGACCGTAATCTTTTTCTCCCTTTCATTAACTTACTGGTATTCACTTTTAAATCATCAAACGAAAGTTTTTTTCTGCTCTTCTGTAATAAAAAAGTAGATTAGTAAAGTAAGAAGGTTTGAAAATAATTATTTTTGGAACAAAAATTTTTACCAAAAAATAGGTTTTTTAAAACTGTTTGTGTTTTTTTGTGCGTACAAAAATTGTAGTTTTTTTCGATTTTGATAAACAGTACCTCCTTTTATTCCTTGAAATTAATTAAAAAATCTGTGTTTCTAAATTATTAAAAAAGTAAAATAAAATTGAGAGAATTAAGATATTAATTATTATATTTCAGCCATCAGTTTTTACTACTAAAGCTAAAAAAGTGATATAAAGGTCACAAAAAGAATGTTTTAAGTTTTTAATAAAGAATAAGTGTATTTATATGTTTTTTACAGAACTTTACTTTCTTGTATTGAAAATTTACTTGCAAAAAATAGTTAGTTGACAAGATTGTCCCAGACTAAGAGAGACTAGGAGATTATTAAAATTAATTTTTGGTTTTTGTCAATATAATTACTTTTCTTAAAAATTAAATAAAGATAATATAACTTTTTATAATTGAAAACACATAAAATGTTAAACCATAATTATATGACAATAAATTTTTATTTAAATATTATTCTTTTGTAAGTTACCAATGTTTTTTTGCCTTTAGTTTCCTGGGAGTTTTTTGGATTCTCGGCGAAACTCAAATTCCGTACGTTTGGACAAGTTATTCTTCCGCTTTTTCTCACACCCTCCATAACAATTGTTTTCTATAAGTTAAAAGCAATTATTTACTGACAATTGCCATCAAATTTTGAAGTTTTATTCATTTCTTTTGGGGAACATAATTATTGCGTAAAATCTATCAATTTGAATTTACATTTCACAGAATTTTCTTGCAGTCGTAAATTTTATTCTGTTATTTTGTTTTAAATCATCCTGTTATTTACTCAATATAATTTTAGAAGCAACAAAATTTTATTTAACAAAATTTGCATTTCACGAAATTTTTTTTATCCGAATTTTTTATTTAAATGAATTCTAGTTCAACCGACTTTTAATTTTGCAAAATTTATAACACTATATTCTAAATTGATTTTTAAACGTTAGAATTTCTATTTCTTTGAATCTTTATTTGTCCAAACTTTAGTTTTCTCTAATTTATTTTTATGGACTGCAAGTGGACAAATGTTTGTCAGAAAGATTTTGGCAATAATTTTGAATTTGATAAATAAAAAAATTATGAAGAGAATTGTTTTTGGACAACTTTAAAATTTGCGCAGGAATCTTTCCGTTAGATGATTTGTATTTGCAATTTCGATAAAATAAAATTTTGGGCGCTTTAAGAAATCTGTCAAATATAAATTCAATAAAATAAAAATTTCCTAACTCATGCGCCCGGCCCGTTGAATACCCGGCAAGAAGGCTGGAATAGTAAAGAATTCGAATTTACAGAGTTGCGCCCGAAACTTCAAAAATATCTTTTCTATTTAATGCCTGAATTTTCCTAGAATTTCGTGGTCACGAAACAGAACTCGAAACCTAGCGACGTGAATTTTTCATTATTCCGAAGCGTATATCCTATACCGTAGAACGGGATTCATTTCAGTCACTTTCAATTTCGAAATATTCCGTCAGATCAGCTATAGGTTGGGAAAAACGAGTTCCACTAAAGGAATTCATTCAGTACATTTTGACTCCCTTTGAAATCCTTTGAGAAAAATGTTGTGAACCGAATATTTTCAATTCTTTTTGATCCAATTATTCACTAAGGGCAGTTGATAAATAACTACTTGCATGACTCCCCTCCTCAATCCGCTCGAAACCGGTTATGAGAGTGTCAAATTCCTAACCGAAAATGTGAAGGAAGACATGTGGCTCTAAATTTCCAACAAAAGGACCTACTTTTTCTTTGTATTCTGTCGCTAACGGTCAGTTTCTTTTTGACTTTCGAACAGTTAAGTTCGCGTGAATTTTAAACTTGTTTTCACAAAATGCTTAAACTTTAATTAAAATTAAGTTTTGATAGTAAAGTTTAATAGTTGTAATATTTTCTATATGCAGTTAATTATATTCATATTCTTAATTAATACTCTAAAAAGTGCTCATGTGGGTTTTAAGTTATAAGTTTATTGATATAAACTAAACAATAGCAATAATATGTTGTTTATTATTATTACTCCGTTATTATTATGATAATTATTATTGTGTATTATTATTGTTATTATGAATATTATATCATCATCATTACTATTATTATTATTATTATTATTATTAATAAATCCTATATTTTATATTTTATAATAGCTACACATTCAAATTGATTATTGTCAAAATGAAGTTTTTTAAATAACTTATTTTATTTCTAATTATTAGTAATATACTATTGTCATATTGTGTCAAACTATTATTATTATTATTCTTATTGTATAAACAAGCATTTTATAACATATATATTCATTAAGAAAATGGAAAAAACAGATATACTTTTTAGTCTGCTAAAAAAACTATTTATTACTGAGAATTTTTAATTATCATTCAATTCCGCTTTAAAAAAGTTCTTACTGTATATATGACCTTAAAGGAATTCAGCTTGAACCACTTCTTTTTCTTTGTTAGGAATTAAAATGTCATGATATTGTTCGTACTTTTTAATCATTTTTAGAGATTAGCTACTTTAATTAAGAAATCAAATATTTAAAATTCTTCATTTAAAAAGTAAGAAACGAAATGTTCTAACAATTAGTCACCACGTGGTGTGAATGCATCTGTGTGTGACATTGTGCAATTGTTTTTTATTAATTACTAAGTTGTTAATAGGAAATATTATATATATATTTTGATAGACTGTTATATATTATATTATATAACATATTAACAGACTGGCACACGTGCGGTAAATGCCGAATGAGATTTGAAAGTACCACGTGACCCTAAACAGTTGTAGGAATGGCTCAAGATATTTTAATACCTGTAGATTACAAATTTTAAAAGTTCCAATATCCAAACGTTAAACATTTGGATATTTAACATTTGGATATTTAACATTTGGATATTGGAACTTTTAAATAAGTCTCTTTTTCTATTTATACTAAATGTATATCGCAATATTTTTAAAATAGGAAATTAACAATTCAATGAAACACTGCTACACATGGTGTCGAATAAAATTTGAAAATATCACGTGACTCAAAGCGGTTTCAGGGATGGCTAATAAAAATACATTAACTCCTGGGCCCTGGATACGAATGTTGCAATTATATAGCACGCTGCACACTTTGTTGATTACTTCAATCTTAATCTCAAACTAATAATTAATATATTTATAATATTTACGTTCATCATTTATAGTAGTTATATTATTTCTTTGTTTGTGAAATATGCCGAAAGACAAGAAGGACAATAATCGTGAAAACAACGAGGTAAGATAATACTCATTTTTTGCGTCTCCATATTTATTAAATTCATGATAATATATACAAATAAAAAAAATTATGTTGTTTCTAAACACGGTAAACACTTAATTCGTTAAAAAATTTGTTAAGGATATGTATTTCTGATTTATCTTACAATGAGAAAAATTATGTAACATAACCTCAAAGTATAAACATAAGGGGAAATAATAATTTCAATAAATCTTAATTTTAACCTAACGTTTTTCTCTTTCAAAAAGAATTTTAAATTTAAAGATTGCATTTAAGCAAAAAATGAAAAAACAAAATGTTACTTTTAGTATATAAAAATTGTAATAAATATAATAATTAAATTATAAAGGTATTTATTTCAAAAAAATCAGCTTCGGATAATTATCTAATATTGTTTTCATTGCTCATTTCTTTTAAAGTTAAAACTTTTTTTATTTCCAATAGATTAAACTTTTTTATTATTGTAGACTGTACAGTTAAATGCATAAATATCTATCAAAAGTCACATTATAGACCTTTCCAATTTAGTTATCCCGTCTTCGTCTTGCTTATGCAATGGCACATGCATTAGAAGAAGACAGAAAAATTAAATGAAAAGTTCTATTTACAGAAAATGAGACAACCCTGTCGATAGAAAGCAGGCTTGGGTCCGTAAATAGTCTACTTCACTATAGAATTTACTTTTATAGTGAATCAGACTATTTACGGACACAAGCCTGATAGAAAGTGACTAGAAAATGACTGAAAAATGTCTAGTCAGTCATTTTTCAGTCATTTTTATTTTTTAATATATGGAAAATAATTTATTTAATAATAAATTTGTTGAATACTATTTAATGTGCTTTTAGGATTATATTCGCTTCATTCTTTTAGAATAATTAATGAAAATTTTTAATTTTTTTATTATTTATTTAAATTTTTTGTTAAATATTTTTTTTATTGTTTTAATGTTATAAACTATTTCTGAAGTGCACTTGAACACTTTTATAAAGAATAACGAAGCTCGGTGGCATTTAAAATGGTCTAAAAGCAATTTTAAAAAGAAAAAATCATTTGACATTTTCTAGGTACGAAATCATTCAAATCGTACCCCAAAAATGACTGAATCCATTCAGTCATTTTGGCCAGTCATTTTTTAGGTATTCTCTATCGGCAGGGAAGTCATTCCTAGAACATATTCATTTAAACATTGTCAGTTTTAAATCATTGTTTTTATAATCGCATTAAATGAAAATATTAAAAGTTATTAATTTTTAAAATTTAACATTTTTAGAAACTGATACTTTTTATACTCTCTTTTTTCCATTACAATCAGAAAATTGGAAAGATTGTTCTCCATAAAATTAGTTCACTTTTTCTTAAGAAAGAAAACCAATGTTAACGTTTCTCCTTCTTAAATGACGAACCAAGATAAAGTCGAAAATGATAATTAATTAAAAAATTAGGATAGCATGAGTGAGGGCACTTATATATATGTCGTAGGCAAATAGACGAATCCGGCAGTAAGCTTAATTCCTAGGCAGTTAGCTTATTGCCGGCAATTAGACGAATGCATGACGAAATCGTTCAGATTCGTCTATTTGCCTAGGCAGTAAGCTTAGTGCCCGGCAGTAAGCTAACTGCCCGATAAAAATTCGGCAATTAGACGAATCACATTGGCAGCCTTCTGTACTTAGTAATCGTCCTATAAAAAAAATTAATTAATTATATATAATATCCAAATTTATATAAATATTTTTTTATTTTTTTATATATATATGTTATATGTATTTTCTATTTTAATATAAAATATACATTAATAATTTAATACACTATTAATAATTTAGTAAGGTTTTTAATTTATAATTAATATTGAAATTACTATTTATAAGTTAATAAATTAATTCGTATGATTTTCTAGTGCATGTATTATAAGTATTATTATTTTATTATAAGTCTTAATCGTCGAAAAGTTTAATTCGTTTCAAAACAATCTGAACATTACCTGTTTTGTTTATATCAAGTACTTATAGTATTTATAGATTCTTATTCATAATTTCTAAACTTTAAATAGTGAGAAATTTGAAGTTTCAACTTTCAGTCGTTGATAAATAAGCCAAGAAAAAGGTATTTTCATTAAACTTGACATTTTGAAATCAATTTTTTTGTAATGGAAGGCAATTCAGTGAATCGTAGTGAGTTCGAAAAATTGTGTAAGGAAAAGGTGTCATTGCAAAGTGGAAATAGAACAATGTGGGATCAACAACAATTTGAAAAAGTCAAATCAATTTTGACTACTGAAAGTGAAAAAAATGCTGCTTTTTATTATTTTTCTAAAAAATATGAAATTTTACAAATTGGTTCCCAGTGCAATATTATTGTAAAACGAAATAATGAAAGTGACGATCTGATATACATGATTCCTTTTGAAGAGTATTATTTAAAACTTTCCGAAGCACATAATCAAACTGGTCATGGTGGACGAGACAGGATGTTATATTATATGAAAAAGAAATGGCGTATTCCCAGGAGTGCATGTGAAGTTTTTCTTAGTTTATGTGAAACTTGCAATTTAAAAAAATCAGTTCCAAAAAAAGGGGTGGTGGTGAAACCAATTATTTCCCACGGATTCAATGCCCGTGGTCAAGTTGATTTAATCGACTTTCAGTCTTGTCCCGATGGAGAATATAAGTGGCTCATGAATTATCAGGACCATGCCACTAAGTTTCTTCATCTACGACCTATCAAATCTAAACATGCCTCCAATGTAGCAGAAGAGCTATCCAAAATATTTTTCACGTTTGGAGCACCAGCCATTTTGCAGAGCGACAATGGAAGGGAATTTGCTGCAAATGTAGTCAGGGAGCTTGTTTCCATTTGGCCGCACAGTAAAATGGTGCACGGACGACCTCGTCATCCTCAAACCCAAGGAAGCGTCGAACGTGCTAATGCAGATGTGGAGAACATGTTAAGAGCATGGATGATAGATAGTAAATCCAATAAGTGGGCACGAGGCTGCTACGAAGTCCAGGTGAAATTTATTTCTGCCTTTTGTTTTTTAGAAACTTAAATTTAAAATAAATATAAATAAATATTAAGCAACAAGGGGTTAAATTGAAATTTTACACTTTCGTTGTAAAAATAGATTTTTTTCATATTTTTTAACTTTATTTACATATTATTTGTTATTATTCATAATAATTTTTATTATATTTTTTTATTTTTTTTTTTCCATGGTGAAAATTGTGATTTTTTTAATTTAAATATTACATAATTACATAAACTTTTTACATATTTATTTTTAAAAAAATGACCTAAAAATTCTGTTAGGTCAAATTTCTGATTAATTAATGTTCAATTAAATTAAAATAAAAAAATGAATATAAAAATAAAATTAAATTATTAACAGTTATAATAAATCTTATTTTAGTGGATGAAAAATACATCAAAGCATCGTATAATTAACAGAGCTCCGTATGAAGCTGTATTAGGACCTGTGAAGAATGGCTTAGCAAGTTTTAATTTACCTCAGAACGTAGAAAAAAATTTACAAACAGAAGAAGAACTGGAAATCGCCCTGTCAAATATAACAACAGTGAATGTTGATCAAGAGGACCAAGCTTCTTCAAGTGCGCACACTGAAGGTGAAAATGAGACTCCGACAAACGCTGAAATGAATGACGAAATTTTACCAGAAAGTCAAGCACACATATTTTGCAGTATTTGTCAGTCATCAGTAGACATAAAGGATGCTGTATCTTGTTCAGGTTGTCTTTCTGAAATGCACTTTGAATGTGCAGATCAAGTAGATGTAGATAGTTTCATTTGTAATTTATGTGCAAGAGGAAAACATCTACTTCTCGTCCAAGACGATTGTAACAAGAGGCAAAAAACAGCTGCTGAGAAAATGGTTACCTTTTCTCAAGAGCTGTTTCCTCAACTATCTATTGGTGACTGCGTAACCCTGTCAATTCCAACTGTTGATCGAGGGCCGTTAGACTTTAGTAAAATTTTTGGGATTGTGACGGATTTTAAAAATGGAGTTTACCAAGTAGGGACAAAAAAGGGGATTATTAATGGTTGGTTTTGTAGGACGGAACTTCAAAAATCGGGAGCAATTCCATTTAACATTGAAGATGTTGAAAAAAATGTATTTTTTTCTCTTAGAGAAGCTGCAGCAGCTCAATCGAGTTCTGGTGGACAGGGTTACAAAAAATGCAACTGCAAAACAGCAAAAGACCAGTGCTGCACAAAACGCTGTTCTTGCTTTAAAGCAAACATTATATGTGGCTCTCGATGCCATTATTCTAATCCCTGTAAAAATAAATAATATTTTTTATATTTCGAAATTATTTTAATGTAAGTTAGCTGACAATTGAAATATAATTTAAATTGACAATTCTGTTCTAAACAATGTAAATGTAAATACATTTAAATCTAATAAACAGGAAAATATAACAACAAATTATTAATAGTGTATTAAATTATTAATGTATATTTTATATTAAAATAGAAAATACATATAACATATATATACAAAAAAATAAAAAAATATTTATATAAATTTGGATATTATATATAATTAATTAATTTTTTTTTATAGGACGATTACTAAGTACAGAAGGCTGCCAATGTGATTCGTCTAATTGCCGAATTTTTATCGGGCAGTTAGCTTACTGCCGGGCACTAAGCTTACTGCCTAGGCAAATAGACGAATCTGAACGATTTCGTCATGCATTCGTCTAATTGCCGGCAATAAGCTAACTGCCTAGGAATTAAGCTTACTGCCGGATTCGTCTATTTGCCTACGACATATATATATATATTTATACTATAAAGAAGAGCTTATTATTATTTTAAAATAACTTTTTTTTAATGTAGAAAATTGTTTAATAATATTACTTTGTTCTTTTACTTGCATTAAAATTTTATTTTAACAAAATTAAATTGAAATATAAAAAGTGATTTTTTTTAATAAATAAACTTATTAATTTTTTATTTCTTTTCTTTTTGACATAACTGCCTTAAAAGATGAATGAATAAATTTTGCTTAATAATCTAAAAGTGGTATTCTTGGAACTTTATATGGTAAAAATATTTATTCACTTTACTTTAATATTTTATATATTTTTAATTAACTTAACTTTTAGACACAAAACCAAAAAAAGGCAATACAATAGAGTTAAAAAATAAAAAATCGATGTCAGTCGATTTGACACTAATCACTTTCAGTAATTAAATTAAATTTTCTTGTTTTACTGTTGCCAGTATGTTTCTTTTTTATCATAATAAATTTGAGGAGAAAACAGACAAACAATCATAAAAAAGGTTTATCAAATTCCGTATTTCTGAATGGTTGAAATGAAAAAAACTAAGCAACTTTAAAAAGCGTTTTAGTGGAAGGGTAAACAAGTTTATTCTTAATATTTTAAGCAATTGAAAGTTACATTTGAATAAGAATAACAATTTTCTTTTCATTGGAAACGATTGTCAAAGAAATAATTTTATCTAAACTATTTCCAGTGAACAGAAAGTTGTAATTTTTATTTAAATGCAACCTGGCACAGATGAAATAAAAACACAATTAAAATAAAATTATTTACTCATTCACAAAAATGCGTTCAAAATTTAAATAGTTTGTTAATTTAAAACATATAAGTAAGTATGTAGTCCAAGTAACTTTTGTTCCGATTGTATGTTTCATTTCTTGCTTTAAAAAAACTTCGCGTGGATCAATATTTTTTAATTTTTACTTTTAACGGAGAAACGCACTCTTAAAAAGTACTATGTTTTTAAAAAACATTTATCTTAACAAATTCATAACCTGTCTAATTTTTGGCAAAAACATAATTAAAAGAATACGAGTTTTTCTTATTTATAACATAAAATTTAAAAAAATTATTTCGGGAAAAAAAATTGTTAAGATATTTGTCTCGCAGTTATACTTAAAAAAATCGAGTTTCTATGGGTTTTCTTTATATTGTGAGAAAACGTTATTTTGTATATGCCTTGTATCTGGTTTAAATTTCAGGAACATTTACCGTCTAAAATTTGAGATATTCATATTCGAAATTTCAATTTTGATCATTTTCCATGTAAAATTGAAATTTTGAATATGAATATCTCAAATTTTAGACGGTTAATGTTCCTGAAATTGTAACCAGATACAAGGCACACATAAAATAACGTTTTTTCACAATTTAAAGAAAGTCCATAAAAAATCAATTTATTTAAGTATAACAGCGAGAGAAATACCTTAAATAAAAATATTACGTCCAATTTTTAAAAATTTGAAAAGATGTGTTATGGGTCCAATAACAGTCATGGAACCTTATTTGTCAAAAATCTATTTCTCACTAAATAAAAATTGTACCTAAATTAAAATAATTATGTTAACGATAAGTTAGAATTCTTTTTGCGTCAAGTTGTTAAAATTATAAAAAAATATTTTATTTCAGTAAAAGTCATACTTTTAATCAGTTGTGCGTTTTACTAACTTTCTTTCTATCTTAATTGCAGAAAAATGTTTATGGAAACCGATGTAAATCGCTAAAAAATTATATGCAATGTGGTTCGAAAAGTAAAATCCCGTTATCAACGTGGTATCGTTACAAAAGGACCGACCGACAGGAAGTAAGTTATTTCTTAAAATTGTAAATGTTACTTAATCACACACCTATTTATAATAAACATAGTTCAAGAATGTAATTTTTTTTACCATAATAGATGCCAAAAAATTCTGAAGTTGATAGGTCAACGGTGACGTAATTATAGCATAGAAGCGATATGTCTGTTCTACCTGTGCGAGAAATAAATGATTTCAAGGATCAAGAAGAAATTGATGTTGAGGATCAAGAAGAAATTGATTTTGAGGATCAAGAAATCTATAATCAGGATATGTTTGATGACACGAAGAATTTGGAAGAATTAATTTATTTTGAGGAAGATAGCAGTGCGCAACATAATGATGGGGTAATTTTGTTTTTGTTTGTTAAAAGTATGTACTATAATTTTGTCCGCATTTTGCAAGTCCCAATCCTGGTGGTATAGATTTCTTGAACTTCGCTTTAGTCATGTATGAGGTGTCTCCAAATTTTTTCACTTTTGGGTTTAGTAAATAAAATCTTAGGAATGAGTTCAAAGATATGAGCAAAAAGTGAATTTATTGTTTTTAAAATTTTCACACTGAGAAAATAAGCCTCTAGCAAATTTCTAGATTTCTGACACGGCCTGTATTAGATCCTGAGAAAATCAACGCATATGTTGAAAGTGTCCGATGGCGGCGCTGCGCTGGAGGTACTCTGTGTGGGATTTAATTAAAATGCATGGGGAACACACAAAAACTTCATTTTCGCTCATTAAAATTGATTTAATTGTACTTTTTCTTTTTCATGATATCAATCTTGAAACTTTCGAATTATTTTGCAACATAATTCAATTCAGAGAAGCGTATAATATTTTATTTATAATGAAAATTGTGTTCAGATTCCTGGCGGGAAATTCAAATAAAATAAATTTTGAACATTCGATAAAATATCAAAAGTGAAATTATTGAACATATTGCTACTAAAATTGCAAATTATTATCAAATAATCAATTATTAATACAAAAAAATAATTTTAAAATGTTTATTTGAAATTTTCCGCCAAGAATCTGAACACAATTTTTATTATAAATAAAATATTATACGCTTTTCTGAATTAATTTATGTTGCAAAATAATTCGAAAGTTCCAAGATTAATATCATGTAAAAAAAAGTACAATTAAATCAATTTTAATAAGCGAAAATGAAGTTTTTGTGTGTTTCCCCATGCATTTTAATTAAATCCCACACAGAGTACCTCCAGCGCCGCCATCGGCCACTTTCAACATATACGTTGATTTCAATGCATTGGTAACATCAGGCTGAACAAAACACACAAAATACCGGCGATCACAACCAAACTTCAAAGTTAACAGCAGCATTTAATTCTAATAACAAACAAAGAGTTTTGCAGGTGCTATATCAACAACCTGTCTCTGCTAAATGTCATCAAAAATTTGTTATATTTAGTTAACTTATTTTCTCATAGTAATTTCATAATTTTAAGTCATTTTATTATTTATTGTTTTAAAAAATGTAGATTTTACTGGTAAGTTAAAACTAGAATTTCTTAGTTAAAACTAGTTTTGCCAAAACAGTTCAGTTAAAAATAAAATTGCTATAACTTGCTAGATAAAAAATAAAACTGCTATTTTTTAATTATCGTTTTACATTTAGACAAAACTAGTTTTGTATAATTGATTCATTATTATATGAAATAGTTGTGCATTACTCAAATAAAAGTCCTCAGTAAAGTAAAAAACTAGTTGAAAATTCTCATGAAGGAATCAATACATTAATTTCTTAAAATATGAAATTATAAGATAATTTTAAAACGATTTAAAGAGAACTTTCAAATCTAATTTGTCTTAAAAATTAAAATTTTTTATTTTTTGATAATTGGAAAAATAAGATTTATTCTATGAAGTTTTTACTCAATATAATTTTTTATATAGCTATTAAAATTCTTGTTATTGTAAAGAATAGAATTTTTTAATTTCTTAAAATGAGTTTTAAAAATTAAGGACATTGTTTTTAAAAAAGTTTATTTTTTCCAACGGACAGTAAAACCAGTGAACTAAAGTATTTTTGTGAAGCTAGATTTAATTCGAAAATTCTGGTTTTAAATGAAGCGTTTTGGTGAATCTAATTCTAACCGGGAAATTCTAGTTTTAATTGTTTTTAGATTTTAACGGTAATAAACGTAAACGTAACGCTTTACAAAGGAAGGGACCTAAGAAGCCGAACGTTAATTAACACATTGTCTTTAAAATTATAGAATACCTATTAAAATACCTATTAAATTGTATTATAATCAAGAATTTTACAAATTGAATTAAAATCATTGTTAAAAGTGTCTAAAATAACAGAGTGCCCAAATATTTTTGAAATCTCAACATAAATTTTACTTCAAATCTTATAATTTTTATTTTATATTTTAATCTACTTATATCTCTTTCATTTGTACACGGAAAAAGGTAAGTAACCCGCTGCTGCTAATAAACTTTATCAGATACGTATTTAGTCACTACGGCCAAATGTTAGCTGAGATGACTAATTATTTCTAGCTAAATGTTTCTAGATGCAGCAGTTAAATGACTTCGTTCCGTGTAGTAAACGTCATTCAATAAAAATACTGATCTAAATAAATTTTATAAGTCATCATTTCTTATTCAAAAAATTATCGTAATTGAAAAAAAAAATTAATTTTTTAAAATTTGTATTAAATTAATTTTTTTTTAATTATAATTCTATAAAACTGAAATTTCATTTTGTGAACTTTTATTTATATTCACTTTCATGTACTCAAATTATCAGTATTATAATAATTTTAAACTATCATAAATATTATTTAAAGTAAAATTGTTTTATTATAAATATCAATCTCTTAATTTCTAATTTGTAAAGTTTCAATTTCTCTAGTGTTCAATTTCTGCCACATTCACTTGTTAAATATTTTAAAATAAAGAAATAAAATTTTATAGGCCAATAAGAGTTTCTAACCAAGAATCAAACAGTAGTTTTCTTTACGTTTTTGACGTCCTGAATCTTAATCTGATATAAATATATCCCCAGAAAGTCAGGTTTTAGGGATTTTCTAACCTAGAAGTACAAACAAAAATTGTTTTTTTTTTGCTACATTTGAACCCGCACATAGCATCCAGAGGTAATGTCTTCAGAAAGGTCGTTATTGTATTAAAAAATACTATGAAACCCAACTATATATCTGCTTTCAAAGGATCGAGAAATTTTTTTGTATACATGCGAGTCCTATTTACGTGGGGTTTACTTTGCTATCCATCCCCTTTAAACCCGGCAAGAAGGCTAGAACAGTAAAGAATTGAAAAAATGAATTCCACTTAGTGCCTGAATTTCCCTCTTTTTTGCGACTCGCGTAGCGGAACAAATGATACTAAACTTTTATTCCTTTTAGTCAATTTTAGGAGTAACCTAAAACGGTATTTAGAGGAATTCATCAAACCTTCGGTGACATTTTAATTCCTAACAAAGAAAAAGAAGTGGTTCAAGCTGAATTCCTTTAAGGTCATATATACAGTCAGAACTTTTTTAAAGCGGAATTGAATGATAATTAAAAATTCTCAGTAATAAATAATTTTTTTAGCAGACTAAAAAGTATATCTGTTTTTCCCATTTCTTAATGAATATATATGTTATAAAATGCTTGTTTATACAATAAGAAGAATAATAATAATAATAATAATAATAATAATAATAATAATAATAATAATGCCCGAAATGGGTTGCTTGGTTTATCCGTTACCAAGCAGCTCAAAGATACTGGTCCGACTTGGCTCAGTACTAAGATGACCATTACAGAACATCGTGTAGGTATTTGATCGGGTTGGTGAGGGACTTGTGGTACCCTTTACGGGATATCACAGAGTTTCTTAGCCGACTGGGTCGGGTACTTGAATGTCATTTGAGATGGGGTTTCTGATACCCCAATCGGGCGCCTCCCCAGGTGGCGGATAGGGGAAGGCCTCTCAGATATGGGAGGTACCGAGGAAATTAGAATACCCGGGGCGGACCAAAAGTCAGATAGGGGTGGGCACCCGATATAATTGTCTACTCTGTGTTGGGATAACCTCCCACACAGAGTATTTGCGGTTACGACGACTGTAACGCGCAGTGCCACCCACAATAGGTCTCTCTCGGATGGAGATCAGGGTTCAGTTGGGAGTGGCAATAGGACAGAACCCAGGCAACGACCAGGCATTGACCCGGGACAAGCTAGAGTACGTTTTAAATGGACGGACCAACTTCGGAAGGACATCATGCTATGTTGGCAAAACAGTAGTCCTTGCAGAAGAGGATACATGCTAAGGTTGCATGAGCGATGGGTCAATATGTACCCCCAATACGCTCAAATGACACCTCAGTATTTAAGAGACCAAGTATCCTTTCTGCGAAAAAAGGGACATGAAGCTTTTCTTCAGCAGGAAGAAGAAGAACCCTCCGAGAACCTTCAGGTTCCGACAGTAACACCTACACCAACGACCGAGGAAGGGAACATGAGGTCTAGGGAAACCAAAGTACATCTAAAGGTTTCCATTAAAATGAACAAAATCGCTGAAGGGAATAACGAGCTCTCATTACTCCCAGAGGATGTAGATCTCTGGACATTAAATTGTGCTGTGTACGAAAAAGCAAAGGTCCTGCTTCGTGAAAGTAACAGAAAATCTGTTTCAGACCGCGTCGATAGGACCTTTAAACGAATCAGACAAGTACAGTTTAAGATTGGGGTGGCTCGAAGGCATGCTTCTCAATTGCAGAGTGTGATTGTATATCTTGAATCGAAAAGAAAATTTACATCCAGGGTTTTGGAAATAGCCCAGACTCTAAAAAGATTGCATCACACTCTGAAGAAATCGAAGTTGCAGACCATCAAGCAACATTGGATTGAGAAGATACGTTCTCTTGTTGTTATAAGAGAGCGTTTAGAACGGCGGGTTAAATGTATAAAGCAAAATAATACCTATGCTACTAATCCTTCTCGCCTGTTCAGTCCACTATCGCCAACTGTCGAAAGACCCCCATGTAGTGAAGAGATTGAAAACTTCTGGAGTAACATATATGGGAAAGCCCATTCAGTGAACGATGAAGAGTCATCCTTAACACTCTTTCGTAGCTTCTGTTTTAGACAGGGGCTTGACCATCCAGCAGAGGTAAGTCCACCAATTACTAAGGAGGAGGTGAGAAACATAGTTGCTAAAACGAAGAACTTTTCAGCACCCGGGCCAGATAAGATTAATAACTTTTGGTGGAAGAAGTTCTCTTCAACTCACCAACATTTGGCTCGAATATTCTCTACCTTTCTCAACGGTCAACATCCAATACCACAGTGGTTGGTGGAAGGACGAACGGTACTCTTACCAAAATCTGGTGATTTATCTATTCCAAAAAATTATAGACCCATAGCTTGTCTTAACACCTGCTACAAGCTATTCACTGGCATCCTCAAAGAGAGGATTTTGACATCCATCGAGCCAGTTTGGAGTGCAATAAGCGAACAGCGAGGGTGCAAGAGAGGTCTGGCAGGTTGTAGGGAGAACCTATTGATTGATAGATGTATTACCCAAGACGCGATATTTTATCGACGTAACCTGTCAATGGCTTGGATTGATTACCGAAAGGCATTTGACTCTACAAGTCATGAGCTGATCATCAAGCTCCTTGAATGCTTAGAGGTACATCCGAACATTGTGAGATGCTTAAAGGAGCTAATGCTCATGTGGAGGACAAGGTTTGTTATAACATCCAACAAACAGCAAGTGATGACTAACATCATCTCGTTTGGAAGAGGAGTTTTCCAAGGAGACTCCCTAAGTCCTCTACTTTTTTGCATCTCCCTCTTGCCTCTGTCTGTAGTACTCCGAGAAAAATACTCTGGATACATGTGTGGAAAACCCAGAAATAGAGTCCATAAGATCAACCATCTGTTTTATATGGACGATCTTAAGCTATATGGATCCAGCAAGGACGAATTAAAAATTCTGGTGTTTGCAGTAGCCGAGTACTCCAGAGCTATTGGTATGGATTTTGGATTAGATAAATGTGCTGTTATCCATTTAATTAAAGGGAGACAAGAAACAGCTGAAATGTCGAGCGACTCTGAGAATATTCAGCTCATTGGTGGCAATACCATTCATCACCTTGGTGTTGGGGAAACTTACACATATCTTGGAATTCCTCAATCGGAAAGTCAAGATTTGTGTGGGCTTAAAGATCATCTCCATATGAAATACCATGGTCTTCTCAGAAAAATTTGGGCTTCTGAACTATCTGGGAAGAATAAGATACAAGCCACAAACACATTAGCCATTCCTTTACTACTCTATACATTTGGAGCAGTTAAGTGGAATGTGAATGAGTTGAAGGAACTAGACAGAGAAACTCGCAAGATGATGACTATACATCGAAGTCATCATCCTAGGTCTTCCGTACCTCGCATTTACCTTCCACGCGATCGGGGAGGAAGAGGTCTTTTAAATTTAGAGTGTCTTCATCGTAGAATTGTTTTATCTGCAGCATGCTCAGTCATAAACAGTAGAGATCCTCTTATGCAATTTGTTCACCATCATGAAATTGCAAATGTTGGGGCGTTTTTATATCGAGCGGCAGAAAGAGCTGCAAGTGAACTTAGTCTCCCATTTGAAACCAGGGATATGGAACACGGTTTAGCATCTTTAACACCATTAATGCTTAAAAAACGTGTTAAGGAAGCAGAACATGCGCTTCTGTTACAGGAGCATATTGACTAGCCTGTGCATGAACGGTTTTTCAGTCTCATAAAAGAGTTGGGACTGTCTGGGGTTTTGTCATTTGCTTTCCTCAAGTCTGCTGGTTTGAAATCGGAGACTGAAGGATTTTTATTTGCTTGCCAAGATGGAGTGATAAATACTTTGGTGTATCGCAGTCGAGTGATGCATATATCTGTCGACAATACCAACTGTCGAGCGTGCAGGCAATACCCGGAGACACTTAGTCACATTCTAAGTGCGTGCCCGAAGTATGCATGTTACAGATATGTAGAAAGACACAATGCTGCGCTTAAGGTGTTGTATTATCACCTTCGACACCAGTATGGTATAGATAAAGAACCCATCTTGCCGTATGCCCAAGGGGATCAGGAGTCCGTTGTGGAAAATGGTCAGTGTAAGATCTACTGGAATTTTTCTTTTTCCACCACTCATCGTATCAGTGCAAATAAGCCTGATATAGTGCTCCAGGATCATAAAAGTAAGGTCATTTGTGTGATAGAGTTTTCGGCACCTGCTGAAAGCAATATCACTCAAAAGGAGGATGAGAAACGGACAAAGTATCAAGACCTTCTGTTTGAATTGAGTAAAATATATCCAGGCTACTGGGTCAGATTAATTGTTCTTGTACTCGGTTGTTTAGGAGGGATGCGAGCTTCATTTGTGAGCCAATTACAAAAGATTCCTAGCTGTGAGCACAAAGCTGATGCGTTGGCGGATCGCATGCAGAAGGCTGTTCTTCTGAACTCTCTTAATCTGGTTCGGCAGCACTGTTCATTATAAGATCCTATTCGGTAGCTCTAAAAAAGCATCCAACAACGTTCTTGACCACCGCTTAAGAATATCGGCGGCAATGGGTGAGAACAACAGTGTAAGAAACGAAAATAACAACTCTAGTAAATGAATCTCGCCTTTGCTTACCCTCCAGGACGGATGGAGCAATAGTGGATTAGAATATGTAAAGCAAGAATGGGAGAGGTTGTTTTAGTAAGGTATTACCACAGCACGTGGTCGAGTCCCACACGAACAAGTGCGTAAATGCATTTTTTCCTCTCCTAAACTTGTTTTGAAAAAAAAAAAAAAAAAAAAAAAAAAAAAAAAAAAAAAAGTTTGACACAATATGACAATAGTATATTACTAATAATTAGAAATAAAATAAGTTATTTAAAAAACTTCATTTTGACAATAATCACTTTGAATGTGTAGCTTTTAAAACATGTGTAGCTATTATGAAATATAAAATATAGTATTTATTAACAATAATAATAATAATAATGATGATGATATAATATTCATAATAGCAATAATAATACACAATAATAATTATCATAATAATAACAGAGTAATAATAATAAACAACATATTATTGCTATTGTTGAAAATTCACGCGAACTTAACTGTTCGAAAGTCAAAAAGAAACTGACCGTTAGCGACAGAATACAAAGAAAAAGTAGGTCCTTTTGTTGGAAATTTAGAGCCACATGTCTTCCTTCACATTTTCGGTTAGGAATTTGACACTCTCATAACCGGTTTCGAGCGGATTGAGGAGGGGAGTCATGCAAGTAGTTATTTATCAACTGCCCTTAGTCAATAATTGGATCAAAAAGAATTGAAAATATTCGGTTCACAACATTTTTCTCAAAGGATTTCAAAGGGAGTCAAAATATACTGAATGAATTCCTTTAGTGGAACTCGTTTTTCCCAACCTATAGCTGATCTGACGAAATATTTCGAAATTGAAAGTGACTGAAATGAATCCCGTTCTACGGTATAGGATATACGCTTCGGAATAATGAAAAATTCACGTCGCTAGGTTTCGAGTTCTATTTCGTGACCATAAAATTCGAGGAAAATTCAGGTATTAAGAAGAAAAGATATTTTTGAAGTTTCGGGCGCAACTCTGTAAATTCGAATTCTTTACTATTCCAGCCTTCTTGCCGGGAAATGGATTTCGATATTTAGAAAAATCTTCATTTGCCTCACGATTTCTCAAAGAGAAATAATTATTTTCTAAGGCTTATCCAACCTTTGAAAGAAAATGTTTTCACTTGATTTCAATGTTAACGTTCCTCGATCTTAAAAGACAAAATAAATTAATAATTGTTGATTTATTGGAAATAATATAGTGTTACAAGTGGTAGAACTTCAATTTGGTTACTATAAAAAAGAGTTAAACATTATTTTAAAAGTATTTTCGAAATTTGAAAACATTATTAAAAAATAATATTTAGCTCTTTTTTATAGTAACAAAATTGAAGTTCCCCCACTTGTGCCACTCAATTATTTCTAAAAAAATCCACATTCATTAATTTATTTTGTCTTTTCAGATCGAGAAACGTCAACATTTAAATCAGGTGAGAGCATTTTTGTTCACAGGTTTGATCAGCCTAAACTGATTTTATTTTGTCTTTCAAGAGTGTGAAGCGTCAATATTGAAATCAGTGAGATCATTAAGTTTCTAGGATCTGATCAGCCTTAAAAGTTTCAAAATGGATTTGAAAGACAAAAGTAGTACTTTCAGTTGTTCTAATGACTATTTTAAAAAAATACTTATTGATGACTTCAAGTAATATATAACAAAAACATGATTTTTGAAATTTGAAGTTAAAATATTTCGATTATCTGACGTGCTGAGTCTACTTTAATGTGAAGTTCTAATTGCACGTCTGAAATCATCGGGAAAGTATTGTCTAATTCTTGTTTAGAAATTTTAATCAACTTTTGTCCACCGGTGTTATAAGAACCCCTGCAGATTAAAGAAACTTAAAAGGAATTTATCGATTGTTCACGTTGGTAATAGGTTCCACTAATTCACTGAAAACTGATGGGGATATTTCTGAAATAGAATTAGGGTGTATTTCAGGCCATAAAAATAAGCTTTAAATACATCATATGATAAAATGCGAATTAAAACTAACTGACTTACTAATATTCTAATGCTAATGTTTGTGTAGGTCATTGACAACAATACAACAATAACTGCCGATGTTCTTCAAGAAGTTCACAGCATTATTGCTGATTTAGCTGACGTAATTGACACTGAAGATGATGAAAAAATTAATGAAGAGGTAAGATATCGAAAACACATTGTCTGTACACTATATTGTTTTCAAACCAGTCGTTGTTTGGATAATTGTCCTCCTTAAATTCGATATTCATTATTGCTATAAAATAAAAGCACAATATGAGGACCGTTTTAAAAATTTGAGATTAATGTTAAGCACACTTTAAGTTTTTAAATAAAATGTTTTCAAGTTTGAAAAAAAATTGAAGTTGAAGTAAGTTAGAGTTAAACAAAACTTTTTTAGTAAGAAAGGTTCTTATTATTCTTTCGTAACTTTAAAAAATAACGAAGTCATATTACAAGAAAGAAGAGGAAAAGTAGCCCAAACTTCTTAATGCAAATATCTTAATTAATTATAATAATTCTTAATTTATACTTGACATATTTTTTAAACAGCACCGGATGTTTCAGCAACATTGCCAATCTTGAGTCAAGGTTGCCAATATTGCTGCAATATTAGAACCTTGTCTCAACCATGCAAATATTGCCGAAACATTCGGTACTGTTCGGGTTATTTAGTAATTAATTAAATAGTTGAACAAAATTCAGTTTTAACAAGTTTTCAACTACTCCAATCTTTATTTTAAAAAATTACTAGTTAAATAAATTTATAGGACATCGAGTTCATCTTAGGTCGAATTGACACTTCACAAAATTTCTTTAAAACGACTGTTTATTTAAGAGAAATCGAAATTAATTTTTAATTTTAATTTGGCAGATCTCTACTTGAATTTAATTTTAATTAAAATAATTTTTCTAATGATAAATTTTCAGTTTATCAAAACATCATTTGTTCTAGTTTATATCTTCTTAAATAGATTTTGGAAGGATTCTTAAAAAGCCAAATATTCAATGTCCTAAATTGTAATTCTTCGAACAAATATCAAACAAAAAGATTTTTGCACGCATTTTGAAGTTGACTAAATGAAAATTATTGAAGGAAATTGTTATTAGTAAATTTTAATATATGCACCAAAATCTTTCTGTTCGATGTTTTCTCGGATATTCTCGATTTTGGTCAAAAAATAAACATTCAGCGTTTTGAGAATAGTGTGGAATATTTCTTGGTGCAAACATAAATTTGGACAAATTAAGATTTAATAAACTGAATATTTAGTAATTTAAAAATTAGACATTTTCCAAATTGCATGTTAAATGGTAATTCTTTTAAATTAAAATTTGGATTTCCTTCTAATATAGTCTGTCAAAACGAGATTCTTTAGAATGTAATTTATGTTTTATACGAATTTAATGTGCTATACATTTTGTTGATTAATAATGTTTTAAAATAGAATAAAATTAAGAGTAGTTGAAAGCTTAATAATACGAAAATTAGATCAATTATTTAATTAGATAAATCTAATAAACAAATTAGAATTATCTCCTTTCATAATTGTTAATAAGTTGATCGAGTAAATGATCATCAGAAGGCACTTAGATAGCACGTAACCTTGCAGCAATGTTGCGGTGCAAGATTCGCAATATTGCAGTGTAACATTACAGCAAGGTTGCAGCAAGGTTAAAATGTCCCATCTTCCTCAACCTTGCACAGGAAGCTCGTTGGAAGCTTATCACAAGATTGCACCGCAAAGTTGCACGGTAATATTGTTGCAAGATTGCTCTGCAAGAATGCGTGGTAAGCTTGCTGCAAGGTTGATGATCCAGAATAGGTTGATTTTCAACGTCGCACAGTGGTTCCAATTGCACAAAAAGCTGGCCAAAAATCAAAAAGTCGACTTTCAATTTCAGCTTTTATTTCTACGTAGTTTTATAAAGGAGGCTTTGATGCGTATTTCTGCATAAAAGGAACTGCTCAAGATCAAGTCCATTATTTTTAACATTAGCGCAAAGTTGATGCTTGCGAAATAGCTACGTTTTCGAGTTTTGCAAAGCAATTTTGAACCCGTTGTAAAAGTTACAAGAAATGGATCGATTTAAAAATTTGCATCGGTCATTTAAGTGGGGTGTCCCCAAAGGTAAATTAATGATGTTAATTAAAATTAAAATTTAAAAATATTGGTTTTTTATGAGTATAATAGAATGCTGTTCTCAAAAGGTACATGTTTGTAAATTTATAGAGCTACAAAAAAAGTAACGCGCGGTAACGTTTTAAATTCAACGAGTAAATGTTCCCTGTTGACTTTTGTAAGTAATATCAAAAATTCAGCTGCTACTATTTACTACTTTGATTTTTATGATTATTTTTGTATATCTCTGCACATTTTAAATTCAAAATGTTGAAATTAGTACCTCAATGGGATGAAATCAGTAACAGTTTTTGATATTCGTTTTTTTCTATATTTGACTAGTTCACTTACATTTGAATAAACTAATTTTTATCATTTATTATAAAAAAATTTTCTTGTCTTATTATTTAACCTTCATTTGGTTTTTAAAGTTAATGACTCATAAAACAACTGAGTAATCAGCGATCATAAAAACCCCTATGTAAAGATTTTTGTGAAAATGAAATAAAATTCTTATTTTTTATTAGCCATATTCGATCCGCCATTTTGAATTTTAAAAATCTGACAGCGGATTCATAATCAGTGACCCTAAAAACCCCTGACTAGAGATTTTCGTTGAGATAAAATTATTTTTTACATGTTCAAACTGCCATATTGAATTTTAAAAATCTGACTTTACATTTGTAATCAGTGACCCCCAAAAATCCTTGGCTAGAAATTTTTGTTAAGATAAAATTACTTTTTACATATTCAATCCGCCATATTGGATCCGTCATTTTGAATTTTAAAAATCTGACTTTGAATTTGTAATCAGTGACCCCAAAAACGCCTGACTAGAGATTTTTGTTAAAATAAAATTACTTTTTACATATTCAATCCGCAATATTGGATCCGCCATTTTGAATTTTAAAAATCTGAAATCGAATTTATAATCAGAGACACCAAAAACCTTTGAGAAGATATTTTTGTTGAAATGACATGATTTTGAAAAGTTTTTGTTCGCCATATTGGATCCGCCATTTTGAATTTGTAAAATCTAAGGTTGAATTTGGAATCAGCGACCCCAAAAACCCCCGAGTAAGCAGTTTCAACTAAATCCTATCGAAATCTGATTTATGGCCAGCTTTTTGGACATTTGGGACCACTGTGCGTCGACGCGTACAGAGCGACGTGTCGGTGCATTGTTTTTCATTGTTCTACCGACGCTTCGACGTTGAAAAGCAACCTATTCTGGACTCTCCTTTAAGCAACAAGGGGTTAAAAGCAGCTATTTGTTTACGCTGATGTTTGTATACGAGTGACAGTCGAAGACGAACGAAGTGAGCTCGAGACGTAAACGAGTTCACAAACATCAACGTAAACAAATTGGACTGACTTTAAACCCATATTACTTGCGATATTTTTTATTCCAAAGAAACAAACGAGGCGCTATTAAATGTCTGTAGACAGAGTCTAAATGCGTTCATTTGTTTGACCGTATGAAAATGGCGTCTATTTCTTCCCTAAGGCAAAAAATACTTGGGTCAGCTGTTCATTTTTCCCATAGATAAAAAATAAAAGCCATTTCGAAGCAGTCAAACAAATGGATGGTTTTTAAGCACTGTCTACAGGCATCTAAAAGTGCCATGTTTGTACCTGCGGGTTTATTTTCTGATGAGGTTGGTAAAATTTTGTGATGAAACGTAGCAAAACTTGACGAATTCACTGAATAAGCAGTCCAATGAAAATTAAACCGAATAATAATTTCAGAAAGTAAACATTATGACAATTTGCAGTGTTTTGATGCAATAAAATTAGATAAAATGTGTATTAGGGGGCATAGGCAGTCATAAAATTTAAAAAATCGTTTTTTGGAATTTTTTTTTTAATTAAAGTACAGCATCTTAGAAATGTTGTTTCAAAATTTCAAGTCGATGCGATCAGAATTAGAAGAGAGAGAGAGAGAGAGAGAGAGAGAGAGAGAGAGAGAGAGAGAGAGAGAGAGAGAGAGAGAGAGACAATATCTTAAAAAATAACGCAGCGATTGTTTTGAAATTTTTTGCAAATCTTTTATACATACTTACCTTGCACTTGGAAGGAAAGACTTTTTTTACAACGTTTACAATTTGTTTTAAAAAGTATAAAATGATCAATTTTTTAAGCAAAAATCACGATTTTCACTTCAAATTAAAAAAAAATTTCTTCAAATGTTCTTTGTTTAAGTACAAAAGAAACTAATCTACTAACGAAATATTTTTGGTATTTTGAAGCCATACTAAATTCGCTGTACCACTTATAATTTTTATTATTTTTCAACAACAAAATTCAGAATTATTCTGTCAATGTAGATAAATATTATGCAAAAAATTTTCAATACGAAACCATTATTCGTTTTCTTACAAAAAACAAATCGAGTAAAACCGTCTATTATTATTAATAACACAGGCCGACAAAATTTCATTAACTGCATGTTGCCTGAAATGTCACAGCCGATTCTTATAGGATTTTGTCCGTAGAATACGAATTTAGCCTTGAAAATATTGGATTGGCTCTAGTTAATTTAGGTTTTAATATGCAAAAAAACGCCTTTTCGGCATTATTTGAATGTCTGTAAAACAATAAACCACAACAGTAAATCTTCCTGCATAGGACCAAATGCAAGCTTAAACATTGCTCTTTGAGACCCAAAAACAAAAAAATTTAAGTATTGCATACTTTAACAGCATGTGGTGGTGAATGACGTCACTGGTATAGGCAAAATTTGTTCGCAAACTTCCTCTTAATCAAAAACATACAACATATTTTCATACAGAACAATTTTTTTTAATCGAATGTATTCAATAGTTTTTGAGGTCACTGATTACGAATTCGACATCAGATTTAAAAAATTCAAAATGGCGGATCCAATATGGCGGACAAAAAATTATAAATCTGCCGGATTTAGTTGAAACATGTTACCTTGGGGTTTTTCGGGGTTGATGAATACGAATCTGACATTAGATTTTTAAAATTCAAAATGGCGGATCCAATATGTCGGACAAAAATTTAAAATCTGCCGTATTTAATTGAAACATGTTAATTGGGGGTTTTGTGGTCGTTGAATACGAATATGACATCAGATTTTTAAAATTCAAAATGGCGGATCCAATATGGCGGACAAAGAATTAAAAATCTGCCGGGTTTAATTGAAACATGTTACTCGGGGGTTTTCGGGGTTGATGAATACGAATCTGACATTAGATTTTTGAAATTCAAAATGGCGGATCCAATATGTCGGACAAAAATTTAAAATCTGCCGGATTTAATTGAAACATGTTAATTGGGGGTTTTTGTGGTCGTTGAATGCGAATTTGACAATAAATTTTTAAAATTAAAAATAGCGGATCTAATATGTCGGACAAAAAATTAAAAATCTGTCAGATCCAGTAGGAACATGTTACTTGTGGGTTTTTGGGGTCGCTGAATACGAATCTGACAGATTTATAAAATTCAAAATGCAGGATCCAATATGCCGGACTGAAAATAAAAAATCTGCCATATTTACTTGAAACACATTACTCCTGAGTTTTCGAGGTCGCTAAATGCGAATCTGACATTAGTCTTTTAAAATTTAAAATGGCGGATCCAATATGGCTGACAAAGGATTAAAAATCTGCCGGATTTAATTGAAACATGTTACTTGGGGTACTTTACTGGACGGGTAAAATCATTTTATCTAACCTTAAAATGTCGGGTAACAACAATTTTGACTTACCTTTGTTGGTTGGGTCTGGAAATTTTTATCTCTCCTTCACTGGACGGGTGAAAGTAATTTTATCTTACCTTTAATGGTAGGGCAACGATAACTTTATCTTAACTTTCTTGGTTGGGTAAAGACATTTTTATTTCTCCTTTACTGGACGGGTGAACGACATATTGTAACTACCATTTTGAATTTTGAAAACCTGATCACACATTCGTAATCTGTATTCGCAAAACCTCCAAATACAAAGTTTCATTAAAATGTGAATTTTTTTAAAAAAATTTTCCGCCATATTAGGTGCGCCATTTGGGTTTTGAAAATCTTAGAACAGATACAAATTTTTACGTAAATTGGTTTACATGATCAAAAGTTATGTTGTTTTAATCACTTTTCTGGGACTAGGTACATCACATTGGATATTAAAGGTTATGTATAATACTTAGGTTTTTGTTTTTGGGTCTAAAAGGGTAATGTTTGAGCCAACATTTTGTCCAATGCTGACAGATTTATTGTTTTGCTTTATTGTTTTACGTAAACTCAAAAAGTACCAAAAATGCGTGTTTTTACACATTTAAACCAAAATTGCTTGAAAACTAGAGCCAATCCAAAAATTTCAAGGTCAAATTTGGATTCTGCGGACAAAATCCTATAAGAATTAGCTTCCATTGATTGGGCAACAAAATTTTGTCGGCCTGTGTAAATGATGTTATTAGTATGTTGCGACTTGGGACTTATTAAGAAACTATTTTAACAGTTTTATGTAAATCCATATAAATTATTGCAAACATAATTGCTAAAATTTTAAACAACTTTTAAACATATTCATGTTTTTTCAGATTGATGATGAAGAAGACAATTTCTTTGATTGCCTTGATGAAGATGACTTGGTTCAAGAAAGCAGCTTAGAAAAGGAATTTATTTCTTCGGATAGAAAGTATGCTTCACTTAAAGACTTAACAGAAGAAACTGACTTCAATAAACCAATAGGAGCTTCAATAAATAGAACGTTGGGTGAAGTTATCAGTATGATAATGAAATATGCTCTCATTCATGCATTATCGTTCACAGCCACTTTTCATCTATTTCGTCTCGTTAATTGCCTTTTTGAATACCCTATTTTGCCAAATTCTAAATATATTTTAAATAAATTATTTTATCCAAAACAGTGGATGACATTTCATGCAATTTGCCCCGAGTGTACTCAATACATAGGTACTTTCCAATTGGAAAAAAATAAATTTGTAAAGTGTCAAAACTGTGATATTAAAATCAATGTGAAGGATTATGATTATAAGGATTTCTTTGTTACCTTAGATCCTTCATTTCCGATAAAAAATTTAATTGAGACAAATTCAGAATATTATAATTTTGTCGTTAAAGACAGAGTTCGCAAAGAAGGATGTTTAAACGACGTTTATGATGGTAAACTTTATCGGAAGTTTCTAAAATCTTTAAGTGACGATTCTAAACATTCATACGCAACTGTTACATTTAATACGGACGGGGCACCTCTGTTCAAGAGTTCTACTTGTGCAATTTGGCCAATTTATTTAATGGTGAACGAATTGCCTTTCAATGTTAGAAACAAAGAATTGATTTTAGCAGGACTCTGGTTTGGCAAAGGTAAACCAGATATGAACACTTTTCTCGGACCTTTTGTCCAAAATATGAATAATCTTTCGGCAAAAGGAGTTGAGTGTATTCTTAATGGCATTACAAGTTTGATTAAAATCTTTCCATTAATTTGTTGTGTTGATGCAGTCGCACGTGCACCTGTACAAGGATTTGTCCAATTCAATGCTAAACACGGTTGTGGACAGTGTCTACATCCTGGGCAGTATGTTCGAAAAGCTAAAAATAAGCCACGTTCAGGTTACATGAAGTATCCTTTATTAGATACAGTGCCAGAGAGCAGAAACAAACTTGATACTATAAAACATGCTGCAGAAGGAACAAACGATCAACCAGTTTGTGGTGTAAAGGCGCGATCACCTTTATTAGACTTAATAAAATTTGATTTAATTCGTGGGTGTATACCAGACAGCATGCATCTTGTTTCTGGAGTAGCGAAACAAATTTCGAACATGCTGTTTGGAAGCAAGGGAAAAGTTGGCATAATATCTCTCAAAAAAATAGCTGAAATTGATTTACTTTTAAAAAATATAAAATCTCCTCATCAAGTTGGAAGATTATCTCGGCCTTTTTCAGAAAGAGAGTACTGGAAGGCTCGAGAATGGGAAAACTTTACGTTTTTCTATAGTATACCAATTTTTATTATAGTATTGCCATTTGATTATTTAATTCACTGGGCTCTATTTGTCGAAGCTATTTATATTTTATCACAAGAAGAGATTACAACTTCCGAACTAGATTTAGCAGATGAAATGTTATATAAGTTTGTAGCTGGTACAGTAGTGTTCAATGACGCCTTCCCTTTTACTTTTGGTTCGATTTTGATATGTGAAAATTATCTATAAGATTTTTATAGTTCATGGTAAGCTGTGAATTGCATTGAACGCAACCTCGAACAGATGTCAACAAATCTTTGGCGTTTATCGAAACGTGAATGTTTGTTATTAACACGTTATTGAAGTGATAATAAATTAAATGTATTATATAAATAAATAAATAAATAATCAAATATAGAGAGTGAAAACTGTTTTGAATTGTAGAGGACATTGATTGGTAAGTTAACTAAAATTATAACTGAAATATTTGTAAGGTTATGTTTTTATATTAAGAGGAAATTAAAATCTCTCAATATATTCTTTAATAAATATTGAATTAATATTTGTTTATTATTTTTAATAATTACGTTTTCTTTATACAAATTTATTATGTTGCACACACTTTTAAGCTCTTTTGAAAAATGAAAGTTTGTAAAAATGTTGTTCTTATACTATATATTATAAAGTAATAACGTCTTTTAAAAATAAAGTTTCATTTCAATGATGTGTTGAGTATTACATATTAACAGCCTCTGTAATATTTTTTAAGTATAGAAACATGTGTTTTACAATACTATGAAAATTCCAAGGGTTTAATTTTATAATATTAACGAGTAAACTTGCTGAATAAATAGTTCCATCAAATGTAAGCAATATTGAATATATATTTAAAAATTAAAAAAACTTAAAATCCATTTATAAATTCCTAATATGAAGCAAAAAAATGTATAAACACTAGTTTCCAATTTCAAGCTTACAAACTATCATTTTCAAAAGTTTATAAAATTCTTAGAAACAAACTTATCTTACTTTACCTTGCACTTAATTAGTAATAGAAAGTAATAAAGTTATTATGTCTTTACAATATTACAATTCGCAAATTTCAGATAGATGGTAGAGCTGAAGATAAAAGCTCTTGCAAGCCACATATTGCAGAGAATGAGATTGATGACAGTGCATCGTCGCAGTTTAAAAAAGGAAAGAGTTTTTTAACGTAATAGCTGATCAAAGCTGTAAACAAAAATGCTCTCCCCTGATTTCAATATATTGATGATTATCACTTTTTAAAGATAAAATAAATTAGCTAATGTTGATTTATTAAAAAATGTAAAGTGGGACTTTAATTAGGTTACTATAAAAAGCAGGGCTGATAAAAATCATGATTTTTTTTAAAAAATCAAAAAAAATCCGATTTCTTTTATTTAAATCGGATTTTTTTGATTTAAATCAAAAATTGATTTTTTTTTAAATATAATCAGAATATAAAATCTCTAAATGTTTATTTGTAAGAAGATCATTTTTTTAAACTGAGAACATTGAATAAGAAAAAACGAAGAATAAAACATTTAATCAAAATCAAATAAATTACGTCGAATAAATGAGAAATTTTCATAAAAATATCTTCAAATTCATATGATCGTAAAATTAAGAAAATTAGGTAAAAGCAGCGAAAGAATAATAAATTATTAAAAAAAAACCAAGAACTTAAGAAGATAAGAAAACAGTCCATTAAAAAAAAGAAAATTCTTTTAAATAAAATACATCAATGGACATTATTAAAAAAATAAAGAAAACAATTTTAAAAACAGCAGAAGAATAAAAAAGTGAAATAAAAATATGTAAAAATGTAGAAACTCTTTTCAAAAAACTAAACTATTTATGGCCATTTTTTTTAAATTAAAAAAATAAATAAGATGATAATTATAAAAACGTTAAAATATATTACAAAAGAGAACAAAATTTAAAAATTTGAAAAGACAGCGAATTATTTTACAAATTGAATAAAAAAAGAATAAAATTTTATAAATTTTGGAAAATTTATAAAAATTGTAAAAGAAAAGAAATTCTATGAAATAGACGAATGATTTTAACTCAATGAAGGACTAAAAAAATAGTGAAAAAAAATGGAAAAATGTTTTTTTCCTTAATCTAAAGAACTGTAAAAAATGTAAAAAGGACAAAAAATAATACAATTTGGTTAGAATCAACAAAAAAATTAGAATTAACAAAAATAAAATGAGAAAGACAAATTATATGCTCATAAAAGGAATTTAAAAATCCTTTAAAAATAAAAAAGTTAGGCAAATTAAACCAAAAACATTTTTATAATAATACACTTAAAACAAGTTCAACAATAAATTTAGAAAAACAAAGAAAATCTAACAATTTTATAAAAAAATAAGTAAGATTGCAAAGAATCCCGTAAAAAATAGATAATGGGTGAAAACAACTTGAATAAATTTATAAAAAAAATTAGCTCATTTATTTTTAAAAATATGGAAATAATTATGAAAATCAACGAAACAAAAAGTTTAATGAATGTTATAATAACAAAATCGTGTAAAATAATATTAAATAATTTGCATAAAAAGAAGAAATTTAATGAAAATCTTAAAATAAAAAGACAAATACAAAAATAAAAAATATCAAAATTAAAAGGAGAAAAAATTTTTAAATTTTGTAAAAATAAGAAATTATAAGATAAATATTAAACTGTTTCGAAAAAGTGAAATCTCTTACAAATATTGTAAGCATTAAAAAAAGGATTATTGTGAATATGGAAAATACTTAATATTATTTAAATATTTTGGATTAATTTATATGCATTTAAATTTGAATTAATTGAAATTTAAAATATTGAACAAGTTGGAATATGAGTTAATTGACGTTTGGAATTTATTTAAATTATAATGACTTAAGAATATAACAATTTTATACTATTTTTTGCTATCTTCATACCAAAAATTTGGAAATCGTAGGTATTTTGAATATCTTTATTAGCCCAATTTTTGAAATTTTATAAAGATTAAAATATTAAAATTTTAAATTTTAAGATTCGGCCACTAATTTGTGTTTTTTTTTAATAGTTTGCGATTTTTTACATGCAGTATTAGACATCCGGAGAATTGTTAAGTCTTTTTGATTTAAATCATGATTTTAATTCAAATCTCCCAATGATTTAAATCACGATTTAAATCAAAGTGATTTAAATCATAACAGACCTGATAAAAAGTAGACAAATATTTTGTAATAATTTTTCAAATTTCAAAAATAATTAAAAAATAATATTTAACTCTTTTTTTATAGCAACAAAATTGAAGTTTCATCACTTGTGCCACTTTATTATTTCTAATAAGTCAACATTAACTAATTTATTTTATCTTTTAAGAGGGAGAAACGTTAATATTAAAATGAGATGAAAAAATTTTTGTTTGCTGGTTTGATGAGCCTTAAATGAAGATTCAGAAAAAATAATGGTAAAGCATATTTTCATGAAAATCTTAAAGAAAAAAGTGAAATAATTAAATTTAATAACAAGTTTCTTAACAAAACAAGACATCTAAATTTAAAAACTGTTTTAATAAAAAGGTTACTATTTTATTGTTAATATGTTAACGTTGAATTCGAAAAAAAAAATTTTATTTATTGGAAACGTTTTGGATAAAGTAACCCAAAATTTAATAAACGTTTCCAACGAAAAAAAATTATCATTTTCATTCAATTTGATCAAAATATTAAAAATGAAATTACTCATCCTTTCACTAAAATGCTTTTAAAATTTAGAAAGTGTTTTTTATTTTAATAAATGTAAATATGAGGAATATTTTCATAAACTATTTTCTTACATTGCATTTTCGCTAAAACCACGATGAGTCGAATGAAACTTGAATTAGATAAAGGTGAGAACTGTTTGTTAAATTTTTTTTTTCTAACTTTAACCTACTTTAAAGTTAAATTTTTAAATTTTTATTTATAATACAAAACCCATTATTTATGCCTAGAATGGTATTTAATTCTTGAAATTGTTAGAATAAAAAAATTCAATTACAATTTTAAACAGTGTTAATTTCTCAAATAGTTACTAAATGATTTTAAAAAATGTAGAAATGTGATTCACCTTAACAGGCAGTTTTTAAAAATACCTTAATTTTTACTTTTTTTTTCTTTGCAGGACGAATTTTAAATAATTAATTGCTTTAAAACAAGATACTAAAAAAACATTTTTTCCCATGCAATATTCAGTATTTAAAAATACTATTGCAGTTCTAACAAATTTCTAGTTACCATTGACAAGAAACTCGCGCCTTATAATAAATATATTACGTCATTTTTATCTTTGATTGCGTGCATTCCTTTTCTAAAAAAAAAGAATTTTAAACAATTTATAAGGAATCGCATAATATTTAACAATTTTATACCTTGCATACTAAAATCTGTTTTTTAATATCATATTTAAAAGCAAATAATTTAAAAAACATAAAAGAATTTTAGAGCAAAAAATATTTTTTAAAACCGCGTTTCAAGATAAGTAAAAACATTTTTTATTTTTCAAAACCAGTTTTTAATCATACCAGAAACAATATTTTTATTTTACACTATTCAAAAATTTAACTCTTAATAATTTCAACAAAAAATTTTTTTTTTCTATTAATTTTTGGAATTTATTTCCAGGATAAATAATGCTTCAAATTCTTGTTTGATCTGTATAGTTCCATCCCCAATCAACCCCACCGATGGGACTTTGAGTGTATGAAAATTCTTGCTAATCTTCGCAATGCATGACCCAATTTTAAAAAAACTTGAAAAAAAATACATAAGAGGTTAGATAATTATTTGATAATGTTTTCAAGTCTAAGTAAAAAGTATAAATTATGTCAAAGTTTTTACCTTTGAGGGAAAATCAGGTAAAATACAAGGATTTAACAAATCAAAATGCAAAATTTTGAATTTAAATATATCAGAGTAGTAACAATTATTTTATCTAATAATAATTGTATTCATCTTGCCAAATCGTAAAAATAAAAATACCTTTATTAAGATTAATTGATATCAGTTTATTCATAATATGTTAACGTTGAATTTAAATAAAAATATAACTGAAAAATCTTTAATTTCTTTTCTTATATTATTTTTTTATTTTAAAAAGTTTAAACTATTTTTAGATTTCAAATGAAAAGAAAATTATAACAATTTATAAAATTGTTATAATTATATAAATTAATATTTTAATTTATATAATTAAATTTAATATAATTTATGTATATAATTTTATGTATAAAAATTATATACATAAAACAGATTCTTTTAAACAATAATTATCCAGAACAACTAATTAAAAAATTTATTTATAAACGTATTAACATAATTAAATCAAATATTAACAATAATGTAAATAAACTTCTTTATCAAAGATCACCTAAAGTTTTTCTACCATATGTCAACGGCCTTTTTGAAAAAACAGCTTATTCATTAAAAAATTATTTAATTTCATCTATTCCTACAAAAAATCAACAAAACAAAAATTCTTTAATAAAAAAAGGAAAAGATAAAAATAAAAAAACAGAAACAAACAATACAGTATATAAAATTAATTGCAAAAATTGCACAGCATCTTACGTCGGGGAAACAAAAAGAAGGACTTTGAAAATAATTAATGAACACAGAACGTCAAAAAATCAAAATTCGGTGTTTAATATTCACAAAAATGACTTAAAACATGATTTTGACTGGGATAATTTTTCAATTCTAGACAAAGAATCTAATCTAGATAAAAGATTAACTTCAGAAATGATTCACATCAACATGCAGAGAAATCCAATTAACAAAAAAGATGACACAAAGAATCTTAGTAAGACCTATACTCATTTTCTTAATGAACGTAAATATAGATATCGAAATGAATATTAACATTACTTTTAAAATAACACAATAATCCTACATATAAATCAGGTAACTTATCAGGTAGGGTTCCCTTATGGGATCCCATGTGTGTTCCCATACAGGATCCTACACATCGCAAAGGTTAGCAGGTGGGGTTCCTTTACAGGATCCTTCATGTGCCAGAGGTAAGCAGGTGGGGTTCCCGTGTGGGATCCCATATATGTTCATGTACAGGATCCTTCACATCCCAGAGGTTTACAGGAGGGGTTCCCGTACGGGATCCTACGTGTGTTCCTGAACAGGATCCTCCATGTCCCAGAGTTTAGAAGGTGGGGTTCCTGTACGGGATCCTATATGTGTTCCTATACAGGATCCTTAATGTTCCAGAGGTTAGCAGGTGGGGTTCCCGTACGAGATCCTACGTGTGTTCCTGTACAGGATCCTTCATGTTCCAGAGGTTAGCAGGTAGGGTTCCCGTACGAGATCCTACGTGTGTTCCTGTACAGGATCCTTCATGTCCCAGAGGTTAGCAGGCAGGGTTCCCGTACGGGATCCTACGTGTGTTTCTGTACAGGATCCTTCATGTTCCAGAGGTTAGCAGGTGGGGTTCCCGTACGAGATCCTACGTGTGTTCCTGTACAGGATCCTTCATGTCCCAGAGGTTAGCAGGTAGGGTTTCCGTACGGGATCCTACGTGTGTTCCTGTACAGGATCCTTCATGTTCCAGAGGTCAGCAGGTAGGGTTCCCGTACGTGATCTCACGTGTGTTTCTATACACGATCCTACAAAGCCTAGGTGTTAGCAGGTGAGGTTCCTGTATGGGATTTCACGTGTGTTCCTGTACGGGATCCTGCTCGTACCAGAGTTTAGCAGGTGGTGTTCCCTTACGGGATCTTATTAAAGTCATATATCTATATGACGCGGCGTATATTGACATGTGAGGAGTTGTATCCTCACTAATTTCCTGGTCTGCGTGGACTCACTCTTCTTATAATCTTTACGCCTTAAGTTAACAGTGAGAGACACTGATAATAGCACTGCCATGCGGTGAGTATATTAACTAAACAATGGGTTCTTATATGGGATCCTTTATGATTTCCTATATGGCAAAAAGACGCTTTTAGCCCTTAAATGACTTATAGGATATCATAAAGGATCCCATATAAGAACCCATTGTTTAGTTAATATACTCGCCGCATGGCAGTGCTATTATCAGTGTCTCTCACTGTTAACTCAAGGCGTAAAGAATATAAGAAGAGTAAGTCCACGCAGACCAGGAAATTAGTGAGGATACAACTCCTCACATGGCAATATACGCCGCGTCATATAGATATATGACTTTAATAAGATCCCGTAAGGGAACACCACCTGCTAACCTCTGGTACGAGCAGGATCCCGTACAGGAACACACGTGAGATCCTATACAGGAACCTGACCTTCTAACATGTAGGCTTTGTAGGATCGTGTATAGAAACACACGTGAGATCACGTACGGGAACCCTACCTGCTAACCTCTGGAACATGAAGGATCCTCTACAGGAACACACGTAGGATCTCGTACGGGAACCCTACCTGCTAACCTCTGGAATATGAAGGATCCTCTACAGGAACACACGTAGGATCTCGTACGGGACCCCACCTGCTAACCTCTGAAACATGAAGGATCCTGTACAGGAACACACGTAGGATCTCGTACGGGAACCATACCTGCTAACCTGTAGAACATGAAGGATCCTGTACAGGAACACACGTAGGATCCCGTACGGAAACCCTACCTGCTAACCTCTGGGACATGAAGGATCCTGTACAGGAACACACGTAGGATCTCGTACGGGAACCCCACCTGCTGACCTCTATACTGTGTAGGATCCTGTATAGGAACACATAGGATCCCGTACAGGAACCCCACCTTCTAAACTCTGGGACATGATGGATCCTGTACAGAAACACACGCAGGATCTCGTACGGGAACCCCACCTGCTGACCTCTATACTGTGTAGGATCCTGTATAGGAACACATATAGGATCCCGTATAGGTACCCCACCTTCTAAACTCTGGGACATGAAGGATCCTGTACAGGAACACACGTAGGATCCCGTACGGGAACCCCTCCTGTAAACCTCTGGGACATGAAGGATCCTGTACATGAACATATATGGGATCCCACACGGGAACCCCACCTGCTAACCTCTGGCGCTTGAAGGATCCTGTAAAGGAACCCCACCTGCTAACCTTTGCGATGTGTAGGATCCTGTATGGGAACATACATGGGATCCCATAAGGGAACCCTACCTAATAAATTACCTGATTTATATGTAGGATCCTATATAGGTCCACACGTGGGATCCCATATCCTGATAATTTCAACAACAAAAATTTGGCGATAGGATCCTGTCAAGGTTCCCATATAGGATACTATAGAATAGGATCCCACGGAGGATCTTGGTACAGTATCCCATAAGGATCGTATACAAGTTCCCTTGTTCTAAGGATCCTTTATGGGAAACCATGTGGGATACTATATGGGATACTGTATAGGATACTATAAAGGATACCACGTAGGATCCTACGTGGGATCCTACGTAGGAATTTTTAACTGGGGTTATTTTTTATGACTGCATTTAAGCGATTTGGCATAGAAGATAAACAGTTAGTCAGAATATCTGGTGTCAATCTTAATTCTCGCCATACTTGATGCACATAATTCCGTAAATTCTCACGATTACGTTGCTGTCCTGATATCCAATGTTGCACCATTATTCCTCAAACATTTTCTATGGGATTGAGGTCCGGGGAATTTGAAGGATGAGGCAATAAAGTTATTTGGGGTTGTCTCTCATACCACTCTCGAACAATATGAGCTCTATGCACAGAGCTATTGTCCTCAATTACTTTGATTTCTTCATATCCATTAGCTTGCAATTGATGGGTGTAAGGTAAAAGAACATTTTGCAGTATTTCAACATATGCTAAGGAATTTAACCTTCCTGGGATTTCTATTAGTTCCCCTACACTAATTGAAGAGATGCAGCCCCAAAAGCTCATAGAAATCCGCCCACTGTGATGTTTTTGAGCAACAAAATCTGGATTTAAACGTTCACCATCTGGTTTCCAAACACGTAAACGCCCATCTTCTTCAGTTGAAAAACATTTTTCATCTAAACAGACAGTATTTCCCCAAAATTCAGGTGGCTCTACTAAATACTGCAGAGCGTATCCCACTCGTTCTTCGCGGTGCTGATCAGTAAGAGCAGTTTTCCTTTCAGGTCGATGGGAGTGAATACCCATTTCGTGCAATCGTCTTCTTATAGTGACGGCTGAAATGGCATCATGAGCTTCATTTGCCATAGTTACCGAAGAGGCAAATGGATTGTCGACCATAAAAAAATCTCTTATTGCTTCATCATCCACAGCGTCAGTGATTCTAGCACGAGAATTGAAAATACTATGGCTTCATAAGGCTTGCAGTCCTCCAGTACGATATTTTCTGACCCACAACTGAACCGTTTTCTTCGAGCAACCGACAATTTGAGCAATTTCTTCAGTTTCTCGACCAGCAAATTTCAACCCACAAATAAAACCACGAGCAGCTTCTGCAAAATAAAAAATTTATTTAATAATTGTGTCAATTTTTGATATTTTGAATAAGTCATAAAATAATTTTACTCTTAAAACATAACAAGACAAATAAATTATTATTATTATCAGTACTAGCAACATCATCGCGCGATTTTGTTGTTGGTCATTTAAAATTATACATTTTTGCAAATTCATGTAATGAGTAAATAACTAGTTAAAAAATAACAGGAAAAATTATTTAAAATAATTGCAAATTGAACAACTCGATTGAAAATCGAAAGAAATAATTGAAATTAAAGAAAATAATAAAAAATTAAGGAAATTAATTGAAAATTTAAGAATCAAATTAAAATTTAAAGAAATAATTGATAATTGAACAAACTAGGAGAGAATCATGTCCATTGCATGGACACTTTGCTTCCAAGTAAGCCAAATAATTTACTTCCTCATAGAGGAAGCAAAAAATTAATAATATAAAAGTTAATTAGCAAATTTATTAAAAAAAATTTTTTTAAATGCAAATAAATGGAAAAACATGAATTATTTTATGAATTTTTGATCAATTATAAAAGTAATATAAGTCAACGATTTGTTTTGAGACAAGGAATATGATTTTTTAATTCATTTGTTTGAATTTTTATCATGAAAATTTTTTTTGGCAAAAAACGATATTTTTTTATGAAAAAAGGTGCTCAAAAAAATTTGATTGGGTATTTTCACAAATCCCTGTGTCCAAATTTAGATATTTGTGAGTTTCATATGATGACATCCAAAATTTATTAAAATCCGTTAAAGCGTTCTCGAGATATCCTGGCGACACAAAATTTACCACACACACACATCCGGACTTTTTCTCAAGAATTAAAATTTGAACTTTTCAGTTGAAACTGAGTCGATTTTGACTATTTTTGGAAAATCAAAAATCTTGACGATCACAATGCTCAAAATTACAAAATAAGGAAAATAATTGACAATTCCAAACAAAATTAAAAAAATGACTACATTTATAGAAAACTATATAAATTTTTGAAATAATTAAACAAGAAATATTAAATAAAAAGAAATTAATTGCAAATTGGAAAATTAAGAAAATTATAGGCATAATTGTTCGAAATAATCGCACATTTAAAAATTGGTTTAAAACTTGAAAAAAGCAATTACAAATCAAAGAATGGAATCGAAATTTAAAGAACATACTTAAAAATTGAAAAAAAGTAATTAAAAAAAGCCGATTAATAATGAATATAGAAGGAAGAATAGTTCTAGAATTACATAATTAAATTGAATTAGTAAAATAATTTTTATAAGTGAAAAAAATAATTGGAAAAATCCGAGAATTATTTAGTATTGAGGAATTATTGGGAAATCGATGAAAATAATTGAAAATTAAAGAAAATATTTGTGAATTAAAGAAAATAATTAAAAATTGAAAAAATAAATTGGAAATTAAAGAATTAAATGGAAACTTCAGGAAAATAATTGATAATTAAAAAAAAAATTAGAATATTAGGAGAATAATTAAAAATTGAACAAAATAATTTGCTATTAAAAAAAAAATTAATTAACAATTGAAAAAAAATTGAACAATGGCTGCATTAATGAACAACTGAAAAAAATAATTAAAGAAAATAATAAATATCATGTAAATTTAAATAAAATAGTTGAAAATTTATAATAATGAAAGTTAGAAATAATTGAAAATTAAATAACTGGATTGAAAACGGAAAAAACTTATTGAAATTAAAGAAAATAAAAAAAATTGAGGAGATAAATTGAAAATTTCAAAAAGAAATTAAAAATTTAAGAATTAAATTAAAATTTGAAAAGTAAATGATAAATAAATGAGCAAAAATTACCTAATTACAAAAAATAAATGACAGCTAAAAACCAAATTTAAAAAATGACTAGATTAATACATAACCGATCAATATATTTTTAAAAACCAAAGAATAATTATAAAATTTTAATAGAATAACTAAAAAAATTGATAAAATCCAAGGAAATTATTGAAAATTGCAGAAAATAATTAATAATTGAAGGAAATAGTTACAAAATTACAACAATAAATGAGAAAATGAATAAAATGTTTAAAAAATGACGAAAATAATTGTCAATTAAAAACAAAATTCGAAAAATGACTAGATTAAGAAACTGAAAAGAATAATTCAAAACATAAAACAAAAATATTAAGTTTAAAGAAAATAATTGCAAAATAAACAATAAGAAAATTTATTGGAATAATTGTTGGAAATAATTGCAGTTTTAATAACTGGATTAAAAATTGAAAAAAATAATTGAAACCAATTCAAAATTGAAGAATGGAATTAAAAAACGTAATTGAACAATTGTATTTAAAATTAAAGAAACCTAATGATAATAAAAAAAAATCATAGAAAAAAGCGATAACTTTTTAATATTAAAGAAAATAATTTAAAATCGAAAAGTGGAATTTAAATTTCAAGAAAATAACTGAGAATTGAAGAAAATAGTTCTTAAATTGAATAATTGAATTGCAATTTCAAAGCAATTTTTATAAGTGAAAAAGTAATTTGAAAAATCCCACAATTATTGAATATTGAGAAAGAAATTGAAAATCGATAAAAATTATTGAACATTAAAGAAAATATTTGAGAATTGAAGAATATAATTAAAAATTAAAGATATAAATTGGAAATTAAAAAATGTAATGAAAATTTCAAGAAAATAATTGATAATTAAAACAAAAATTAAAATATGACGAACTAAAAGTTTTATTTAAATAAAAAAAAAACAATTAACAATTGAAAATAATTCGAAGAATGGTGAGAATTATAATAGTTGATAATTGAAAGAAAAATTACAAAATGACTAATATAATTAAATATTAAAGAAAATTTTCTCGTTTTATCCGTGAAGTGGCCACTATGATTATTATATTACTTATTATTTTACTTTTATAGTAAAAGGCAATTAATAATTAGAAAAATAAAAACTCATATAATTTTTAATTAATTTGAAAATATACATTTTGTTAAACTTAAATGATTTAAAACAAAAAATATCTAAATGCCAAACTTGAGGTGCGGACAGAATGAAATAATTAATGAATGAATGAAAGTTATGGATTATTATTATAGATTGATTATTTTACATTTATTTATTTTATATTCTTCTTTATTCTTCTTTTTAAAAACATTCAGATATCATATTCCTAACTTGTTAGTAGTAAGTGAATTATTTTTTAAAAGTAAAACATAAAATTATTAAATATAAATTTAAAATATTCTTTGAAATCGATTAAAATAATTAAGACACATTTAAATATGGCAAAGTATAATTTATAATTGTAAATTTTTGCAAAACAATTTAAAAGCAAGGGGAAAAATGCATTATTATTGTTATTTATTCTTAATATTTGTTTTCACTTTTATAAGAGTAAGAAGAAACATGATATGAGATTTAATTATTTCACTTCTTTCTATAAGATTGTAATGAAAATATGCTTGAGAAATATTTTTCTTAAACTTAATTTAAGGCTGATCAAACCTATTATTATTTGATTCTTACTGTAATAATTTAATTAAACTATTTTATTGTGATAGGTGGTATGGAAACTTTCATACAATACCTGATAATTGTTATTAAAAATTATTTTTGTAAATTGTAAAAAGTTTGTAATTTGTTTGTATTTAGTTTGTAAAATTTTAAAATAAAAAATAATATTTAAATCGTTGAAAATTTATTTTGTTTAAAGTTTCATTGTATTTTTTTTTTTTTTTTTTTTTTTTAGAAAAAAGTGTGACTTTTTCTACCTTACACAATAATAATAACAGTGATTTTTTATAAATTATAAATATACTTAATTTATTTTTGTAAATACATAAATTTGAAGGAAATTAAATATTTCGTTCAAAAGCTGTTATTTTTAATGACTGCATTTAATGGATGTGGCATAGAAGATAAGCAGTTAACAATAATATCGGCCACGATTACGTTGTCCTGATATCCAATGTCGCGCCCTGTAATTGAAAAATATTTTATTAATGAAAATGGAAATTAATTTTTTCCGGGAAAATAAATTAATTTAATTTTATTAATACAGAAATATCTGTATTAACTTTTAACCTGGTTGAGTTGATTGAAACTTGAATTAGATAAAGGAGACGAATGTTTTAATTATTTTTCAAAAATTTCACCTACTTTAAAGTAAAATTCTAGAAATTTTATTTTTAATACAAAACTATTTTTCATCTTAGAATGGTATTTAATCCTTGAATTTTTTTTGAATAAAAAAATGCAATTAAAATTTTTAACAGTATTAAATGCATACATTTATTTCTTAAATTCAAATTAACCGATTTGAAAAAATTCTATAAGTAATTCATCTTAACAGGCAGTTTTTAAAAATACTTTTATATTTACTTTTTTAATTTATTTACAGGATGATTTTGTAATAATTGTTTAATTAAAAAAAAATACTAAAGAAACATCTTTTCTCATGCAATATTCATAATTTTAAAAAAACTATGTATTTATTACAAATCATTGAGAAAAAAGTAGCACGTTATAATAAAAATATTACGTCATTTTTATCTTTCATTGTAATTGAAAAAAAATTTTATTAATGAAAATGGAAATTAATTTTTTCCGGGAAAAAGTATCTATTTACTAATTTATAGTTATTACAGAGGCTCTTCCCCTGACCTTCTAAAAAAGAAAAGTTTTTTTCCATCAACTACACCTAATAAATTCTTATATATCTTTGGCCTCTGAGTTTGAATCAGTTTTTTTAATTAATTTAATATTATTGCATTTATTAATTTAATAAGATCATTTTCAATCAATGAAATCAATCATTATCAATCAGCATAAAAGTTTTTGATGAGAATTAAAATTTAATTTTAAACTATCTGTATTGTTGTTCTTTTTAATTAAAAATAATTAGACATAAAAAGGATGTAAAAATATACCTATGCATATTTAGTTTTTCTTTTGCATTTGTCAAAGTAGAGGTATATGCGCCCTAAACTGTTTTCAAACTGCAAGTCCTTTGAGCTTTTTAACTGTTTTCTCTGGATCCAGTAATATTTGGATTTGATAGCATTCCACTGCTTCTCTACATATGGCCCTGAAAAAGAAGTAATTGGAATGAAAGAAACTGTATTATGAATTTATTGGATTTGAATTATGTTTGCATTTAACTAATATTTTCATAAACTTAATTTACCAGTGATGAAAGAGTAATCAGGATCTTCTTCGATTATTCTTTCGGCAATCAGATTAAAAGCATTATTTTGGTGTTCTCTGATAATTGGACCCAAATATCCTAAACTTTTTGGATCGTAAAGAAATCTGAATTCTTCTACTTCTGTCATTAATAGTTTGTTAAATTTATTGTCCATTTTAATAAGTTTGATTAATAATAAATTGGCGAAGAACGTTTGGAAAAGTTTAGCTTTTGTTAGAACAATAAATGTGTTTTTTCCGTTGCCTAGCAACATTATGAAATGACGTTGCTCTTACTTTGTAACAAAAGAATGAAGAATAAAGAATGATCATTTTAAATTTTATGTTATATGTTTATATGGTTTTTAATAAAAAAGAAGTTGATAAAAATAACGTCACGATGATAACGTATCGAAAATTAAAAATTTTGTAATGATTCTTCTTCTACTGTTTGATTAAAAAAAAATCATAAAATGAAAAAAATCATTGACATTTCTTCAATTTACTTTAAGTTATTTTCGTGACGTTGCGAAATAACGTCATGTAATTAAAGTCAAGAATATAATTATGATGTTTTTTCGTGACGATATTTTTATACGGTGATATAAAATGTATTAAAAATTTGAAAACTTACAAATTAAAAATCACAATATTTGTAATAAGAACAAAAATATATAATTTTAAAAGTGACATTTATTTTCTTCATTTTACAGAGATCAATATTGTTTATGAAAATGTTAATTATATTTTTAAAGCAGGAACATTTGCAGCAAGCTCTTTATGGAATCTGTAACCAAGATATTTTTTTTTTTAATAAATAAAAGTTAACCTTTATTCTCTATTTCTAAATTACGATTCGATAAGTTTGAACTAGCATTAATACGAAAAATTTTGAAATTGGATTACAAAATGACTATTATATATTATGGTTGTATTATATATTTTTTTCATTGTTAGTTTTTGATGATAGTAATTACAATATTCGAAGCGTCTATTAAGGAGGAGTTGGACACCTACTTGAGAAGAGGTTATGTTTGAAGTCATTATTTTGCTTTTTGAAATAGAAAAATTGACTTTTAATCTAATTTTATTTAGAGAAAATGTTGCAAATTTAATTAAAAACAAAATAAACCATTAAAAATCATAATTGGATAAAAGTTAAAGATTTTTGACATTCAGAAACTTTTTAGAGAAATAAGAGAAGCAATAAATCTGTTTCTGAATGTTAAAGAGATTTAATTTTTATTCAATTATGAGTTTTTATTAGTTTATTTTGTTTCAAATTAAATTTGTCACATTCTGTCTAAATAACATTAGATTAAACGTTACTTTTTCTATTTCAAAAAGTAAAATAATGACTTAAAACATCACCTCTGCTTGAACAGGTGTCCAATTCTTTCTTAAACGTTTTAAAAAAGTTGAAAATTTTCCTTTAAAGTAAATAAGTAAGATATTTGAGATAAAGTAAAATCCACTTTTCAGTTTAACAAAATAGAAAATTCTAAAATGAACAAAAAATAACTAAGGAAACGAATCTAAAGAATGAAAAAATTATTTTGTGAGTAAAATAAAGTAACATATAAATGAAAAAAAAAGAAAAAATATTAAAAAATTGATACAAAATAATAGACTAATTAGAAATTGAACGAAATAAATGAAAGCTTATGAAAGAATTGATGCAACATATTAAAAAAGAATTTGGACATAAAAAAAAAATTTAACAGTGAAAAATATTTTTAAAAAATTTTAACAATCTTAAAAAAGAGAAAAAGAACTAGAGAATAATAAATATTTGAAAATTTTTTAAAAATCTAAACAAAGAAATAAAAGTAACTAAAGTATGGAGAAATTAACTACAATGTTATAAAAAAGATGTAATAGATTCGAAAATTTGATTACAGAGTAAAACAATTTTTTTATGAAAAGAGGCTATACGTAAAGAAAAAGTATGTTAAAGAATAATTACATCTTTTTGCTAAAAAATGAAAAATGAATTAAAAAATAAAGAAAAAAAATTATTAAATAAATTTTAATTATTATAAAATAAAGAAACGCATAAAATATGAGGCACATTACTAAGAAATAAAAAAAATTATTAGTAAATCGAAAAGTATGTTTGAAGTGAAAATTATAAAAGAAGAGTGATCAAGATTATTGAAAAAATTTAAATTAACTAGAAAGTGAAGAAAGTAACTACAAACTAATTAAAAACAACTTGATGTTACAAGCAATTACTAAAAAATGAAAACAATAACTAGAAATATTGATAAATAACTACAAATAGAAAAAAAATAAGAAATAACAGATGGTTAAAAAATAAAAAAAGTTATTGTATGTTAAGGTTTTTTTGAAACTTAAAAATAATAGAAACTGAAGGAAATTATTCGAAGTTTTAAAACTTTCAGAATTTGAAGAAAATAACTTAGGAAAACCCAAAGAAGTCCATGCACCAACCAGAAAACCTTCGGTCAAAGATGTTGAGCGCATAATTTTCTATTGAGTTTTATTGAAATGTGTTGGAAAAATTAAAATATTATTAAATATACCTCTCTTTTTCTTATTCTTCGTAATGGCAACAAATAATTGCAAAGTTCTCCTAAGGCAGCCTCAAATGCAATATCATAAATGCACCTATTTTGTTTACGCAAAATCTTGTAATATTTAGCCTTGACGCTCTTCCATTTTTTCTCTACATACGCCCCTAAAATTAAATGTGTCTTAATTATTTTAATCGATTTTAAAGAATATTTTAAATTTATATTTAATAATTTTATGTTTTACTTTTAAAAAATAATTCACTTACTACTAACAAGTTAGGAATATGATATCTGAATGTTTTTAAAAAGAAGAATAAAGAAGAATATAAAATAAAAAAATGTAAAATAATCAATCTATAATAATAATCCATAACTTTCATTCATTCATTAATTATTTCATTCTGTCCGCACCTCAAGTTTGGCATTTAGATATTTTTTGTTTTAAATCATTTAAGTTTAACAAAATGTATATTTTCAAATTAATTAAAAATTATATGAGTTTTTATTTTTCTAATTATTAATTGCCTTTTACTATAAAAGTAAAATAATAAGTAATATAATAATCATAGTGGCCACTTCACGGATAAAACGAGAAAATTTTCTTTAATATTTAATTATATTAGTCATTTTGTAATTTTTCTTTCAATTATCAACTATTATAATTCTCACCATTCTTCGAATTATTTTCAATTGTTAATTGTTTTTTTTTTATTTAAATAAAACTTTTAGTTCGTCATATTTTAATTTTTGTTTTAATTATCAATTATTTTCTTGAAATTTTCATTACATTTTTTAATTTCCAATTTATATCTTTAATTTTTAATTATATTCTTCAATTCTCAAATATTTTCTTTAATGTTCAATAATTTTTATCGATTTTCAATTTCTTTCTCAATATTCAATAATTGTGGGATTTTTCAAATTACTTTTTCACTTATAAAAATTGCTTTGAAATTGCAATTCAATTATTCAATTTAAGAACTATTTTCTTCAATTCTCAGTTATTTTCTTGAAATTTAAATTCCACTTTTCGATTTTAAATTATTTTCTTTAATATTAAAAAGTTATCGCTTTTTTCTATGATTTTTTTTTATTATCATTAGGTTTCTTTAATTTTAAATACAATTGTTCAATTACGTTTTTTAATTCCATTCTTCAATTTTGAATTGGTTTCAATTATTTTTTTCAATTTTTAATCCAGTTATTAAAACTGCAATTATTTCCAACAATTATTCCAATAAATTTTCTTATTGTTTATTTTGCAATTATTTTCTTTAAACTTAATATTTTTGTTTTATGTTTTGAATTATTCTTTTCAGTTTCTTAATCTAGTCATTTTTCGAATTTTGTTTTTAATTGACAATTATTTTCGTCATTTTTTAAACATTTTATTCATTTTCTCATTTATTGTTGTAATTTTGTAACTATTTCCTTCAATTATTAATTATTTTCTGCAATTTTCAATAATTTCCTTGGATTTTATCAATTTTTTTAGTTATTCTATTAAAATTTTATAATTATTCTTTGGTTTTTAAAAATATATTGATCGGTTATGTATTAATCTAGTCATTTTTTAAATTTGGTTTTTAGCTGTCATTTATTTTTTGTAATTAGGTAATTTTTGCTCATTTATTTATCATTTACTTTTCAAATTTTAATTTAATTCTTAAATTTTTAATTTCTTTTTGAAATTTTCAATTTATCTCCTCAATTTTTTTTATTTTCTTTAATTTCAATAAGTTTTTTCCGTTTTCAATCCAGTTATTTAATTTTCAATTATTTCTAACTTTCATTATTATAAATTTTCAACTATTTTATTTAAATTTACATGATATTTATTATTTTCTTTAATTATTTTTTTCAGTTGTTCATTAATGCAGCCATTGTTCAATTTTTTTTCAATTGTTAATTAATTTTTTTTTTAATAGCAAATTATTTTGTTCAATTTTTAATTATTCTCCTAATATTCTAATTTTTTTTTTAATTATCAATTATTTTCCTGAAGTTTCCATTTAATTCTTTAATTTCCAATTTATTTTTTCAATTTTTAATTATTTTCTTTAATTCACAAATATTTTCTTTAATTTTCAATTATTTTCATCGATTTCCCAATAATTCCTCAATACTAAATAATTCTCGGATTTTTCCAATTATTTTTTTTACTTATAAAAATTATTTTACTAATTCAATTCAATTATGTAATTCTAGAACTATTCTTCCTTCTATATTCATTATTAATCGGCTTTTTTTAATTACTTTTTTTCAATTTTTAAGTATGTTCTTTAAATTTCGATTCCATTCTTTGATTTGTAATTGCTTTTTTCAAGTTTTAAACCAATTTTTAAATGTGCGATTATTTCGAACAATTATGCCTATAATTTTCTTAATTTTCCAATTTGCAATTAATTTCTTTTTATTTAATATTTCTTGTTTAATTATTTCAAAAATTTATATAGTTTTCTATAAATGTAGTCATTTTTTTAATTTTGTTTGGAATTGTCAATTATTTTCCTTATTTTGTAATTTTGAGCATTGTGATCGTCAAGATTTTTGATTTTCCAAAAATAGTCAAAATCGACTCAGTTTCAACTGAAAAGTTCAAATTTTAATTCTTGAGAAAAAGTCCGGATGTGTGTGTGTGGTAAATTTTGTGTCGCCAGGATATCTCGAGAACGCTTTAACGGATTTTAATAAATTTTGGATGTCATCATATGAAACTCACAAATATCTAAATTTGGACACAGGGATTTGTGAAAATACCCAATCAAATTTTTTTGAGCACCTTTTTTCATAAAAAAATATCGTTTTTTGCCAAAAAAAATTTTCATGATAAAAATTCAAACAAATGAATTAAAAAATCATATTCCTTGTCTCAAAACAAATCGTTGACTTATATTACTTTTATAATTGATCAAAAATTCATAAAATAATTCATGTTTTTCCATTTATTTGCATTTAAAAAAATTTTTTTTAATAAATTTGCTAATTAACTTTTATATTATTAATTTTTTGCTTCCTCTATGAGGAAGTAAATTATTTTGCTTACTTGGAAGCGAAGTTTCCATGCAATGGACATGATTCTCACCTAGTTTGTTCAATTATCAATTATTTCTTTAAATTTTAATTTGATTCTTAAATTTTCAATTAATTTCCTTAATTTTTTATTATTTTCTTTAATTTCAATTATTTCTTTCGATTTTTAATCGAGTTGTTCAATTTGCAATTATTTTAAATAATTTTTCCTGTTATTTTTTAACTAGTTATTTACTCATTACATGAATTTGCAAAAATGTATAATTTTAAATGACCAACAACAAAATCGCGCGATGATGTTGCTAGTACTGATAATAATAATAATTTATTTGTCTTGTTATGTTTTAAGAGTAAAATTATTTTATGACTTATTCAAAATATCAAAAATTGACACAATTATTAAATAAATTTTTTATTTTGCAGAAGCTGCTCGTGGTTTTATTTGTGGGTTGAAATTTGCTGGTCGAAAAACTGAAGAAATTGCTCAAATTGTCGGTTGCTCGAAGAAAACAGTTCAGTTGTGGGTCAGAAAATATCGTACTGGAGGACTGCAAGCCTTATCAAGCCATAGTATTTTCAAGTCTCGTGCTAGAATCACTGACGCTGTGGATGATGAAGCAATAAGAGATTTTTTTATGGTCGACAATCCATTTGCCTCTTCGGTAACTATGGCAAATGAAGCTCATGATGCCATTTCAGCCGTCACTATAAGAAGACGATTGCACGAAATGGGTATTCACTCCCATCGACCTGAAAGGGGAACTGCTCTTACTGATCAGCACCGCGAAGAACGAGTGGGATACGCTCTGCAGTATTTAGTAGAGCCACCTGAATTTTGGGGAAATACTGTCTGTTTAGATGAAAAATGTTTTTCAACTGAAGAAGATGGGCGTTTACGTGTTTGGAGACCGGATGGTGAACGTTTAAATTCAGATTTTGTTGCTCAAAAACATCACAGTGGGCGGATTTCTATGAGCTTTTGGGGCTGCATCTCTTCAATGGGTGTAGGGGAACTAATAGAAATCCCAGGAAGGTTAAATTCCTTAGCATATGTTGAAATCATGCAAAATGTTCTTTTACCTTACACCCATCAATTGCAAGCTAATGGATATGAAGAAATCAAAGTAATTGAGGACAATAGCTCTGTGCATAGAGCTCATATTGTTCGAGAGTGGTATGAGAGACAACCCCAAATAACTTTATTGCCTCATCCTTCAAAATCCCCGGACCTCAATCCCATAGAAAATGTTTGGGGAATAATGGTGCAACATTGGATATCAGGACAGCAACGTAATCGTGAGAATTTACGGAATTATGTGCATTAAGTATGGCGAGAATTAAGATTGACACCAGATATTCTGACTAACTGTTTATCTTCTATGCCAAATCGCTTAAATGCAGTCATAAAAAATAACGGCTTTTGGACGAAATATTAAATTTTCTTCAACTCTATGTGTTTAACACAATAAATTAAGTATGTTTATAATTAATGAAAATCGATTGATGTAAACTTAAATTATATAATTTGTGAGAGATATACATTTTTTAAATCTTTAACCCATTTCAAAATGTCAGTGCATTTTATGTAATTATTATTTCTGCAATTTTTGTTTTCAAGGTGATTGCAAGTTAGCTAAAAGTTACAAATGAATTAAGTAATATTCAGATCATTTCTGTTGTCAAGGAGAATAAGCGAACATTCTAGAATTACACACAAATGTGTAAAATTCATATTTACTATATGAAATGACCCTATTAATTAAATATTACATTCTCACTTTTAAAACTTTTAAATAATTTATTTGAATAAAACTTTTTATTTTCTTTATGTCTTAATGTATCTGCCACCTAAGTAAAAGACAGAAATTGAAATAATTTAACAGAAACTTTTGACAAAATATAAATTTTTGTCCTCTTACGACTCATCGATTTAACTTTTTGTTGAAGTCAGATTTTTGTAAATTTAGTAAAAAATTTTATTGTTTTATATAGAATGTTCCCATTGAAAAAAAATGTATTTTACTTTATTAATAAATTAATTCAACTTTGATGTTTTATATAATATCATTAACTGACGCTTTATTATTTATTCAATTTGCTTAAATCTTTGCATTTTACCTAAATCTCTGTAAAATGTAAAAACTTTGACCAAATTTATACATTTTACTTAGGCTTGGTGACACTCTAAAATAATTATCTCTCAATGGTAACCAGAAATTTGTAAGAAATGCAATAGTATTTTTAAAAAATGAATATTGCATGAGAAGGGATGTTTCTTTAGTATCATGTATTATATGAAACATTTGTTTAAAAATCTTCCTGTAAATAAAAAGAAAAGTAAAAATAAAAGTATTTTTAAAAACTGCCCATTAAGATGAATAAGTTATAAAATTTTTTTAAATCGGATAATAAGAATTTGAGAAATAAATGTCTGCATTTGACACTGTTTAAAATTTTAATTGCATTTTTTTACTCTAACAAATTTAAGGATTAAATACCATTCTGAGATAAAAAATGGTTTTATATTAAAAATAAAATATTTAAAAATTTACTTTAAAGTAGGTTCAATTTTTAAAAAATAATTAAAGCATTCGTCACCTTTATCTAATTCAAGTTTTAATCAACTAAACGAGGTTAAAAGTTAACACAGATATTTCTGCTTGTCTTCTATTTTGCTGACTATAAAAGAATGGTCCACCTAGTATCTCCAGAAACTCAAAATCTCTGCACATTTTCTCTCCGGTTTCGAAGAACTGTCTGAAAATTGACAATTTAAAATACAATATTATCTAGAGAATAAGCAGTTTTTAAAAAGTGTAATATTATTTCTCAATAAGGCATATAATTATTATTAGAACAGATAATAAACTGTTTTATAAATTGTTATAATTTTCTTTTCATTTGAAATCTAAAAATAGTTTAAACTTTTTAAAATAAAAAAATAATATAAGAAAAGAAATTAAAGATTTTTCAGTTATATTTTTATTTAAATTCAACGTTAACATATTATGAATAAACTGATATCAAATTATTTTAATAAAGATATTTTTATTTTTACGATTTGGCAAGATGAATACAATTATTATTAGATAAAATAATTGTTACTACTCTGATATATTTAAATTCAAAATTTTGCATTTTGATTTGTTAAATCCTTGCATTTTACCTGATTTTCCCTCAAAGGTAAAAACTTTGACATAATTTATACTTTTTACTTAGACTTGAAAACATTATCAAATAATTATCTAACCTCTTATGTAATTTTTTTCAAGTTTTTTTAAAATTGGGTCATGCATTGCGAAGATTAGCAAGAATTTTCATACACTCAAAGTCCCATCGGTGGGGTTGATTGGGGATGGAACTATACAGATCGAACAAGAATTTGAAGCATTATTTATCCTGGAAATAAAGTCCAAAAATTAATAGAAAAAAAAATTTTTTTGTTGAAATTATTAAGAGTTAAATTTTTGAATAGTGTAAAATAAATATCTTGAAACGCGGTTTTAAAAAATATTTTTTGCTCTAAAATTCTTTTATGTTTTTTAAATTATTTGCTTTTAAATATAATATTAAAAAACAGATTTTAGTATGCAAGGTATAAAATTGTTAAATATTATGCGATTCCTTATAAATTGTTTAAAATTCTTTTTTTTTAGAAAAGGAATGCACGCAATCAAAGATAAAAATGACGTAATATATTTATTATAAGGCGCGAGTTTCTTGTCAATGGTAACTAGAAATTTGGTAGAACTGCAATAGTATTTTTAAATAATGAATATTGCATGGGAAAAATTGTTTCTTTAGTATCTTGTTTTAAAGCATTTAATTATTTAAAATTCGTCCTGCAAAGAAAAAAAAAGTAAAAATTAAGGTATTTTTAAAAACTGCCTGTTAAGGTGAATCACATTTCTACATTTTTTAAAATCATTTAGTAACTATTTGAGAAATTAACACTGTTTAAAATTGTAATTGAATTTTTTTATTCTAACAATTTCAAGAATTAAATACCATTCTAGGCATAAATAATGGGATTTGTATTATAAATAAAAATTTTAAAATTTAACTTTAAAGTAGGTTAAAGTTAGAAAAAAAAAATTTAACAAACAGTTCTCACCTTTATCTAATTCAAGTTTCATTCGACTCATCGTGGTTTTAGCGAAAATGCAATGTAAGAAAATAGTTTATGAAAATATTCCTCATATTTACATTTATTAAAATAAAAAACACTTTCTAAATTTTAAAAGCATTTTAGTGAAAGGATGAGTAATTTCATCTTTAATATTTTGATCAAATTGAATGAAAATGATAATTTTTTTTCGTTGGAAACGTTTATTAAATTTTGGGTTACTTTATCCAAAACGTTTCCAATAAATAAAATATTTTTTTTTTCGAATTCAACGTTAACATATTAACAATAGAATAGTTTACTTTTTATTAAAACAGTTTTTAAATTTAGATGTCTTGTTTTGTTAAGGGCTTCCGTTTCCGGTACCGTAAAGTAGTGCACGCGTTTGTGAAGGGAAAATTGTTTTTTAGTGAATTGTTCATTATTAATTAAGGGTGGGAAGTGGTATGATTGAAAAGTGCTGAGCAAGGTAAGGTGATTGTTTTAGAGAGAATGCATGTAGAAAATAGTGTGAATGTAAAACGTTAAGAAGGTAAAAGGAAAGTGTGAATTGTGAGGTTAGGTGGAAAGAGTGGGGATCGAGTGTGAGAGATAGAGTGAGTGACGAGGAGAGCGAATGAAGTGTAGGTAAGGTAGGGATCTAGAATGGCGAAAGTTGACTCAAGTAGTACAGGCGGGAAAAGGTCGGAATTACAAAATTTTATAGGCGAGAAAGGAAGGGGAAAGGGCGGGAAAATTATGAAGTGTGAGGACTGCATCGATTTACTCGAGTTAGTAAAGATGTTGGTTAAAAGTTTCGATAGAGAATGGGCAGAAGTGTGGGACAAAATAGAGATTGTTAGGGACATAGAAGAAAAAAGAGATAGGCAGACTGAGGTAATAATAAAGGAGATAGGCGGGATTAAAAGGAAGTTAAAAAAGTGGGAGGAAAATTGGAAAAAGGAAAAAGAAAATATGTGGAATAGAATGAATAGGTTAGAGAAAGAAATATCGGATTGGAGTGAAGAAAGTGGGGAAAATGAGAATGGTGGATTAGAGACTTTAGATATTGGGGAAAAGAAAGGAATAAGTAGAGAGAAGAATGGAGAAGTTAGAGACGATAATTTGGAAAGGAAAATGAAAGAATTAGCAAGCCAGGTTGAGATTCTGGAGAAGGAAAAAAGAAAGAGGAACATCATAATTAGAGGTTTGAATGTAGGGTATAGGGAAAGCAAAGAGGAAGTAGAGAAATTGCTAGCAGGAATTGGGGCGAAGGTAACGATTAAAAAAGTTAAGGGAATTAGAGGAATAGATCAGGAGATGGCAAAATTATGGATAGTAGAGTTGGAAGATGAGGAGGACAAGTATGAGGTAAGGAAATTAAGGGGAAGGTTGAGAGGTAGTGGGAAGAGAATAGATGAAGATAGAACATGGAGAGAGAGAAGGATAAGGTGGTTTTTGGAAGAGAAAGCGTGGGCAGAGAGAAGAAATGGAAGCGAAGTAAGGATGGGGAGAGATAGTGTCTGGGTGGACGGAATAAGATGGAAAGTGCGAGATGAGACAGGAGAGGTTATAAAAATATGAGTGGGTATAGGTGTATGGAGTGTATGGGTATGTTAATGTATTGAGGAAAGGTGGGGGTAATTAACGAAAGAGGAATAAATGGAGAAGTGAAAAAGAGAGGAGGATGAGTGATTGTGTAAAGAGTGAAAGGAAAAAAGAGAATTTTAAAATGTAAGAGGGTGGGCGATAAAAGGGTATAAAGTCAGATTTGGCAAAAGGAACGGGAAATGGAAGCCCAGGCACTTGGCAAATAAATGGTTAAAGTAGGTTAAGATGGCGTTTAGATTTAAGCAGTTTAGAATAATTGTAAAAAGGTATTATAAGAAAGTTATTGTAATAGAAAAATGTAAAGGGAGCTAAGTAGATTAAGATATATGTAATTGAATCCTCGAACCCTGCGATATGTGCGGGGAGAGTAAAAATAAAGTCTTGTTTTGTTAAGAAAATTGTTATTAAATTTAATTATTTCACTTTTTTCAATAAGATTTTCATGAAAATATGCTTTACCATTATTTTTTCTGAATCTTCATTTAAGGCTCATCAAACCAGCAAACAAAAATTTTTTCATCTCATTTTAATATTAACGTTTCTCCCTCTTAAAAGATAAAATAAATTAGTTAATGTTGACTTATTAGAAATAATAAAGTGGCACAAGTGATGAAACTTCAATTTTGTTGCTATAAAAAAAGAGTTAAATATTATTTTTTAATTATTTTTGAAATTTGAAAAATTATTACAAAATATTTGTCTACTTTTTATCAGGTCTGTTATGATTTAAATCACTTTGATTTAAATCGTGATTTAAATCATTGGGAGATTTGAATTAAAATCATGATTTAAATCAAAAAGACTTAACAATTCTCCGGATGTCTAATACTGCATGTAAAAAATCGCAAACTATTAAAAAAAAACACAAATTAGTGGCCGAATCTTAAAATTTAAAATTTTAATATTTTAATCTTTATAAAATTTCAAAAATTGGGCTAATAAAGATATTCAAAATACCTACGATTTCCAAATTTTTGGTATGAAGATAGCAAAAAATAGTATAAAATTGTTATATTCTTAAGTCATTATAATTTAAATAAATTCCAAACGTCAATTAACTCATATTCCAACTTGTTCAATATTTTAAATTTCAATTAATTCAAATTTAAATGCATATAAATTAATCCAAAATATTTAAATAATATTAAGTATTTTCCATATTCACAATAATCCTTTTTTTAATGCTTACAATATTTGTAAGAGATTTCACTTTTTCGAAACAGTTTAATATTTATCTTATAATTTCTTATTTTTACAAAATTTAAAAATTTTTTCTCCTTTTAATTTTGATATTTTTTATTTTTGTATTTGTCTTTTTATTTTAAGATTTTCATTAAATTTCTTCTTTTTATGCAAATTATTTAATATTATTTTACACGATTTTGTTATTATAACATTCATTAAACTTTTTGTTTCGTTGATTTTCATAATTATTTCCATATTTTTAAAAATAAATGAGCTAATTTTTTTTATAAATTTATTCAAGTTGTTTTCACCCATTATCTATTTTTTACGGGATTCTTTGCAATCTTACTTATTTTTTTATAAAATTGTTAGATTTTCTTTGTTTTTCTAAATTTATTGTTGAACTTGTTTTAAGTGTATTATTATAAAAATGTTTTTGGTTTAATTTGCCTAACTTTTTTATTTTTAAAGGATTTTTAAATTCCTTTTATGAGCATATAATTTGTCTTTCTCATTTTATTTTTGTTAATTCTAATTTTTTTGTTGATTCTAACCAAATTGTATTATTTTTTGTCCTTTTTACATTTTTTACAGTTCTTTAGATTAAGGAAAAAAACATTTTTCCATTTTTTTTCACTATTTTTTTAGTCCTTCATTGAGTTAAAATCATTCGTCTATTTCATAGAATTTCTTTTCTTTTACAATTTTTATAAATTTTCCAAAATTTATAAAATTTTATTCTTTTTTTATTCAATTTGTAAAATAATTCGCTGTCTTTTCAAATTTTTAAATTTTGTTCTCTTTTGTAATATATTTTAACGTTTTTATAATTATCATCTTATTTATTTTTTTAATTTAAAAAAAAATGGCCATAAATAGTTTAGTTTTTTGAAAAGAGTTTCTACATTTTTACATATTTTTATTTCACTTTTTTATTCTTCTGCTGTTTTTAAAATTGTTTTCTTTATTTTTTTAATAATGTCCATTGATGTATTTTATTTAAAAGAATTTTCTTTTTTTAATGGACTGTTTTCTTATCTTCTTAAGTTCTTGGTTTTTTTTTAATAATTTATTATTCTTTCGCTGCTTTTACCTAATTTTCTTAATTTTACGATCATATGAATTTGAAGATATTTTTATGAAAATTTCTCATTTATTCGACGTAATTTATTTGATTTTGATTAAATGTTTTATTCTTCGTTTTTTCTTATTCAATGTTCTCAGTTTAAAAAAATGATCTTCTTACAAATAAACATTTAGAGATTTTATATTCTGATTATATTTAAAAAAAATCAATTTTTGATTTAAATCAAAAAAATCCGATTTAAATAAAAGAAATCGGATTTTTTTTGATTTTTTAAAAAAAATCATGATTTTTATCAGCCCTGCTTTTTATAGTAACCTAATTAAAGTCCCACTTTACATTTTTTAATAAATCAACATTAGCTAATTTATTTTATCTTTAAAAAGTGATAATCATCAATATATTGAAATCAGGGGAGAGCATTTTTGTTTACAGCTTTGATCAGCTATTACGTTAAAAAACTCTTTCCTTTTTTAAACTGCGACGATGCACTGTCATCAATCTCATTCTCTGCAATATGTGGCTTGCAAGAGCTTTTATCTTCAGCTCTACCATCTATCTGAAATTTGCAAATTGTAATATTGTAAAGACATAATAACTTTATTACTTTCTATTACTAATTAAGTGCAAGGTAAAGTAAGATAAGTTTGTTTCTAAGAATTTTATAAACTTTTGAAAATGATAGTTTGTAAGCTTGAAATTGGAAACTAGTGTTTATACATTTTTTTGCTTCATATTAGGAATTTATAAATGGATTTTAAGTTTTTTTAATTTTTAAATATATATTCAATATTGCTTACATTTGATGGAACTATTTATTCAGCAAGTTTACTCGTTAATATTATAAAATTAAACCCTTGGAATTTTCATAGTATTGTAAAACACATGTTTCTATACTTAAAAAATATTACAGAGGCTGTTAATATGTAATACTCAACACATCATTGAAATGAAACTTTATTTTTAAAAGACGTTATTACGTTTTAATAAGAACAACATTTTTACAAACTTTTATTTTTCAAAAGAGCTTAAAAGTGTTTGCAACATAATAAATTTGTATAAAGAAAACGTAATTATTAAAAATAATAAACAAATATTAATTCAATATTTATTAAAGAATATATTGAGAGATTTTAATTTCCTCTTAATATAAAAACATAACCTTACAAATATTTCAGTTATAATTTTAGTTAACTTACCAATCAATGTCCTCTACAATTCAAAACAGTTTTCACTCTCTATATTTGATTATTTATTTATTTATTTATATAATACATTTAATTTATTATCACTTCAATAACGTGTTAATAACAAACATTCACGTTTCGATAAACGCCAAAGATTTGTTGACATCTGTTCGAGGTTGCGTTCAATGCAATTCACAGCTTACCATGAACTATAAAAATCTTATAGATAATTTTCACATATCAAAATCGAACCAAAAGTAAAAGGGAAGGCGTCATTGAACACTACTGTACAGAAAAACTTTATTCCAAATGGGCCATGACGTTTAATGTTCACTCTCTTCTACATCTAGCGCAAAGCGTATTGGACTGGGGACCCTTGTGGGCTCATAATGCTTACCCATTTGAATCTGAAAATGGAACATTATTACGATCAACTCATTCTGCTAGAGGTGTACACCATCAAATATGTCGACGCATAAGTCTACAGTACAGTATGATTATGTTGCAAAAACGAGTAGAACCTTCTTTTATTTTTAAAGAATTTTGCACATTAATTGCTACAACCAAGGTGGAAAAAACTGTACAAATTTCTTCGCACAGGTATTTCGGTGCACCTTCTTCGGTATATAGAACATGGATACAAAATGTAAATCTTTCTTCTGAACACACATCTTCTTATTTAAGAATGGTTAAAGATGGTTGCCTATTCATGTCGGACGCGAAAACTAACAAACGTTCAAATAATACTTATGCATTACTTAACGATAACTCTTACGTAAAAATACGCTCTTTTATTTATTTTAGACAGATTTAATAAATTAGAGTACACAATTGTTCAAAAGATGTTTACAACAAACGGAATAGATGATAACCCTGTAATAAGAGGGTTATTGAGCAAGCGTTTTGGCTAGTTGTCAAGCCCTCTGCTCAATTGTCCTAACGAAATATGGACAATTGGGCTGATTGCTCATTCACCCAATGCATTGAGTCCAATAATCCACAAGGTATTTCGAGCTTAATACTGGAGAAACAGCGACTTAATATTGATAAAACACTAAGAAACGTTAAATTAAGCATAAATACACAAAATTAGATAATAAAAATACGTATATTAAGAATAAATAACATTTTCGAAAAGACGTGATTTATTGATACACAGGGAGCAGAACACCTGACTAGCAAAATAGACGTAGCCAATCACAATTTAGTCTCTCGCGGTAGAAAGATTTTGATTGGCTACGTCTATTCTGCTAGTCAGGTGTTCTGCTCTCTGAGTGTCAATAAATCACGTCTTTTCGAAAATGTTATTTATTTTTAATATACATATTTTTATTATCTAATTTTGTGTATTTATGCTTAATTTAACGTTTCTTAGTGTTTTATCAATATTAAGTCGCTTTTTCTCCAGTTTTAAGCTCGAAATACCTTGTGGATTATTGGACTCAATGCATTGGGTGAATGAGCAACCAGCCCAATTGTCCATATTTCGTTAGGACAATTGAGCAGAGGGCTTGCTCAACTAGCCAAAACGCTTGCTCAATAACCCTCTTATTACAGGGAAATGTAACATGTTCACAAAAATAGAAAACATAAGTGACGAATTTGCAATATTGACAAATAAATTACAAACAATATGTGTTTTTGTAGAAACGACTACTGCTTTATATATATGTGCATTACCTAATTTAAAATTAGATTAAATTATTTTTTGATTTTAATTAATCTCTCTATTCCGAAAAAAATTTTGAAAATTTGAATTTTCAAAATTGTTTGATTTAAAAAAGGAGGTAATTTGTAATATCTAGAACAAATTTTTGGGAATTATTCGAAAAGGATTGTAAAAAACTTAATCCTGTGTATTTGTCGATTACTCCAACAAATGTATACCTTTCACCAAAATAGCAAAATAATTGTATTAATATAAAACTGTTTATTTTGATTAGAAAAATGTTATTTAAAATTCATTCATTCAATTGAAAAATATAAATTGTTGTACATTCAAAAAAGCATTTTATTTATTTTAATATTTAATAAATCCACTTCTAAACACTTATAATTTTTTATTATTTGCCTAAACAAATTCTTTATTTATATTCTGATACACTCAAAGAGTTTAGATATTAAGTATTATAGTTTATTCATTAATGTTTACCATAAAAACTATTAGTAATATTTTCGTCTTCCATTATTTTTAGAATAAAAACACTTTTTTCGATAATTAGAAGACAAGGAAAAAAATAGAACACTTTTTTTACGATGTGAAAAAAGCCAAGCCTCCGAAACGTCGTTCTTGTCTTCCAATTACCGAAAAAAGTGTTTTTATTATAAAAACGATTAATCTGGGATAATCTTGCAAAAAGAAAACTTTTCCCAGCCAAGACCGTAAAATTTTAAGCCAGGATAGAAATATTTAACTTTTGTTTAGATAAATTCTAATCCAGGATGGATATATTTACATTTTTTAGGAAATTTTTCTTTCGTGCATCGAAAATTTACTATCTTCGTTAGGAAAAATTTTTGTTTTACACGATTATCCCAGATTACAAACCTAATACAGTAGAACCTCGAAAACTCGAACCTCCTTAAGTCGAATTCCTCAGTAAGTCGAAAAAAATAGCATTCCCCTCCCGTTGAATCTTATCTTATTTTTGATCATATAAATATTAGGCTTTTGGGGGGAGGGAAGCACCAATGCCTCCCCCCTGTATCCGCCAATGCTTGGAATTTTCAATAGTTTAACAAAAATTTTAACAATAGTATCCTAATAGAATATGACTTCATTTCTGACGTCGGATCCTATCTCAAATTCGTACTACGTTTCCGAATTCATTTCCGGACTCTTTTCCGACGTCATTTCCGACTACACTTCCGAAGCCGGGTCCGGCATATTTTCTGACATAATATTCTATTCATTTCCGACGTCAGAATCTACGTCGTTATTTTCTGTAGGGCAGTAATGCAGTTTGGGATCTAACTAAGCTTAGTAGTTGTTACCTTCTTTTTTAATTATGTTAGATAATTATCTCAACCCCCCACCCCACCCCCCACTTATTTTGTAAAATTTGTAAACTTTGCTGAAATTTTATATTATTTTAATTAAATTTAAAAACATTGTAAAATTTGTAAAACATCATTTTTTTTTTCGTCAAACACGTATAAATTCTAATAAAATTGAACACAAATGTTTTGGAATGCTGATTTTTGACGTTCTTCTTAAAATTAAAGGGGGAGGTGTAAAAATTCATCAACATATTATCAGAATATTATCATGTCAATTAAAAAATAAAAAATTTTTACGTTTCAAGGCGTATTTTCTTTACATACTTGACATAAAATCTATGATAACCCACCGGTCTTTTCATACTTTTAAAAACCTTTTTCTTGGGGTACACGGGGGGGGGGGGGGTGGGTTAAAAATTAATCAACGTACTATTAGAAAATTTCATGTTAATTGTAGTGTAAAAATTTTTTTTTAAAACATTCACTTATTCATTTAAAAAAAAGGGTTTTAAAATTTTCGAGAATTTCTATGTAGTAATCTGTTATTATATTAAGACGAAACCTTTGTCGTCAACAGAAATTCGTCGTTCAGTCGTTCTTCCCCTTCCACTTGGTTCACTACTTTTCTTTATAAGCAACATTTAAAATCAATTTACTTAAAATCTTTTTGAGCTATTAACATTTTTATAACGTAGGCACTTATACAATTAAGTGTAGTAGTCTGCCATGATAGTGACGCATGCGCAGTTGATCAAAATGGTCCATTTGTATGCGTAGTAAGTCAATATCATTAATTCTTATGCGCACTTGATCATTATGTTCATGACACATGCGCACTATATGTTTATGGCAGTTACACATGCGCAGTAATGCTCTATGGCAATTACAAATGCGCAGTAATGCTCTATGACAATAACACATGCGCAGTAATGCAGTTTGGGATCTAACTAAGCTTAGTAGTTGTTACCTTCTTTTTTAATTATGTCAGATAATTATCTCAACCCCCCCCCCCACCCCACCCCCCACTTATTTTGTAAAATTTGTAAACTTTGCTGAAATTTTATATTATTTTAATTAAATTTAAAAACATTGTAAAATTTGTAAAACATAATTTTTTTTTTCGTCAAACACGTATAATTTCTAATAAAATTGAACACAAATGTTTTGGAATGCTGATTTTTCTTCAGTAATGCTCTATGACAATAACACATGCGCAGTAATGCACTTTGGGATTTAACTAAGCTTAGTAGTTGTTACCTTCTTTTTTTTTTTTTAAGTCCAACGAAAACAAACACCTACTGCACATGCACAACTACACGAAAAAAAATATTTTCTGAAATATTCATTAACTTCATTTTGAGAAAAATGTTTAGTCATAGCAACGAAAATTTGTTTGAGCTAACTAAATTATTTGGTTGTTATGTAATCAACCAAACCGAACTTATTCGGTTTAGTGTTGTTTGTTAGCATAACAAAAACTTTTGGTTGTCACAACTATATTTTTTATTCAGGATAACAAAAATTTTGGTTGCCATAAAAAAATTTCTATTTTGAAACTAACTACCCAGGTACGAACATTCGGTTCGCCAATACTTATAATTACATAATTCAAATTTTGTATTTTGAATTACACAAATATAGTCAGATGAGAATGTAGAAATTTAATATTAATGAAAACCTAAAACAGAAAAATGTCATTAGTCATGAAGATTCGTACCCGGGTTTTCCAACTGCCAGTCCAGTAGGCTAACCACGAGCCTATGAGAGATATATGAATGACCAATAAGGAATAAACCTTATAGCTAGACAGTTCAGTAACAGACACCGTTGGCTCAACTGTCACACCCAGGTTGGGCCGACCGTCTGGTATTGGTTTTTATTTATATTTTATTTATATTATTATCGGCAGCTCACTTACAAACTAATCATCGATTTTTTTTAATAATTGTTTGATTGTCACAACCAAATTATGTTTGGATGTCAAAACCAATTTCTGTTTGGTTTTCACAACCAAATTATGTTTGGTTGTCACAATAAAATTGTGTTTGGTTCAACTAAATAAGAGCAACAAAATAATATTGTTGTCCCAAACAACTTGATGTGTTACGCCAACTATATCCTTTTGTTGTACTAATAAAAATATTATTGTTACAACCAACAATGGCCAACTAAAAAATATTGTTTCTAAAACTAAACCTTTTTTCTCAGTGTATATTTTCGGTATTTATAAAATTATACTTTGGAAGCATGAATTTGACACTTATTTAATATTTATATTAATATAAAACTAATTTATCCAAAACTTTGTATAAATCAACGTAATATTATAACACTCCCTTATTAAAAACAATTTTAGTATATTATTTGTTTTAAACAAAAATATTAAACAATTTATTTTAATATAAATAATATTATCATTACTAATTAATAAAAAATTCTTAAAACAAAATTATAATCTTTATATATAATTTTCAAACGAATTAAACATAACAACAATACAATAAATAATAAGTTCATGATAGTTTTCAATATTTAAACTTAGATAAGCAATTTCTTTATAAATAAATATAATTGAGCGAGCGTTAGCGAGCGAATTAACATCGCTAGTACCTTATAATTTCTTAAAATATAAACTTATCACAATAAATTTTAGATATTTGGAATCGTGAAGTATTACAGATTCCAAATTTTTTAATTAAAAATTTCAAATAATTAAATTGCAGAGATTTCAAGTCATAAAATATTAGGGTTCAAAAATTATTAGCTAGGGTAACAATAGACATGGGGATTATAATGGATTCCTGCTTTAACAGTAGATTTCCAATTCTTTTGTCATTTAAGTTTATGTTTTTCAACCCGGCATTTTATTACCTGGAGTTTATATACTTTTATTTTTTGAGGTCTGCAATAGAAAAATTGAAATCTTCAATATTTGACTATTTTGAATTTCTAAAATTCATTTTAAAAATTTATACTACTAAATTAAAATTATAATCAATAAAATACTTCAAGAATAATTATTTATTAAAATATATGTTGTTACATCCGAGCGACGGCAAGGATATTTAAGTGAAATTTAAATATGACAGGCAAGTAACAGGACTGATCAACTAGCTAGGAGCTAGTTTTTATATTTACTTTGTTTAGGGATCGGTGCACACTTTCAGATCTATGGGATCTGTGGTTAATAATTAAACCAAAATAATCCTTTTTATAATTTATTATGATATTCCAAATAGTAGCGTTACAATATTGAAGATATAAAATCGCTAAAGTGGGTTATCATGAATCCATTATTGTGTGAATTAAGAATATGACATTTTAATAGTGAACATTCACAAAGTTTAGTTGTTATCAGTTGTATTACAGCAACGCCATTGAAAAATTTTTAACAATACATTAAGCGAGTACTGGGCCAAATCGCGCCCTTCAACTGATGAAATATAGTTTAACAAATTGAACTTAGATTATGGATTAATAATTTGTGATCAACAGTAAGTTTAAAGTAAATCAAAGTTATTCTGCATGGGGCTGGTGCTGGACCAGTAATTGCCAGTATTGAATGCAAGTTAAAAGGTTGCATTATAAAGTTATTTTCCAAGTTTTTCAGTATAATCGTAATAAAAATGGATGGTAATGATTAAAATTGATAGAACGATCTGTATTCTACAGTTTAAGATTTATAAACAAACTCAAATTATTAGTAATTTTCGGGCCAGGTCGTGATATACATAAAATCATATAAATGGTATTCGAACCATGGTTAATATTCAAGTTTAACAAAATGTACATGGTAACTTACGTATACCTCGTTTTGGAGGGCAGATTTGATGTTAGTTTACAAGGGGGCAAATGCCCTTATAGATGATGACGTAGTACATTATACGCACTTATTAAGTTTTTATTTCCTGGATGTGATTTTGTCGTTTCACACGCGTAAACAGAAATAAACTTAACACGGCAGCGGAATTATGTTTTTGGACTTAACTCTCACAATTGGCGATATGCTATACTGTTAGGCTATTAATAGTTCAGGAGATCAACTTATACTGTTAATTATGAAAGAATTACAAGCCCAAATACTATAAATTCACCGAAGTGTCGCTCGATGTGAACAGTACGTACTTCTCGTTCGATTCGTAGTGTAGACGGAAACTAGATTACAAACACTTAACTTGCACGGTCTTTATTCTGAATTCTAGACCAGCACGATTTAGCAATACCACACAGAGCACTAACCTTTACGACAACCAACAATCGATTACATGCCATGCTCTAATGATTGATATCGATCATTCGATTCAATCAATAAGCAAAATGTTAATCGTTGTTAACTGAAGGGTCTCTCAGCGACGTTAACCCGGCGGCGATATCGGAGTGTTCGACCCCCTCCATTTGACGTCGCTTCCCAAGTAGCACGTAATATTACGTGAGTATCGCAGTAATATTACATTCAATATTGGTAATATTACGGGTTGATGTTACAGTAATAAACCTAAGTTTAAAGTAGGAGATAAGTTCGTATTAATAAATTTAAAAATATTTTTGAAAAAAGTTATACACCAAATTGGATTACTGAAATTTTTACTGTAAACTCTATCAAAAATACTGAACCAATAACATATCTTCTTAGAGATTATCAAGACAATCCTGTATCTGGATGTTTTTATGAGCAAGAAATTTCAAAAGTCAAATATTCAGACATTTACTTGGTAGAAAAAATACTTCTAAAACGCGGAAATCAAGTACTTGTAAAATGGTTAGGTTTTGATTCTTAACACAATAGTTGGATAAATGATAATGAATTGTAAAACTTTTTATTATGATTAATAAATATATATATTCTCATTACATTTCTGCAGATTTATTTAACCTTTCACATACATCTTTAGTTAAATCTATATTAATAAAATCAGAGTTTTGTCTGTACATTGCACAGAACTTGGAAATTTGTGTTTATTTGTTCGTTTCAAGTAGTAACAATTCCAAAAATGCTGTTTAAAAAAATTATGTATGTATGTAGGGGAGAGTGGCCATCAATGTACCGGTTTTTTTTCAAGGTCATAGTACTTATTCAATTTCACCAATTTCAAGCACTTCTTTGCATCAATATAAAACTACAACACTTCTCTAGGTAATGCACACATATTATACACGATTTATTTTGATTAAATAATAAAATTTAGGATCTTTCTAAACTAACAAGCTATTTTCATTTTCAACAACCTGGGTACACAATGAACCACCTCTATAAAAACACTAAAAATGTTCAACAATAATAATATTGCAATTTTCACTTTGTAAAAAAACTTATTTTCTATCAAATACTATAAAAAAATATTACTTAACACTTTTTAATTGATAATGTATAACATAAATATACCTCAACTTTAAGTTAACTAGCTAAAATGGCATTTTAGTTTTGCTATGTTGAGAAAAGTACTGATAACAATCGCTGTAACATGCTGTACGCATGCCTAGTTTTAAATCAGGCATATCACTCTAGAAATCGAAAATACACTAAAATTCCAGGTGGTTCATTGTTCCCCGGTACATTGAATCAACATGACATTTGCAACAAAAATGGTTTTTCATAACTTAATCCAATATTTCAAAATATTTATCTCATTAGAATATTGTAGTTAAGGCCCAAAACAAAATAAATCGTAAGTACATTTATTTTTAAATTGCCTTATTTCAATTAAAAAACGTGTTTGTATTTTAGGTAAATTTTTTCTTCAGTGCATCAAAAACAGTTTTCTTCAGTTTTCTCTGTAAAGAATAAATCCACACGTCTGAAATTTATGGACGTAGTGTGATTACGCAAACTTCATTTATATTTAAAATTAGGAGAATTTTTATTTAATTGTTTCTGAGAAAATTGGAATGGTTCATTGAAAAAACTGGTACATTGATGGCCACTCTCCCCTATGTATGTATGTCCGCGATATTTTGTCCGGGCATCACTGAAAAACGGCACCACGGAATAAAGTTAAATCTTGCAGTCTGTTAGGTATTCGCGTAACTTAAATTAATAGCCAAACCCCATTAAAAAATTTTTGTTTTAAACGGAAATTATGGCACTTTTTCAAAAAAATCAAAAAATAAAGAATTATGATATTTATCATGTTTTGACGGATCACACCAACACTCTTTGTACTTAACTTTTTTATTTTGATAAAAATAATAATATTAATTCATATCTTAACATTAAAAATAAAATGGAAAAATAAATTACAAATTTGAATTTCAAATTTCTACAAAATTCAAACAATCAAAAACTCTAATTTTTAAAATTTTTTTTTTGTTTGAAACTACATTGGACAGAGTGTTAGGTTTTGACTCAAGTTGGGTTTATAAATTTACAAAAATGAAAAATATTAATATCAACGGGAGACATACTATTTTTTCTGAAAATTAAAAAAATCAAAAGTTTTTCTAATTATACATTTTTTGATGGACTGATTTTAAACTTTCTACAATTGAGTATTTATTGCATGTGATTTAGTTACATTTTTACAGAATTTTGCAAAACTATTATTCTATAACTGAGATAAAACATAAAATTGTTATCGGGATAAAAAAAATAGAAAAAATTATAATTGTAACAATTTACTTTGAAGCATAATTAAGTGGTATTGTTGAGGTCTTTGATGAAGATTTTGATGTAGAAGGATATATTTCAGAATTCAAAATTCAAAATGTCAGATTCAAATATTTGAGAAATAAAAGATTAAAATATTTAATTAAATTATGTAATGGACACAAATCAATACTTAAATCAAAAATACCCCATAAAAAGTATTTAATTAATATTTTAAGTGCCATATTTTCCGTTTAAAAAAATATTTTTTAATGGGGTATATTTGAGAAATACAAGATTAAGATATTTAATTCAATTATTTAATGGACACAAATCAATACTTAAATCAAAAATTGTAATTAATTGAATTTAAATTTGAAATGGGAGATACAACATAATTTTTAAAAATGTACATTTTTAGATTCCCAAGTAGCACGTAATATTGCGTGAGTATCGCAGTAATATTACATTCAATATTGGTAATATTACGGGTTGATGTTACAGTAATATTACTGTGACATTAAAATGTCCGCGTCAAGGTAATATTACAAATCTCCTTGTAATATTACATTAATATTACAAATATGTAGTACAATATGTAGAAGACTTTCTAAAATATATTCTAAGAGCTAAGTAGCCGAGTGGTTTAAGGCAGCTACCTACATGGTCAGCTTACAAGGGTTCAAGACTCGGTCTCCCAAAATTTTTTATACATTATACTTAATTGTAATATTACTATAATGTCACTGTAATATTACTGTAATATTACTTTGTAACATTACTGTAAGATCACTTTGTAATATTACCTCAATATTAACTTGTAATATTACCTTGACGCGGACATTTTAATGTCACAGTAATATTACTGTAACATCAACCTGTAACATTACTAATATTGAATGTAATATTACTGCGAAACTTACGTAATATTACGTGCTACTTGGGTTGTATTTAAAGACTTTTTCACCCATTGTGGGGGGTCGTCTATGCTAAATTGTGGAAAGACACGCGCCATGCTAAAGTGTGGAACGGCACGTTCATGCAAAAGTGTGGAATGGCACGTATCGTAATTGGAGATCGTTCCTAGACTGATGAGTTGCTATATATCTGTGTATGTGAATTTGTCACATTGATCCATTGATTGATTAATTAGATCAATGGAACGATTTATTATTGATTATTGAAAAGTTTACGGCTATTAATACTATTATGATCGATCAGTCGAAGAATGATTTCATTATATTGAATTTGAGCTTATTTGGGCAGGATTTCAGCCCTAAATATAGATACTCACACTGGGACAGTACTGGCAAAAGAACTATGTACCATTACCATAGCCACTACTATTACCATTGCCATAGTTTTTATCTCTTTGAGTAATTTAAATGTTGTACTTATTTATATTTCAATTATTTGTCATTGACATCTCGTATACTAATTTGGAATATTTAGCTATTTATGATAATTATCCTTTTTACTTATTATTAGGTAATTAACTCTTTTAATTCAATGGCAATATTAATAGTTTTGACATTTTAATTATTGACATACTTGCTCGCATCATATATTAACTTTGAAATTTCTTGTAATGGGTTATGTATCTTACCCTTGCTTCCGCGTTTAGGGTGTCAAGTTACTCTTATCATAATGTCGAGCGGATGAGCAAATGACAAGGTCATCACCGCGACCTTGCACCTGCTCTCGGTTATGACATATCAAAAGAATGCATATGGGGCAAAATTTCTGAACTGTCCAGGTCAAAAAATAAAATTTATTCAAACTTTGCTAAAGTGTTTGCATTGTTAGTGGAAGTGTAAATACCAAATATTTTCAAATTCTATGAAATAGTTTTTGAGTTACACAGTTTTAAAATTTTGAATTTTTTTAAAATGTAGTTTTTTAAATTTATTATATTTCTAAGTAGATTGCATAAAAGTTAACATATATATAGTGATTTTTAAAGCTTTTTTACAGGCTATTTGATTGTATCAAAAGTTTTTATGTAAAAAAATTATTTGACCTTGAAATTCAAGTTTAAAGTGTTAATTTAATTGTATCTCAAAATCGGATTTTTTAAAAAAATTTTAACCTATCTCAATGGAAAGCTTTACTTTTTTCCTATAAGATATGTAAAAATTAGAGTGGAACTCTAAATACTTTTGTCAAAAATACATCTCAAACACCCGCGCGCGCTCGAATAGCACGATTAACCATTGTTTCTCTAGCGCGCGCGGGTATTTGAGATGTATTTTTGACAAAACTAATTGGAGTTCCACTCTAATTTTTACATATCTTATAGGAAAAAAGTCAAGCTTTCCATTGAGATAGGTTACAATATTTTTAAAAAATCCGATTTTGAGATACAATTAAATTAACACTTTAAACTTGAATTTCAAGGTCACATAATTTTTTTACATAAAAACTTTTGATACCATCAAGTAGCCTGTAAAAAAGATTTAAAAATTACTATATATATGTTAACTTTTATGCAATCTACTTAGAAATATAATAAATTTAAAAAACTACATTTTAAAAAAATTCAAAATTTTAAAACTGTGTAACTCAAAAACTATTTCATAGAATTTGAAAATATTCGGTATTTACACTTCCACTAACAATGCAAACACTTTAGCAAAGTTTGAATAAATTTTATTTTTTGACCTGGTCAGTTCAGGAATTTTGCCCCATATGTAAGGATAACTATATCATTACTATTCTTATACATTTAAACATGTCTCCTTACAACCGCATTCTTACCTTATTGGTTTGATATAATATTGAAAGTAATAACATAATTTTGTTTATTATTTAGTATCTATTTTGTTCAGTAAAACTAATTATTTAAGTTTTAAAATTTTAAGTTACTGGCATGTAACATATGTTATAGACATTTATATTTTTTATAGAAAATAACAATTGCAAAAACTAATATTATAATTCATAAACAATAAAATTAATTAATAATTTTAAATCATAATTAGCTTTTTAATTTATATTATTCTCTGTAAATAATTATATTGTTATATTTTTGACACGATTTTTATTATAGGTACTTGCATAATGTATATTGAATTTACCCTGTTGAAAGTAAACCACTCAAAAACCACTGAAAAAACCACTGGCCCAGTAGTTTTTCAGTGATCTGACCTGCATATTTTCAGATAGAATTTTTTTGGAGTTAGGGTAACAATAGTACAATAGTTTTAAATGCCAAATATTTTTGTAGGGGAGTAAACTTCGACTATTAAACGAAAAAAATTTACAAGAAATTTGAACTGAAAATTCAAGTCGAATACCGATTCCTGATTGTAATTTTTTTCCTTTTATGGTTCCTTTAACCCAAAATTTTTATGACTTAAAACTTTTGCAATTTCAAAAATTGAAATTTCCAAAATAAAAATATGAAATCTACTTATTTTCACGATTAGGAATATCGAAAAAAATACTAAAAACTATTAAAAATGAAGGAAAGTAAATTTTCAAGATTATTTTTATTATTATGAGAAATAACTTATTTAAGGAAATTTTTAGATATATTTTATTGTTAGAACACGTAGAATATTAATATTCAGTTTTTAAATTTTTTAATGCGAAATTAGAGAAATTTTTTTTCCTCATTTTTAATTAAATTCAGGAGTTTTCAAGTTTTATGACCTCTCTGGACCCTTCTCGAGGCCTTGAATATATTAAAAATTGACCTGTGAAAAATTTGTTTCTTAACAAATAAATTTGTTTAAATTTTAATGTTAGAAAATTGTTTCTTTTAAATTTAGAATCTGTAAGTTCTAACAATTACGTACATATAAAAATTTCTGCAAAAATCCTAAATTTAAATGAATAGTATTGTATCTCATAAACGGTAGCAGATATAAAAAAACTGATGTCATTTTCGGATTTTTTAATAGAAGTATGTATTATGTTAATAGTAATAATATATATATAAGTGGCTGAATTCTTGAACAACAAATTGAAGCGATATACTTCGTATTTCTTGTAAATAATTCCCTGAGTGACGCTATTCATTTAATTGTGTTATAAAGTTTCTATATTTCAATTTGACTATTCATGTTTCGTGTTCCACGGTAAAGGGCAGAGAGTGGGGCACAATTTGATATAAGCCGAGTTCGATCATGTCATCGAGGAAATTCGAATGAGTGATTAATCATTCGATTTTCGCTCTTTGAGGACGATCAACTCATCGGCTACGCTCTCACGTGCCGGCCGAGGACACGGACAGGTAAAATTCTTTTATTTTTCTCTTTTTTGTAAATTTTGGTTCTAATATAAATATTTAATAATGTGTTCATCTTTAATCAAAGTGTGGCCGTTAAATTGATTTTAATGGGATAAGTACTAATCTCATGATGGGAGACAGTAGATGAACTCAAAGAATGAGTAGCAGCACTCAGGGATCCTTAAGGAGGAATCGGACAAACAATCGGAACAAAAGTTAGTCCAAATGAATAATTGTTATTTTTGATATAGAAAACACATAAGTTAATGTAATTTTTTTCAGAGGAAGTGTGGGTACTTGTAGTTTTTACTAAATGAGCCGTTAAAAATTGCAATTTGATGAAAATTAAAAAAAATTGACGTGGGAAACGATTATTCAATTTGGGTTAATTTGAACCTTAAATTGCATAATCGTTTCCCACGTCAATTTTTTTTAATTTTCATCAAATTGCAATTTTTAACGGCTCATTTAGTAAAAACTACAAGTGCCCACACTTCCCCTGAAAAAAATTACATTAACTTATGTGTTTTCTATATCAAAAATAAAAATTATTCATTTGGACTAACTTTTGTTCCGATTGTTTGTCTGATTCCTCCTTAAATCGAGAGGATGATTTTGAATTGCCATTGCTGAAGGTAGTATTATACTTTGCATCGATAAAAAAATCGACTTTTTTTTATTTTATTTTTGTGGTCTACATTACCTCAAGAATATAATTCCCAAATTGCAGATTAAAATTCGAAGAAATAAAAAAGTTATACGCATGTAAAAGTTATACATATGCACATCGGCTCATTACACACAAAACTTTAAACGCGTTTTTCTCAAAACCATGTTTTTTAAACTGGCGGACAGCATAACTCGAGTTCTTTTTAATCAATTTTAAAAACTTTAGATCAATTTCTTCGTTATGATATCCTTCAGGTATCCCCCCTAAATCCGATTGTCTACTTTATTTTTTTTTGTTTTTTAACAACTCAAAAATGACAAAAGAAATACTCATTTTTTGTCTTTTTTTTTTAAATTGGCGCCATTTTTTTATATTTTAATATTTTTTATCGGGGTTAGGGGGGATGCCTAACCACATGTATCAGCTTTAAAACCACATTTGAATTTTTTAGATCGGATTTTTCTGTGAGGCTGTAGCTTGTCCGCCGATTTATAGTTTATTTTTTTTATCTTGACTTTGGCGCCCTCTAGTGACGAAACAGGCACAGTAAAAAAATTTTATTTTTTCATTTTTGACAGACAAAAATGTCAAAAATATGATGCAAAAACTTTCAATGCTTCAAATAAAATTATCACCAAGAAAAAAATTGTTTTTTGAAGTCATCTTTGACAACTTACAAAGTATAATACTACCTGAATGAATCTCACAGAGTTCGAGCCATTTTATCACCATACTATCAGTGGATGAGTATTTATCATATTTGCAAATTGTAATTTATTGATTTCGTTAATCAATTTGAGAGCGGGTTTCGTCCAGAGATCGTCGCGTCAATCGAATCTATTTGACATATATTAATATTGTTTTATACTTGTTTAGGAATTCTGACATTTAGACTATTTTCTTTAATACAAACCGTATCTAATGTGCGTGATATATTTTATGTTAAATAATTTTGTAGCGTGTCCTGCGCAGGAGTCTATAGACCATATAATATTATTTATTAAAATTATAATTATTGTTAAATGGACGGAGAAGTTTTAATAAATTGGTATTTGTTTAAATGATGATAAAGTTCATTCCATTAACATTTTATCTTCAATTCATTGATTTTTGTATAATTTAAATAAGAAGAATCTCTCGTTATATTTTTTATTTAAATTGTTTTATAAGTGTTTCGATTTTAATTTTATAAGTAGAGAAAATCGTTATAAAATATAATATTGGAATAAATAATATAAATTATTTAAAACTATAAAAAAAATGTTATCCTTCCATTTTATGAGAGTAAAGGCCATAAAACGATTTGGGACTTGCAGGCCAACTGCCATAAATCAACCCTCACAATAGATATTTTCAGTGGCGAATTGTTCCAAATCACAACTAAGAAACCACTAAAAAACCACTGGAATTTCAGTGGTTCTATCTCAGTGGGTTTTCAGTGGTTTTCTTTCGACAGGGTACAGAAAAATATTTTTTTAAGAAATCTACATAAAAATATATGTTCATTAAAGAGCCACAGATGGTTTGTGACAATATAATTTTAATTTCTTTTGAAACTAAATTTAAAAGGACTACCTCAAAACGGGCAATAAATTTTGACCTGTCCTGAGTGTAGCAATAAACCCTAGTGCGCCAGTAGCTCACTGGGCCAGTGAGCTTCCAATAATTTTCCAGTGATTTTCTATCGGTAGAGAAATAATAATAGGAATGACAAATAAGAAATGAAAAATTTAAAAGAACAATAAACAAATGAATTGGAGATTGTATTATGGGATTTGTAGAATGTTACAAAAAGTAATATATGTACATTTAATAAAAGTTTGCAGGAATAATCATACAAAAAATCAAATAATTCAACTTAATTAAGGCTAATAAAGGAATATATTTATGAAATAGGATTCTCGAATGCATTATAAAATTCAACTTTAAAATAGTACGTAATACAACAGTAAATTGTACATTGAAAAAAGAAAAAGAGATGGCCCACAGTGGTCTGAAACCCAATTCTAGCCGGACAAAACTATTTACTCGAAAACGAGTTGATAAAATTTCGAACCACTTTGTTTCTAGCAGTTTTTGTGGTCGCTGATTACGAATTTCAAGTCATATTTCAAAAATTCAAAATGGCGGGTCCAATATGGCGGACGAAAATGCAAAATTTTAGCCGAAATTTATAAAACTTAGTACACAGGGGTTTTCGGGGTCGCTGATTCCGAATCCGTGCACAATTTTCCAGAATTTAAAATGGCGGATACAATATGGCGGACAATAATTCAAAATTTCTGCAAAAATTTATGAAACATGGTATATAGGGGTTATTTGGGTCGCAGATTACGAATCTATACATAATTTTTCAAAATTAAAAATGGCGGATCCAATATGGTGGACATTAATTTGAAAAAATTAGTGTATTTAAATAAAAATTAGGATTTAAGGCTTTTTGGGGTCGCTGATTACAAATCTGCAGTCAGATTTGAAAAATTTAAAATGGCGGTTACAATCTGGCTGACATTTCCTTTAATAAAATAGTATATTTTAATAAATATTTAGGTTTAGGGCTTTATGAGGTTGCTGATTACGAATCTGCAGTTAGTGTTTCAAAGTTGAAAATAGCTGATCTAAAAAGCCCTAAATTGTAATTTTTATCCGAATACACTAATTTTTTAAAATTAATGTCCGCCATATTGGATCCGCCATTTTTAATTTTGAAAGATTATATATAGATTCGTAATCTGCGACTCAAAAAAACCCTATGTACCATGTTTCATAAATTTTTGCAGAAATTTTGAATTTTTGTCCGACATATTGGATCTGCCATTTTGAATTTTGGAAAATTGTGCACGGATTCGGAATCAGCGACCTCGAAAACCCTTGTGTACTAAGTTTTATAAATTTTGGATCCGCCTTTTTGAATTTTTGAAATCTGACTTTAGATTCGTAATCAGTGACCACAAAAACTGCTAGAAACAAAGTGGTTCGAAATTTTATCAACACGTTTTTGATTAAATAGTTTAGAATCGGGTTTCGGACCACTGTGCGCCGCGTCTAGGCCTGTCCGTTCGCGCACTACAACGTCGTGTACCACCCGATTTGAAAAAAAATATTTCCAAAAGTGGCAAAAAGTGGCAAGAATCTTTTATGTTCATCGAAATTTAACGTCTTAATGAACATTTCTCAATAAATAATTTTTCGGCAGTTGTCGGCAGCTCTAACTTATGATATCTTGAATTTTGTAGTGTACAAATACTGTAAATAGTTGCCTTCATTGCTTTTTTTTAAATAATAGGTTTAACATTAGAGGAATATTTATTAAAATATCTTACAAACAGTAAAACGAACTGTTAAATTAATATGTACATTATTTAAATATGTTAATTTAAATGGTCACTAGCTGCAAATAATTGAAGATATGAGTTTTACGGCAAAATCAACTATAAGCGAGGCTGACGCGGTTAAGACCATGATACATCAATAAAAAAAATGTTTAACGGCTGAAATATTCTAAATCAAACACAATAGATATAATAGATCATAAAATCATTAAAGAAAAATTTATTTGAAGACATCAATTTTTTGACTTTTGGCCAGCTAGATTCGACTTTCAGACCACTATGCGGCCGTACGGCCGTCGAATGCGCTAGTTTTCTGTAGACACTGAGTAAAGCTTCCTGAAATGGCCCCCTAATTTGCAAACATGTAATGGAATTTGACATTAATGTTATATTTCTGTACCACTATATTTGAGATATTTTAGGTATAAATATTTTTTTAAAATTCAAAAATTTAAAAAAGTTATAAACATTTTAGTTTTTATGTAACATTTTTCTTTAAAATTTGTATTTGCGATGCATATTTATGAATTTTAATGAAATTTATATATTTTACATAGAATAGTATAAACTTTAAAAGAAAAAATATCTGGTTCAAAAAATATCTTTTTTTAAGTGGGCATTCGCAGTTGCAGCGCCAAAAAATAGGCATTTTTCAAGAATTTTTTTCTCGTAAACCATTAAATTTTTTTAAAATATCAATTTATTATAAAAAAATACATCATTTAAACTGCAATTTAAAAAAAAAAAGGTGGAAATATAAATATTTGCCGAAGTTTTGTCCCGTCAAAGTGACGTCCTTTCAAAAAACATAATTTGCTGTGACCAATATTATTGAAATCTGGTTCGTCTGAAATCAAAAATTAAAAAGGATTTACATTTATTGGAAGATTATCTAGTCTTTAATCGAAGGATTTAAAAAAATATATATTTGACAAAATGGCGACCTGTCAAAGTTGAAAATTCGATTTTCGTGAAAAAAAGCGGTCGTTTTTCAGCTGTAAAAAAAGTTTGTCATAAATAAACCAATCCTTTGATTAAAGACTAGATAATTATGTATTGAAAAAGTATGTTAAATTTTAAAACAATCGGTTCAGTAGTTTTTGAGTAAGAGTAGTCACCGACTTGAAAAACATAGTTTTGAAAAAAACGTGTTTTAAGTTTCAACTTACTTTTTCATGAAGAAGAAAATTTTTTTTAAAAAATCAAAAAGAGTCATCGATTCCGGGGCCATATAATAGTTCTTTCACACATGAACTATTATTCAGACGGTAGATAATAAGAGAAACCCCAACATGCGCCAGGTGTGCCGTTAGCCTGATCTCGACCGACCAGGCGCGCCTCCCTTTAACCTGTATAACTTATTCAATTTTCACCGGATCATCTTAAAAATTTATGGACACATTTCTAAAAACATATACTTTAAGAAAATGCAAAAAAAATCGATTTTTTGAAAATCACAACTGCGAGTGCCCCCTTAATAAAAAATTAGTTATTGTTAATAAATAAATTAAAAAATGAACATGTTCTGCCCCAGCTAGACATTTTTTTCAAAAATGTATCTAATCTATATAGATTCAAGTTCACTTTACAAAAATAAAAAATTAGTTATGTCTATTTTTGGCAAAACGGCGTTTAATTGTTTATAACGGTGCGCGAAGAATGTCGCGTAAATGACAACGCGTGGCGCGGAGTCGGTCATCCGCCTTTCATAGTATATTTTATATTTAGTTTAAAATAATTAAGATAAAGTTAATATGTGTATAATGGACTATCTGTCTTCTTTATTTTGTTTATGAAAAATAAACTTCTATTGTATAATACAAATATAAATTATAAAGAAATTATCTCATACGAAATTCCATTACTTTCATGGTTTTTTCGTAATCCAGTTCGACACAGTTTTTAAATCTTCCGAAAATATTTCGCACAAGAGTTGCCCTTTAGTTGGTTGTTTACTATTTTTCCATGTACACATTGCACGATGTGCCTAGAAGGAGTTTAATTAAAAGTGTTTTGTATATAGGATATTTTTATTGTTTCTTGCTCCCTCATTTACTACAAACTTTTTAAGACCAAAAACTTGATTATCCGTCTGGCGCTTTTGGAAAATTTTCTTCATATGCCAGAAATATTTTTAGATTAAAAATAAGATAATTCTTGATTCAATTTTTGATGAATATTATATTAAAAATGTCTTAAACATTGATTCTTTACAATCTGGTGTAATATGCTAAATAGATCTGTTTTAAAATTATAGATTAAATAAATTATAAATTTCGATAGTAAAATATATTTTAATTACTAAATAATTGTTTAACACTTAAATATGGAGACCATTATATTTACAAATAATACTTTTATTCCAAAGAGGACTTAATCTTTCAATTTTTTAGAGCGAGCTTTTACTCTATGAACAGTAAAAATTGAGTCACTCTAATCGTGACGAGCACTGCAAAAACAGGTGTCTTAAATTGTTAAAAAATGTCTTAAATTAAGACATTTTCCGTGTCTTAGACACCAAAAGTATCTTAATTTGAGACATTTTTGTCCAATTTAAGACACCATGTTTTTGCAGTGAGGAATCCACTCTAAAATCCTAATATCTCACTCTTAAAGAGTAAATTTTTACTTCAGTTCAAATGGAAATTCACTCAAAAATCAGAGTCAAAGTCCACTTTTTGATTGTAGTGCATTTCCACTCAAATTAGAGTAAAAATTCACTCAAAACGAATTGGAGAGAAAATTCACTCCAATCAAAAAGTGGACTTTCACTCTAGTTTTGGAGTGAATTTACATTCAAACTAGAGTGAAAATTCATTCTTTAAAAATGAGATTTCACTTTTTTAGAGTGGGTTTCACACTCTGATTAGAATTAATCAAATCACAGTGGGACGAAACACTAATTTTTCGTTCAAAAAAGTCTAGAGCCCACAAATCTTGACCGATTTTAGAATTTTTTTTTTAAATTATAGAGTATAAAATTCTTAAGAGGATCTTGTCCGTGATTTTTGTTGAAAAAATTTTTTTTATTGTTTAATAACAATTCTTTAATAACTATGAACAATTGTTATAAACAAATTCGTTGAATATATAGTGCAAATTATTACATTCAATTTGTTTTTCATGAAATTTCTTACTCGGGTGCTTTTTGGGTAGCTGATTACAAATCTGACATCAGTTTTTAAAAATCCAAAATGGCTGATCCAATATGGAGCACAGTGAGACGAAACGCAAATTTTTCGTTCAAAAAAGTCTAGAGCCCACAAATCTTGTGCGATTTTAGAATTTTTTTTTTAAATTAAAGGGTATAAAATTCTTAAGAGGACCTTGTCCGTGATTTTTGTTAAACAAATTTTTTTATTGTTTATATTCTTCTGCAATTGACTAATTGTTATTAAACAATAAAAAAAATTTTTTAACAAAAATCACGGACAAGGTCCTCTTAAGAATTTTATACTCTTTAATTTAAAAAAAGAAATTCTAAAATCGGTCAAGATTTGTGGGCTCTAGACTTTTTTGAACGAAAAATTAGCGTTTCGTCCCACTGTGCGCTTGTTGCTGTGCACTGTTTGCATCATTACATGGATATTTAATTATTCTAACTCTTAATTGAACTTTTCTCTGCATTTTACAGTGCTGAGACTGACATAAAAACAATTAAGTGCCTACACTAGAGTTCTTTTATTTATTTTTTTATGTTTAAATTTTTTTGGTAATTTTTTGATATTGCTTTCTTATTAGACCGTTCGCAAAGAGCTCATTCGATTACTTTTTAGTGACCTACAAGTAGTCTGAAATATATTAAAAAAACAACAAAATATAAAAATAAAATTGTTAAAGAAAATAATTTTCAATATTTTTTGTTCTTAGAATATTAATAACTTTTTATCAATTTGCACTAAAGGGATCGCTAAGAGCTTAATCGATGGATTTTTAAAAGATAAAAAAAATAAAATAATATGATTTTTACTGTTTTTAAAAAATATCTACATTTTCGAAACAAAAAGTTTTTCAAAATGTTTAAATTTAAATAAAATGTAGTTAGAAGTGATAGATCAGACTCAAAAGTAGGGCATAATTTTTCCCCCTTAAAGACCTATAATTTCGCAAAAAAACATTGTTTTAACTATTATTGTTTTCAAAATATAGAGGCCAACATAATTTTAACACACATAACTACATACACACATAACCAAGACATTTTGTAAAACATCATTTTTGACATCCTGAGTTCAAAATATGTCAAAATATTTTAGAAAGTCTCAATCGATTCTGTGGTGGTAAAACAATAATTTCTCTATAAGAAAGCAATATCAAAAAATTACCAAAAAAATTTAAACATAATGTGACGGGAATATTAATTCACGACATTAATGCCAGCAATTGACCAAGTATCCCTAGAATAAGGTTGGGGTTGGAAAGACTCAAAATTCGCCCCTGAGATTAAGATCGATACTAGCGCTAAAATTTCCAAAAATGGGCGCATTGCCGAATTCTACTGAATTCGTCACTCTTTGTCTGACTGTGTGTCTGTTAGCATTTCTCTGAGCCCGGTCGCGCTGGGTGAGAATGGAATTTTGATAATTCGACTTAACTTAAAATTTTGACTGTCAATTTTTATTAACTAAAATTCTATTCGTCTCATTTGGCGCCCAACGTGGGGCACGTTGGATATTAAAATAAATAAAAAAAAAAAAATCTCTTTTTTTGCCAATAACTTTTTTTAAATTGAGTGAAATTTGGAGTAAAAATTTTAATTTTGAAACGCTAAGGTGTGAGTTGAACGGCCGAGCCATTAGGCTGTGTTTACGTTTCTTTTGTGTGCGCGGCCTTGAGGAAAGCTCAGGTCTAAACTTGCAGAGTGTATAGCGACATTCAGGGAATTTTCGACGATTTTATTTTGATATTCTTTTGTCGACTCTTAAATTATCGAAATACTATTTTATAGTTGATTATTATGAATGTTTCTTTTAAAATTCTTGTCTGTTAGTTGGTATAAAATTATAACCAATTAATCAAATTTAAATTGTGACATCTTACATTGTTATTTATTTAAAGTCTCTTGTGGCATCAATAGTTAAACATTTTTTTTTACGAATGTTAATTGTTGCGAAAATAGTTTAACGATATTGTCTATTTTCGGTTTTATTTAGTTGATAATTGTTTTATATTTTGTGGAAGGTTTGATGTTTTCCGTGGCAGGACAAAGAGTCACATTTTATATTTCTCATTTTTCGACTGGATCTTGCCTCGTCGAAAAATATTGTGGTTTCAGCAAGGACTTTCGCTGAAAAAAAAAAGTTTTTTTTTGTGTTTGAATTTTAATTTCTTTTAGCCGTGAGCCAGCTTCGAGAGATTCAGTCAAGCGAATTATTTGATTTTGTCGATACAAGATCTTGCTCTTGTCGATGAAATTTACTTTCGACTGCTTAAGATTGAATTAAAGAAGCAACTTAAAGGCATGTTTGCGACTTTTATATTTATTTAATTTTGAAGTTGGTTAATCGGTGGTACAAGATCTTGCTCTTGCTGTCGACATTTTGTAAAAGTATTTTTTTTTGGCAATCCAAAGTCTCGCTCTTGTTGTCAGAATTTCCAAAATTTTTATTTTTCCGTATTTCAAGATTTTATTCTTGATATCAGGATTTTTATAAAAACGAATTTTAAATTCTGCTAATACTATTGAATAATCAATCGTTGAATGAAAAGTGATTGTTGACGGTAATTTTGTGTTAACAATATTATAAACTAATTACATTAATAATTAAATTTTCTCTTATACTTTATTTATTTTATTTTTATTTTTTTATTTTTTGAATTTAATTATAATATCATATTTAAAATCACTAAAGTTAAAATTATATAAGTTCTATTAAAATAGAGTAAAACAATCAAATACCTAAATAAAGAAAAAGGAATACGAGGTAAATAATAGGATAAAATAAAATCAATTGAATAAATATAAGTTAAGTTAGCAACCACTTTGTCGATCATTTGTTTCACGATTGATTCTTCTGAGAGAAAAATTGTTTCACAAATATATAAATTGAATTACATTCTCAAGTAACTTGTTCTACAGCCCTTAAGAAATTTTTAACAACATTTTATTGAATTAGAGCTTATAAGTATTGTTGATTAATAATTCTATTTTGTGTCTTATGTGTAAATATTTTATTGAATTACTCGAATAATATTTCTCAAAAAAAAATAATAGATAGCTAAATAAAAGCAAGGTTTTTTTTCTCTCAATAATGAATGATTTATTTTGCTGTCACGATTGCAGAAGAGAGGAAGCTTGAAGGGGAATTTTCTTTTTTTTCTTTTTTGACTTTATTTTATATTTTGACTTTATATAATACTTGACTTTAATTATACATAACCTGTAATTGTGATAGCGTCATTTTATTACAATTTATCAAATTGGTAGAGGGAGGAAAAATTATTTTATACTAATTGACTTGGCTTGACGTGAGTTTTTATTTTTGTTGCGATGACGTCAATGTTTGTATCCCCGCCTTTCACACGAAAACCAAATAAAAACCAGTTGTCGAAAGAAAATACTAATTTAATGGAAGATTTGGATTCCGCGGCTACGAATTCGGGTGATGCCACTTTCACCACAGGTGAACAAAACCCTTCGTCTGAAACAACCTCAAATTTGGGTAATAACATGACAAGGGACGCTGGGGATGCTTCCCTGCAGCAACAAAACATTGTTACCGAGGAAAAATCGGGGAATCAGACGGAAGCAAATACGGAATTTAGTAGACCTCCATCGTCCAATAGTGTCGGGAGTTTTCTCGGTTTTCCCATGAATTCGTCAATTGGAAGGGGAAGGGGTAGATTGGGAGCTTCACCCCTTTATATCACGTCAGCGGTGCATCAGAGAATGCACTCTGTGGAGACGTCTTTGACGGAGTTGTCGGCTAAATGCGATCGGGTCTTAGATTTTATTGCTTCACAGGATAACTTACGGCCCGAAGGGGGAGGGGATGTATTAGGCAACCAATCCTTTTCTTCCGACGAGGAATTACGCGATATGGGAACGCAGACAAACAACCAGCCTCCAGTTAACCCTCAACCTTTCGTAAATTGTGAACATCCTAGAGTGCCGAATTGAGATCGCGAAGAAAGAATCCAAACAAACCAAGAGCCCGTGGGAGATTCGAGACATGTTCGTTTTCGAGTAATATTTTGAGTAATAATGCAAACCGGAGACACCTTCGTGACTCAGGTTTGTCTCGCGACGATGTAAGCGCGTCGGATCGTATTTTTCCTGGAGCTGATGCTCGTAGAACGGGTACCCTATTCTCATGGAATGATAGCGATTATAGTGGGGATGAGCAAAGTCATCGTTTTTCGTCAGCTGAACGCGAAAGATCTAGGAGTTACTCAAGGAGGGGAACGCAATATGCGTTCACCCCGCTGCAGACAAATGTGGGAAATTCAAGCGCTATACAGATCGGTCGTATAGTTAACTCTTGGAAAATTTCTTTTCCGAAAACAGAAAAAGACCCTGAACAGTTTCTACTGATTCTTAAGGATCAATTAAGTACGAGTGGCATAGATCGTAATCTGTTTTTCCCTTGTCTGTCGACGGTATTTGAAGGACCATACAGATCTTGGTATCTGGTAAACAAGAAGTCCTGGCGTACTTGGAGGGATTTCGCATGTGCGTTTCGCTTTGAGTGGGGTGTTAAGAAGGACGATGCCGATCTTCTGCTGGAAGTTCGTGATATGAAATTAGAGAAGGGAGAAAACTTAGCGGAATTCGCATGTAGAGCGCGCCTTGTTTTCGAAAGAATGCAATACCCTCCGGAATTTAGGGAACAAATAAAACAAATATTATCTAAATATAACCCTCGTTTGACTTTTGAAATTTTGAATCCACCCATAAGGAATTATAAAGAATTTCTGCACTACTTGAATGAGTGCAATTATATTTATAATCGTGCAACCGAGGTACAGAAATTTAAACCTAAACCAAAAGTGGATTTGCGTTTTGTTCAGGATCCATACGATTCGGAGGATGAGCGAGAAATGGAAGTCCTCTCGGATACCTCCGTAAATAATTCGGGCAGCGACCAAGAAGTAAATTTGAACGCTTTTGGCAGTAGAGACTCGGATCCCTCGAAGATTTAATCGAAATCCCGTAATGCTCAGTCATCAAATCGTCAGAGACTCGAGCAAAATTTGAGGAGCTTTGACAAGACTGGCACATCGAAACCAATTTCAAATAGACAATTTTCTCGAAGTAACGTACCCAATAGGGACTCCTCTAAAACTTTCGACAAGTCTAAATACTTTTACGTAAATTGTGGCCAATCAGGTCATACTTTCAATTTTTGCAAATCCAAACCACAACTTGTATGTTGTCTTTGTCGAAAGACGGGTCATACTAATATTGATTGCCCAGAGAACCAGGGAAACTCGAAAAGCCCTCAGTAACCGAACCTCCGGCTACTGAAATCTCGGGCGTGACAGAGGAAAATAAAAACTTTGAATTCTCGACAAACATAGATCAGACTAAAGACTTAGATAACATGCGATACATCGTCTCGCTCAACGAAGGATATATTGTTCCTGTGACTCTCTCACTGAACCAAAAAAAACTGTTAAAATTCCAGTTGAAATTTCCATTTTCGGAGAAAAAATTCCTGGAATCATTGACAGCGGTAGTGAGAGATCTTTTGTAACCGAAGCAACGTACGAACGTATAAAAAATTATCAGATGCAGCAATTGTCTCCTGACTCCACTACGAGGAGGGGAGTTCGATTGGGCGATGGATCAGTCGTTAGGACAGTGGGCGGAACTTCTTTTGTGATTGACATAGGTGATGTCTATGGCCTTCAATGGTTCAGTGTTCTCCCCGGGTTATCGAGTGATTTGATTCTTGGAATGGACTTTTGGTTGAATTTCAAAGTCAATCTCGATCCCTTTGCACAAACCTGGACCTTGGCAGGTAGCAGACATACTTATCCATTATCGCATCGTCAAACTGGACCTAATGTTCTTCAAAGCCTGTCAATCGATGAATCCGAAACTTTGAAAGGTTTTCTGGATGAACAGTTTTCTAAGATTGACAAGGAATGTACTGGCTTAACTGATCTGGTTAAGCATGTTATTGAGTTAGACGATACAACTCCTCATCGTCAGAAGCCCTACCGTCGAAGTGAGGTCGTTAGAAAATATTTAGAGCAGGAAGTTGATCGGTTATTGGAAAAGGGATACATTACCTGGAGTGATAGCGATTGGGCGTCTTCGCCGGTTGTAGCTCCGAAAGCTAATGGTGGTTTGAGATTTTGTATTAATTATCAACCTCTCAATCGTAAGACCAAAAAGCCAGCATACCCTCTACATAACATGCGTTCGATCCTCTCACAGCTGCATCAAGCTAAGTATATTTCGACTATTGACATGAGTGAAGCTTTTCATCAAATTCCAATGGATGAAAGCAGTCAGAAGTACATGGCTTTCGTTGTGGAAGGAAAAGGGTTGTTGGAGTGGAAGAGGATGCCTTACGGTCTTACAGGTGCACCATCAACCTTCCAAAAGCTCATGGACCAATTAAAGCGACGATTTCGTGATCTCCTTATGGAGAGAAAATTGCCAAATAAATGGGTTGACCAAGTATTTACCTATCTGGACGATTGGATAATAGTTAGCGAAACCTTTGACGAACACTTAAAAATTTTGTCTCTGGTTTTCGAGGTCTTTCGTGAGGCTAGGTTGTTGATCAATCGAGAAAAAAGTAGCTTCGCCTGTAGAGAGGTAAAATTTCTCGGTTATGTGGTTGACGAATTGGGTATGAGACCTAATCCTGAAAAAATAAAACCAATAATTGACTTTCCCATTCCTAAAGATAGAACAAAATTGCGTCAATTTAACGGTCTTGTAAATTGGTATCACCGTCATCTAAAGAACATAGCGAGAATACAAGGCCCTTTGAGCAAGTTGACCAGTCCAAAAGTACCATGGAAGTGGACTGAGGTCGAACAAAGTTCTTTTGACGAAGTTAAAAGGGCCCTTGTTGAAGCTCCTTGTCTTTATGTTCCTATACCGGGACAACCGTTTTTGTTGTATACAGACGCTAGTGACTTCGAGCTGGGAGCCATCTTGGTACAGAAGGACACGAATTCTGATAAAGAACTATTGATTGAAGTTCTCAGTCGACCCTTAAGGGGTGCAGAGCTCCATTATACGACTACAGAAAAAGAGTGTTTAGCCGTAGTTTGGGCCGTTGAGAAGCTTAGGTGTTATCTAGAAGGTATGCCTTTTAAAGTAGTAACTGATCACCAGGCTTTGCAATGGTTGCATGGGCTTAAGAATCCAGTGGGTCGTCTAGACAGATGGGCTATTTATTTGTATCACCACGACATGAATGTCGAACATCGTCGAGGCACCTTAAATGAGGCACCGGACGCCTTGTCACGTATGTTTGATATTGATGTCGATCCATTTGGTTGGGAAAAAGTCGTGGAGGACACTGTACAGGGTCGCATACAGTTGGCTTCGATTTGCGATCAGGATTGGTATAAGTCAAAGTTTAAATTGGTTAGTGAAAGTCCCGAACGGTTTGAGGATTGGAAAATCGAAGATGACTCATTGTTCTATTTTCGACCAGATTTTGAGAAAGCGTTAATTGACAATGAAAACCCTTGGAAGAAGGTAGTTAAACCATCTGATATTTTGACAGTCCTTCGTGAGAACCATGATTTACCACATGCTGGTCATCTTGGTAAAAATAAAACTCTTGACAGAATAAGACAAAGTTTTTATTGGCCAGGCATGACCCAAGATGTTAAATCTTATGTAGCAGATTGCGAAGTCTGTATCAAGGTTAAATATAATCAGAATCCTATCAAGGCTAAATTGAGCACTAGGGCCCTGAAATCTCCTTGGGCACAATTGTCAATTGACACAGTCGTGTCGCAGACTCGTACTAAAAAGGGGAATTCCGATGTTATTGTTGTTCTTGATTTATACATCAAATTTGTCGAATTATTTCCAGTTCGACACAGGACAGGCAAGATTCTCGTTAAGGTTCTAGACACTGTTTTTGATCGTTGGGGGGCGCCGGAGTCTATCGTAACCGATAACGGGAAAGAGTTCGTGAATAAAGATGTTAAAGCGTACTTTAACTTATTTTCTGAATCATGGGCGCGAAGCTCTCGCAAAAAGGGAATTAAAATTGAGTGATGGCGAGTTTAATGTCAGCGAGTTTGCCGACGACATGACCGGAACTTGGTTAAAACGTATGAAGGTTATCGACGAGTTTCGTCATAAAGTCGAAAATCAGTTGAGAAAATATTCTGAAAAGCGTCTTGCCAAGTCAAACATCGATAGGGAAAAGTCAGTTGAACTAAAGGTGGGAACTGAGGTTTATTATCCGAATAAAAAGTTGAGTAATAAAGCGGAAAATTATTCCTCGAAGTTGGCTCACCGTTATTTGGGACCTGTTTTTATTTCGAAGGTTTTTGAACCAGGTACAGTCCAACTGACAGACAAGAATGGTAAAGTTGTTGGCAAATATTCGATAACAAATTTAAAAATACCACGACGAAGCTTGCGATTATCTTAGAATATTTTATAGATTTGCGATTGGAACATCGACTCATCACCGATCTACCAGCCGTCAACTGTCATCATCGGAGGAATTGAAGATTCTGGCTTGCCGAGGTATTCTTGTCGAGAGTTGAAGTTTAAAATGGCGGCTAGTTTCGACTTAACAAAGTCTTCTGAGGTCCAGACAAAGTTAGAGCAGCTTGGAGAGTATAAAAAACGAATCGACGAGCTGATGCGTGACCTCAGTGTAAAGGTCGACAACTACCAGAGCCATGTTGACACCGAGTCAGCTGGCGGTTCGACCAGTAATTCTGACAATAACACCGAAAACCAATTCGACCACAGGGATTCGGACTCTTCGGAGGAATCGTTTTTGACGGTGTTTAAGCGAGAAGAAATCGACACTGTTTCGGAAGAGGCACGACGATTGATCGACAAAATCAGGAGCCAGAAACCGTCGTCGATCAGGTTCACGAAGACTATTAGAATGGATCAAAGGGAAATCGACGCTGAAAATAGAAAAAGAAACAGGATTCCCAATGTTAAAATCAAACTTTCGGACCAAGGAAAACCTGTGAGGATTGAAGACGAAGAGGAGGTAGCCGTTGCACCGTCGGTGAAGGTCGAACCTTTGCCTCGTACTGCTCAGGACATTCCAACTTTCGACCAGGTCTTGAAGGAGTTGAAGTGCCGGAGTTTGTCAGCAGGTAGCCTCAAGCTTTACCATTGTACATGGCCGACTACAGAATTTTGTCGGACAAGATGCTGAAAGATCTCATCAGGAAGAGAGCAGAGATGATGCTGAAGAAATTGGAAAGCAGCAAGGTGGACCGTGGGACACAAACTTTTGTCTCAGTTGTTTCTAAGAAGCGGATTGTGGGGTGTGCTAATTGCAAATCACGGAAGCACCATTTCATCGACTGCTTGATTGACTTGAGACCCGGTTTCTGTCACGTTTGTGGAGCCGATGGGTTGGAAACAGAGGACTGCATACATCCTCACGGCATAGAGCATGAGATTGCATTGGGTCGTTGCACGGGTTGTGCAAATGATTTGTCAATTTATTGCCCCGAATGTCCGGATTGCAATATTCGTTTTGCCGGCCTTGTCGACTGGCTTCGATTAAATTACGCAACGATGCCAACTTGGGGAATACCATCCGATCACCGTTATATGGTCAATGCGGCGGATGAACAGGAACTTCGACGACGAGTGAAGGCGGACTTCAGCAACCCTTCTGACAAGGCAAATAGGGTCAGAAAGTTCTTGGTAAGAGAGAACTCATTGACAGTTGCCGAGAAGATTGGCAGTTCCCTAGCCCAAGAGCTACATGAGTTGGCCGAGAGAAAAAGAAGGCTCGCAGTGCAGGCCTTAATGACGTCTTTTGCAGGTTTGGCTCTCGACGAGATTATGGAGGCTCGACCAGAGTTGTCAGATGGAGAAGAATATAAAGTCATCATCCCAACAAAATACAAGAAGTCGTCAAAGTAGAAGTCCCCAGTGTTCAAATTGTCGCGGACCAAAACTTTAAAGTGATTTTGTAAATCGACGGTTGTGATTAGAGTTAATTTTCTTTTTACTAAATTGTATTTTGTCTAACCTTCGTCGAATTTTCTTTTCTATTTCTAGACTATTCAGAGTATTATCAATGATAAATATGTAAAAGATCTCGTCTCGGTTTTGAGTCGAATTTATTGAATAAAACGTATAAAATACCATTCGACTATTAAGAAACTTCCAGGAATGGTTTGATAAGGAATTTATTGTTTTGTTGTCTAAAATCAAGCATGAAACTTATTCGATATTATTTTGACATTGATCACTGAATTTTATTATTTATTTGTTTTGTTTGATTTATCTAATATTTCAGATTGCAAATACTTATTTTCAGCCTCTGGGAAAATTTTTTTTTTGGCATTAACGTCATGTTCGAAGGGGGAGAATGTGACGGGAATATTAATTCACGACATTAATGCCAGCAATTGACAAAGTATCCCTAGAATAAGGTTGGGGTTGGAAAGACTCAAAATTCGCCCCTAAGATTAAGATCGATACTAGCGCTAAAATTTTCAAAAATGGGCGCATTGCCGAATTCTACTGAATTCGTCACTCTTTGTCTGACTGTGTGTCTGTTAGCATTTCTTGTGCATTAATCGAAATTGCGTTTTAGTTTTGTCATTTCGACTAATAATTTGTCAATTGTTTGTGTGATAAATAGTTGTGATCTCGACAAGAGTCGATATTTGGTCAATTCGTCAAGTTCAAGTAAGTGATTAATGTAACACGTGCTTTATTTGAATAAATTAAATTCCTGGAAGTCGCTTGATTTATTTTTTTAATTTTTTGTTAGGGTTCACCAACGGTACCTACCTTGATTGTTTTGTATCATGATTGTAAATTTTCTAATGTAGTTTGTTAATTCTAATTAAAATTGACTGGCGTCCGCGGTACATTTTTCTTTTGCCAAATAGAGCCCCATCAACTCTGAGCCCGGTCGCGCTGGGTAAGAATGGAATTTTGATAATTCGACTTAACTTAAAATTTTGACTCAATTTTTATTAACTAAAATTCTATTCGTCTCAATAAAAAAATAAATTAAAGAACTATAGTGCAGGCACTTAATTGTCTTCATGTCAGTCTCAGCACTGTAAAATGCAGAGAAAAGTTCAATTAAGTGTTAGAATATTTAATATCCATGTAATGATGCAAACAGTGCACATCAACAAGCGGGGCGGTAGAGTGAGACTTCGGCTTGACGTGGCGCGCTAACTTTAACATTAAATTTCTCAAAAACAAAAAAAAACGGTTTTTTGAAAATTACATATTTTGTAGGAAAAAATCTCAGCTTTCTTTTAAAAATAAAATAAAAAAAATAAAACGAGCCCGGAGACGAAAAAAAGTGAAATTTCTTTTTCATTTTCAAAAATTTTGGTCAAAATAAAAAAAAAAATTTAAAATAGACCACGCCAATCGAAAGCTGATGAAAAAATCTAGAAAAATCATGTACCAAAAAATTTTGTTAGCATTTTTTTTAAGCTCAATAAATAAACAAATGAGAGCGTCTTAACAAAAAGTTCAAAACTTTAACCCCCTCCCTCTCGGGCAATTTTTTATATAATTCAAAAATATTTGGCTGATAAATTACTTACCTATAAGACAACTCATAACAAAAATTGGGAAAGGATTAAATACAATTTTTTTTTTGGCTGGACAGTTGACGTGAAATCCAGCATATGCATCGTAAATACAAATTTTAATGAAAAATGTTACACAAAAACTAAATTGTTTATAACTTTTTTAAATTTTTGAATTTTAAAAAAATATTTATACCTAAAATATTTCTAATATAGTGGTACAGAAATATAAAATTAATGTCAAATTTCATTACATGTTTGCAAATTAGGGGGCCACTTCAGAAAGCTTTACTCACTGTCAAGGCGAGAGAGACAAATGCATTAGTTAGGTTAAAGATTGAAAGAGATACTAGATATTTCTGTAGACGTTGCGTCTACAGAAAGAGGGAAAGATGCATTAGGTAGCTTAAAGATTAAGAGAGATAGTGGATATTTCTGTAGACGCTGCGTCACCTGCCATATCTCAATGTATTTATTTTCATATTTTTGATTTTACACTTTTTTCAATAATTTTTTGAGACAATTAATTGAAATTTTTTATTTTCTACCATAAAATGTGATGTCGTCGTACACTACAAAGTTCACCTGCTTTTCCCAATAGGCAACTTAAACTGTACAGCTTCTTATGTTATTATTATGTGTAACCATGCGCACTGGCACTATTCGTGTCGGGTATGTTACATTTAATATTTTTGAATGCTCAAGATATTGTTGCACATGCGTAGTAGTGCACTACCACTGTCTAAATGTGCGCACTACGACACCTTGTCATTTCGCATGCGCAGTGATGCACTGTGATAGTCACACATGTGCTCTGGTCAAATTCTAAAGTTGCGCATGCGCAGTGTTTTTTTAAAAGTCCACTGAAAAATAAAATTTCATTGTTTTTCATGTGCAAAATGTTGTATGTGCAATTTACTCTTGAAAATTCCCAAGTAGCACGTAAGATTACGTGAGTACTGCTGCAATATTATATTGAATATTACTAATATTGCGGGTAATGTCACGGTGATATCAACGTAATGTTAAAATGTCCGCGTCAAGGTGACATTACAGGGTAATATTGAGGCAATATTAAAGTAATATTACAATGTAATATTAAAGTAATATTACAATGCAATATTAAGTTAATATAACAGTAATGTTACAAATATTACTGTCATATTAAAGTGACATTGTGGTAATATTACTATTAAATATATTGTAAAAAAAATTTTGGGCCGTTGGGTCTTGAACCTTTGTAAAGTGAACCAACTAACCAAGTAGGTAGACGCCTTAAACCACTCGGCTACTTAACTCTTGTAATATACTTCAGAAAGTCTCTTCATATTTTACTACACATTTGTAATATTACTGCAATGTTACAAGCAGTTTGTAATATTGCTGCAATATTACAAGCAATATTACAAGTTCGTAATATTACTGTAATATTACTTTAATATTGCCTTAATATTACCCTATAATGTCACTTTGACGCGGGCATTTTAACATTACGTTGATATCACCGTGACATTACCCGCAATATTAGTAATATTCAATGTAATATTGCTGCAATATTCACGTAATCTTACGTGCTACTTGGGTTGTATGTTTTACACAAAGCATGTAACTTTTTTGTTAATGTGTTTTTCTATGTCCTTTCGCTTGGACATAGTTGAACTGTCATTTATTCTCGAAATTTTAACAACTGCGCATGTCTAGAGTTTAGAGAAAACTACTGCCATTGCGCATGTGCATAGTTTATAGAAAGCTGTGCGGATATGTTTTTATCGTTGAATATTATCGATTTGCTTATTATTATGTTTCTTGAAATATATATTTCTGCAATTTTGAAATAATTGCTTTTAAAATTCTAAACTATAGGGGAGAGGGCCCCAAGTTGGACACCCTGTCGTCTTATTGCTGTAAAATCCAAACCAAATAAAATTTATTAAAATGTTTTATACCAAATGAAAGTACAATTTATAAGGTAACTTATGGCCACAGAGATAAAATTTTATTTTTAACATAAACATTTTTTAAAGCGTTTTTTCTAATTGTTAAAATTGTCGGTCTAAAAAAAAGTGGCCCCAAGATGGACACCTTCTTAAAAGTCTCTGAAAATTGTAGTAAATAAAAAATTAACATCGTTTAACAATTCTTAAACTAATTTTTAATCATTTTACGAAATTTATCGATTTATCGATATATCATTTTCTCTAACGATAACATCAAATTTTATGGTGGAATTTAAAAATTTTAATTAATTGGCTCAAAAAATTATTGAAAAAAGTGTAAAATCAAAAATAAGCAAATAAATACATTGAGATTTGAGGCCTGTCCATCTTAGGGTACATGGCACCATTTTTTAATCCCCAGTAAAAAAATATATACGAACACTGAATTAGTAAAATCATTTTAGGATATTATTATACGATAAACAAAGAATATTATAACGTTAAGTACTCATTCTAAATCATAAATTTAAATAACTTTACCAACTTGAGAAAAAACTGTCACAAAACTTTTTTTAGACACAAAATTACGTGGTATGTGTAGAAGAAAAACCAACTGGTTTTTTTTCAAATGTGCATCAAAATCTTCGTCTATACAAACAACAAAAATGACAAAAAGCATAAGGCGCTGTCACCTTAAACAAAAATTTTATACGAAATGTCCATCTTGGGGCCCTGCCCATCTTGGGGCCCACTCCCCTATATTGTAGTTATTTTTTTAGTTACATGGATTTGCATACAATTAACTCGATATAAGTAGCGGTATTTTGTTTGTTAAAAACATGGGGATTACATAAAATGATTTGTTGGTGATTTTGGCAACTTATTCTAAAATATTAACACCAGAAGTTGTTGATCGTTACATTTCAGCTGAGATACCTGACAAGAATGTAAATCTCACATTGCATGAAATTATAATGGCAAATAATATTGATGGCCCTTGTAGAGATTGGTGTTTAGTTGATGGAAAATGTTCTAAAAATTTTCCTGAAATTTTACAAGAAGAAACTACAGTAGAAGATAATTGTTATGTCGCATATCGTCGAAGAGATGCTGGTAAAACTTATATGAAGCCAAATGGTTATGTTGTTGACAATCGTTTTGGTGTACCTTATTTTCTTAATTGTCAAAAAATGTAATTGTCAAATAAATGTTAAAGTAGTATCGAGTATTAAGTCGGTAAAATATTTATATAAATATATATTTAAAACGGTCATGATGTTGCATCAATTATCATTACCAATAGTAATGGAGGATTTACTATTAATCATAATGAAATAAATCATTATGAAGAAAATAGATATGTAGGTCCAGTTGAAGCTGCATGGATAGTTTTAAGTAAACATTTATCCAAAAAAAGTCATAGCGTATGTCTTTTACTGCGGCATTTACCGAATGAATCAAATGTTTTTATTCAACAAAAACAAGGAAGTCAATAAATATCATTTGATTTTAACAAAAATACACAGTTATCTGATTATTTTAATTTAAATAAACGTAATGCTAATGCTCATAGATTTTTTTATACTGAAATTCCAGAATATTACAGATGACATAAAAAGGAATGTGAGTGGATAGAAAGAAGTCATAAAGAGAAAGGGATAGGAAAAATGTATTCTGTTAATACAAGTGATATAGAATTATTTTATCTTAGATTATTACTCCTTACAGTAAAAAATGCAATTTCATATGAATCATTAAGAACTGTTGATGGAGTAATTCATCAGAGATTTGCGTCTGCTTGTTTAGAACTAGAACTTATTGAAAATGATCAGAAAAGAAAAGAAGCATTAGAGGAAGCTTCTTTGTGGATGATGCCTTATTCACATCGTGGATTATTTGTAAGGATTTAAATTCACTGTCGTCCAATAAATGCAAGTGAACTTTGGGAACAGTTTAAAGCTCATACGTCAGAAGATTATGTATGAGATTTTGATAATGTAATAGCTAAAAATAAGGCATATATTAATATAAGAGAATAATTGTCTAAAGAAGGATATCACCTTTAAGATTTTCCTGGATTAACCGATGTTGAAGATGAATGTGAGAATTTAGAAATAGGTTTTTCTGTGAATTTTGGCGAAGAAAGAGTCAAAGGCAAAGAAAGATAGAAAGGTTGTTGTTGATTCTGTATTAAATGCAGTAAATAATTGTGGCAAAAAAAACTTGTCGTAACTTATATGTGGATGGTTTTGAAAGATCTGGCAAGACATTTATGTACATAACTTGTGGCATTTACTAAGAAGTGAAGGTAAAAAAGTTTGTAATGTGGCTTTTACAGGGATAGCTGCAACTTTACTTCCTATGAATAGAACTGTTCACTAGGGTGTCCGTTAAAAAGTCGATTTTCGAATTATGTTTACGCTACCCTCCAGTTTGATTCCAATATAAAAAAAAAATTTCTCTAAAATTGCAGCCTCATTGATTAATATTAACCTGTGCCAGCAATTGATTGAAATTTCCCGTTGAAAATGCATGGGAAAAATGAACTTTTTTTAAAAAATTTATAACTTTTTAAATTTTTTTGCAAAAAATTTTCCAGGTCACAAATTTTTTCATTTTTAGCTATATTTTATGGCAGCGTTTTTAGAAAAATTTAATTTTTAAAACCTTAAAAATTACGGATGTTCAAAAATGGGTCAAAAAATACATTGTAATATTTGCAGCGTTTTATCATAAATATTCAAGGAAACTCAATAGATCTTGTTATTCGGAGGTTCTTGAGGTCGCTAATGAAGTTTACTATGTCAAAATAGTATATTGCATTACATAGGAAAGAACGGCCGATTTACGGAGAGGGCGGATGTTTTTGGCACGAGTCGAGCACGGAGATGAGTGAAGCCGGATTCCCGAGTGCCGTAGGCACGAGGGGGAAGGCTGAGCAAATCGACGTGCAAGACGAGTGACAAAAACTACGCCCGTCAGTAAATCGACCATTCCCCATTTAATGCAACATATTTTTTATCACGAAAGCACGATTTAGTGAGTTTACGCGAACCGCGAAGCAAACATAAACTTTAGATTTTTGATTTCTACACTCTGTCTCCAACAGGCTTTCGGTGTATTACCATTAGCAAACATTAGTTTGCAGCAGTGTTTACTAACACATTCAAACAACAAATTTCTGAAATTCTCCAAAAATCTTCTTTGAACATTTCTTAAATTTTTGGTATTGAGTTGAAGACAAAATAATTAAATTTTACGCTTTTGAGCAAAATGTATTTTTTTGCAAATATCTTGAAAATAGGCCTGAGATTGTATACCAAAAGAAGTGAGGAGGCTCTGAACGATTTATTATTAAGGAGCGGGGGCAAATTTCAGGACATTTTAGAACAAATTTCAGGACTAAATGATTTTAGGACGATGTTGAGAAATTATTCAAAATAAAGTTAATTTTTGATCGATCTTAAATTCAGACTTAAAATCAAACTTCATAAAACCTAGTAAAAATTTTCAAATTTAGTAAATTAACAATCTAAAGAGCGTGATGCTTTAAAAAAAAGTCTTAGGATTAATTCTTAGAACGTTATTATCAAAATTGTATTTAATTCTTCAAAAAATTGTAATTCTTGTTAAAATAAAAACCTAGAGAATCACATAAAAATTATTGAATAAATAATTTTATTCTAATACATTAGCAAATCTAATGACATAAATGTTTTCTGAACAGATTCCACGATTGATAAAAAAAAAAGATTTTCAGAAAATATTCAAAAATTTGAAAAGTTCCTGAGTGCCCTCAAGTTTATGTTTTGCTAATAAGATTCTCAATTTAGTGAAATTATTAATTTTAATGTTTTACTTTCTTCTAGGCCTGTGCGGAAAACAGGTTAACCGGTTTTTAACCGGTTTTTTAAAAAAAACCGGTTTCCGGTTATGCCATTTTTGTAAAACCGGTTTTTTGTTTTTCGGTTAAACCGGTTAAAGCGGTTTTCAGGTTAAACCGGGTTTTCAGGTTATTTAGATAAAACAGGGTTTTCAGGTTATTTAAGTTCAACCGGTTTTGCAGGTTATTTAGGTCAATTGGTTATTTAAGTAATTCAGGTTAATTAGGTTAAAAGGTTTTTCAGGGTTTTTATGTTTAAAAGTTATTTAAGTTGAAAAGTTATTCAAGTTAAAAGGTTATTCTAGTTGAAAGGTTTTTCAGATTAAAAAGTTGAAATAAAGTTTTATAATCGGTTTTATTATTCGTTAGTTAAACCGGTTATTTAGGCTAAAATGTATTTTAACTGGTTGTCTTTTACTAGTGAAACCAGTTATTTTTTTTTTTCATTTAAACTGGTCATTCTTTATTCAGGTAAAATAGTTTCTACACTTAACATTTGATACAAAAAACACAAAAAAAGTCAAGTTAACAACGGCAATAGAACGAGATTTCTGATTCTAGCTTAAAGTAATGTATTATATTTTATTATAATGAGTTTTAACTATTTAAAAAAAATGTGTCGAATCGTAAAACAACATTCATTATTCAGGATCCTAATGAATACATATAATATAATTTTCGTTTCTTTCAATCAATTATCCTACATTACAAAATTAAAAGTTTTTAATGATTGTTGGAAAAATAAAAATAAAGATTATTTTCTATTTTTAAAAAATGTAATTACTAAATAGCTATATAAAGAGATGTTTTACGCGCTTTAAAACTGTAAAAACCAACTTATTACACAGAAAAATTAGTAAACTTTTTAATGTAAATAGTTAGCTTTTTAAAATTCAAGTTACAAATTATGAGTTAAAAAACTATAATTACAAATTATTGTTTATTTTAGAATTACTGGTATTCTTTGGTTACTCTTAAATAACTTGTTATTAGACTGTTCTTCAATAACTGGTTCAGTTCGGTTATTCGGGTTTTTTCAATAACCGGTTATTCAGGTTTTTCAAAATAACAAGTTATTCGGTTTTTTTAAAATAACCGGTTACGGTTTTTATACCGAAAACCGATTGACAAACCGGTTTTTTAGAAAACCTAAAACCGGTTTAGAATTTCCATAACCGCCCAGGCCTACTTTCTTCTTTCAATTTTATCTTCAAGTCTGAATTACAAATGGATGAAAAATGAAGTTTAAGGACATGTGATGGAGAATTACGTCACTGGTATAGGCAAAATTGGTCCGTAAACTTTCTCTTGAGATATTAAATATTTTTACAACAAATTTTGTAGAATTACTCAAAATATCACTAAGGGTGTCTTCTACTCTCCAGGGCCGAAATTCAGTGGTTTTTTTGAAAATTAATTGTGAAAAAGCTACTGAATATTTTTTGACAAATTTTTTTTTATTTTCAAGATACATCCTTTAACTTTGAAATTCTCTTATTCGTGATGAAAAAAAAATGGTGGTGATCTTGAAACGCCCTTGCGTAAACGCGTTTCAGAAATGCAGAGGTCCCGCTTGAGTCACGGTTTTGGCACTGGGACAATCTAAAATCAAAAAATGAATTTTTTTCATGTGTATAGTTGCGTTCACTATTTTTTCTTGTGGCAGATTTTTTTTTTTTTTAATTTGTCAAAATTATGCGAAAATTCGCAAAAATTTTCATTTTTTCTTTTTTTTTTGACTTTAAGGAACTATAAAAAAAACGAAAAAAATTTCAAAAATCGTACACGGAGAAAAATAGCTGCATCATTTCTGAGTAATTTAAAAAAAGAATTAAAATCGGACCATTTTTACTATAAAAAGCGTGACTCAGCAGCTTAAAAAACACTACTTTCGGGGAAACGAGTTTAAAGTTATAACACATGGTGTATAACTTGATTGTAGTAACTTATGAGTTAATCTGCTAATATCGGGTTCGTACAAGGTTTTTTGTTTTTATAGGGGTCTTAAGACATCAGCAAAGATAAAAAAAATTATAAATTGGTAATTTGTTGATAATGGAATCATTATAAATAAACAAATGTTACAAATGAACAAAAATTCGTGAGTTTTTTCGGTTCCCAGAAACATGCAAACGTAATTCTCACGAAATCCTTTCTGTGGCGTATTCTCAGATACATATAGATTGAAATAAAAAAGAAAAAAAAATTTTTTTTTTGAAACCCCGAGAGTAGAAGACTCTCTTAAAATGGTCTATCAGACCCAAGTTTCAATTTTGCCTCAATGTTAACTTTTTAAAAAATTAGCTGATCTTCGGAGAATTAAAAAAATTAATATTAAAGCAAAATTTTAACAAACTTGGGTCAGAGATACTATCCTAATTATATTTTAAGCCATTCTACAAAATTAGGTATCAAAATATTCAGTATTTTCGGAGTAAGTTTATGGAGAAATTTTGCCTATAACAGTGACGTCATAATCCATCACATGGCCTTAAATCGTTTAATAAATTAATCTTGGATTCTTTTTAGAAAAAATGTAAGTTATTACATTTGTTAATTTATCGAAATTATTATTTTAATAATTTTATTAGGATTCTCTGGGCTTTTTTTTTTAATCAGGATTAATAATTTTTGAAAAATTAATAAAAATTTAGAAAATTTTCCTCAAAAAGTTTTACTAATAAATCCTAGGACTTTTTTAGAACATCGCTATGCTGTGTAGATTGTTAGTTTACTAAAATTATGAATTGCTATATTTTTTTTTGATACTCTGAATTTTATATCTAAATCTAAATTAGTGGTTTTCTACTAATGATTAGCGAGAAGTGAACTACCATTAAATAGTAAGACTTTCACTAATTGTTTAGTAGAAAACTACTAATTCGTATAGTAGAAAGCTACTAATTGTAATATTAAAGTTTCACTATTTGAATAAGTAGTTTTCTACTAATCAATTAGTAAAAGTCTTACTATTTAAGAGTAGCTCACTTTTCGCAAGTTCATTAGTAGAAAAACACTAATTCAAATTTAAAGTTATTTTTAAAAGTCTGAATTTAAAATTGCCAAAAAATTAACTTTATTTTAAATAATTTCTGAGAATCTTTTTTTATAATGCTCTTTAGATTGCTAATTTACTAAATTTATAAATTTAAACATTTCTATTAGGTTCTCTGAATTTTAATACTTTAAATCTGAATTCAAAATCGAGGAAAAATTAAATTTATTTTTTAACATCTTCTGGAAATCGTTTTATAAATTAATTGTAGGTTCTTTTTAAAAACTTTTATGTTATTAAATTTGTTAGTATAATAAAATTATTCTTTTAATACTTCCCAGTGGGCACACATGTCCAATATGTCGGCTTTTATGTCCAAAAGACGTCTTAAGGACGTCTTTTGGTTTTTTTTGCCCACTGGGTTATTATTACATTCACTAAGATTTTATTTTAATAAGGATTTAAATTTTTTGAATGATTAACAAAAATCTAGAAAAATTTGTTAAAAACTTTTTAAGAATAACCCCTAGGACTTTTTTAAAAATTTGTTATGCTATTTAGATTGTTAATTTACTAAATTTATAAATTTGAAAATTTTTATTAGGTTCTATGAATTTTAACTTTAAGTCTGAATTTAAAATCGAAAAAAAATTTAATTTATTTTTGAATATTTCCTGGAAATCGTTTTATAAATTAATCATAGGTTCTTTTTAAAAAATGTTTATGTTGTTAAGTTTGTTAATTCGTTTAACAAAAAATTATACTATATTATCTAAATTGCATTTATAGATTAAGGAAATAAAAAATCTTTTTTTAGTAACACAAAAAATAAAAATAATGAAATATTTTTTGGAATTTAAAGCAAAAATGTTTAAATGAATTTACAAATCTACTATTTTGTTTATTTTAAACTAAGAAAAGATTCTTATATGTTCTAAAAAATAAGAGGGGAGGCCCGGCCTACCCTAAGATAAAAGTGGGGAGGCCGGGTACTTGGGCCTTTATACAATCTCAGGCCTGGTATACGTACTTCACAATTAAATTCATAACATTTATATTTATAATATTTTCAGCAACACTTTTAATCTTCCAAAAATCTGAACAGAATTTTGAGAACTTTGAAGAATTTAACCTTAATTTTCACAAATTTACGAATTTTTATTTTTTTTTATTTTTGCTGAAGAATTAGATAATTTCATCTGCGTAGTCTAGACATCCAAAAATATTTATTCCAAGTAGCAAATTTAAGCAACTTAATATAAATAAGATTATATTTATTAAAAAACTAGGGTGCACAAAAAAGCCCCCATTGACGGTATATAATTTACTATTTCTTAGAAACTTATACAATTTCTTAATTTTCTTCTCGCTTTAAAAATTTCATACTTTTAATTTTTTTTTCATTATATAAGTATTTTTTTAAATTTTTTTTTCTTCACTCAAATTATTTAACCCGGCGAGCGTAAGGTAAGGTAAAATATACCCTGTGAAATATTTATTCGTCAATAATTTGAATTTGGCTTGATGAATTTCTCTGTAAATTTTAAAAGCTGCACGGGGCATGGTAACAAAGCAATAACGATTAAAAAAATATTTTTTTTACATTTCTTATTGTTTATTTATAACAATTGTGAACACATGTTCACTGACTATAAAATACACCAAGAGTTTTGTTTTTCTCATATTGTAAAGAAAAGTTAAAATCATTAGGGTAATTAATTATAATTGTTAACTAAAGGTAAATAATATATTTTACTATTGTTATGATTAATTTTTCATTTGCTTAAACAATTCATTATTGTAAATTTATAACAATTCTAAAGACAATATTGAGAAAAGCAAATTCCTATAAATTTGTCAGCTTTTATTGACATTACTTAGTATTTAATCAACAAAACAAAACAAAATTAAGCTAAATTTGTCACAACAATTATTTAAGATTGTTTAAACAAATAATTGTTGTTATCTATTAACTTTTTTCTCATTGTACCTAAAAAGATGCAGTTTTTTTCTAATTTTACAATTCATGAAGCTAATTATAATAAACGACAAATATTAATGTTGAGTCGACATTTTATAAATTGTTCAAACAAATAATTATTGTTATTTATTAACTTTTTTCCCATTGCACCTAGAAAGATGCAGTTTTTTTTCTACTCTCTAAATTTGAATCAGTGAAATATCACTGGTGAATCAGTGCGAAATAAGCCACTGATTTGAATCAGTGAGATTTTGACTGAGAATCAATCAAATTTAACTGATTCTGAGTTAAATAGCTTACTGATTGATTCAGTAACCTCACTGATTTAATCAGTTACATTTTGACTGCGAATCAGTGAAATTCCATTGAAATTTTAACTGATTCAAATCAGTGGCTTATTTCGCACTGATTCACCAGTGATATTTCATTGATTCAAATTTAGAGAGTAACTTTACAATTTATGAAGCTAATTATAATAAATGACAAATATCAATGTTAAATCGCTATTTTATCAATTGTTTAAACAAATAATTGTTGTTATTCTTAACTTTTTTCCCATTGCACCTAGAAAGATGCAGTTTTTTTCCAATTTCACAATTTATGAAGCTTAATATTTGTCGTTTATTATACTTATTGTCATAAATTGTAAAAATAGAAAAAAACTGCATCTTTCTAAGTTCAATAGAAAAAAAGTTAATAAATAACAACAATTATTTGTTTAAACAATTGATAAAATAACGATTCAACATTAATATTTGTTGTCTTTTATAATAATCAGCTTCAAAAATTAGAAAAAAACTGCACCTTCCTAGGTGCAATGAGACAAAAGTTAATAAATAACAACAATTATTTTTTTAAACAATGTTAAATAACTGTTGTAACAAATTTAACTTAATTTCTTATTTATTTTAATTATTTAATAATAAGTAATGTCAATAAAAGCTTACAAGTTTATAGAAATTCAGTTTTCTCTATATTGGTTTTAGAATTGTTACAATTTTGCAATAATAAATTGTTTAAACAAATAAAAATTTATCATAACATTAATAAATTGCATTAATAGATAATATAAAACAAATATGGTAAAAAATTTCCAAGATTTCAAGCTTTTTAGGGTTCCGTACACCACAAGTGTACGCACGGAACCCTATTGGCAAGACTTTGTCGAAAATCGTACCCCCCCCCCCTAGCCGCCAAACTATTTGACTTAGAAAGTTCAAATTTGGCCCACATATGTATTTTCACGTGTAGATGAAAGGAAAATTATAGAGAACATGATTCTAGGGGTTGATCATAGCGTTGTCAAAAAAATAACAAGATTTTTGAGAAATTTTGATATTTTTTGGCTAATATCTTTTGCCATTACTTTGACAGCGCTATCACCACAACAGTCTCTATAATTTTTCTGTAATCTACATATGATACTACATTTTTGTACCAAATTTGAACTCTCTAAGTCAAATATTTTGGCAGATAAGAGGGGAATACGGTCATTTTTTCGAAAAAATGCCTTTAATTTGTACCATTCCTGCCCTTTATCTGACAAATTATTGTACTTAGAGTGCTGAAATTTGATACACATATGTAGTTTGACGTGTAGATTACAGAAAAACTATAGAAAACCTTGTTGCAGGCTGTTATCATAGCTAAAATGATTTTTGAGTATTTTTTATGGATATTTGCTAAAATCTTTGGATTTTTCGTTGACAGCGCAATCACCATCACGTTCTCTATAATTTTTATGTAATTTACACCTGAAAATACATTCCTGTACAAAATTTGAACTCTCTAAGTAAAATATTTTGGAAGATAGGGGGGGGGGGGTGGTCCATTTTGTACAAAAAATTCATTATATATTATATTATATATAATATGTATAATATATTTATATATTTAATAGTATCAAATATATTAAAAATTATTTTGTTTTGTGTACGGAACCCTCGATTTTAGTGCGAGTGTAACTCGAACTTGCCCGATTTTTTTTTTTAATATACAAGTAGAAAATCTTTACAGGGTAAAAAATACCCTACCTTACGCTCCGTGTTTCGAAGTTTCACCTTACGCTCGCCGGGTTCAGTTTATTTTATACTTTTTTCTATCTCTATTTATAAAAAATTATTAATTTTTATTCCTTGGATCAAAATACAATTTTTTGTTCAATTTTATGAGTTTTTTTATATTTCCACTCGTTTTTTATTAATTTATTCAACATTATTTCATAATTTGAAAAACATTGTTTAAATTATTTTTCAACTATACTCTATTTTTAATGTCTTAAAATTTGTTTCTGTTTAAAACTTTTTTTCATATAATTTTCTTTTTCATTTTAAATAAGTTCTGAAACTTTTTTTTTAAAAGTAAAGTCACATTTATTTTATAGTTTTTTTATCTCACTTTATATTTAACTTCCTATATTTTCTTTTTTTATTATTACTGTTTTTAATATTTCAGTTTATTTTCATAATTTTTACATTTTTGCTTAGCATAAACATTTTTTTGAATTTTTCGATGTTTCTCACATTTTTTTTAAAGGTACAATTTAACATTTTTTAAAATATTGCTGTATTATTTTTAATAAATGTTCTTAGTTTTTCTCATTCTTTCAAACTTTTTGACGTTCGAAATTTGTTTTACTTTCCTTTAATTTTTTAGTTCATTTATAATTTTTTATCAATTTTTGATCATTTTGTAAATTCATTAAATTTTAGTTTCCTTTTTGTATTAAAAAGTTTTTTTGGCACTTTTTTAAAATTTTTTAATTTTTATCTGATAATTTTATAATTTTTTCAAAGCATTTATTAGGTATATTTTTATGCTAGTTTTTTATTCATCCTTTTTAATTTTCTTTTTTTTTGTAATTTTCCTTTTAAATATAATGCAGGTTATTATACTCAATTCTCATTCTTTTGAATTCATAAAATCAATGTTTTTATAGAAAGTGTTTAATAATTATTTAAGTCCAGTTTATTAAAAATGTTTTCGAAAATTTAATAAGGTTATCTTTGTTAATGAATCTTTTATTTTATTTTGCTGTTCATACGATTATTTAAATTGTATCAAAAGAAAATATACGTAAATTAATTTATAAACAAAAGCGAATCGAAAAATGAGTTCGGGCAAAGACGGAATATATTCGTATTTCGTTTTCGCGCCCACTGAAATCTTATCCCGTTTTTCTTCTGTTAAAATTTTAATTCGTTTTTGCTCCCAGTGCTCAACTTATTTCGTTTTCCACCAAAGGAATTATTTATTCCACTTTTACTTCCACTGTTTTTTAATACCATTTTTGCTATCAGACCCTCAATATATATGTTGTGTTTTTATTTTTTATATTTCGACTTAGTTCCCAAACAGTTTTGGTATGTGCTTCCTTGTACCAACGTTCAACGCAAGCTTGCAGGCATGCAATTGCAAGATAAAATCACACGGATACGTTAAACATTGCGTCGCTAGTGTTTCCGGTATTTCCCTCCTAAAGCACTTGGAGCTTAGGGGTGGTAAACCATATTTGGAAGAAAAACGTATTCTATTTTTGCTTTAAAATTAATTAATTAATCACAATTTAGTAAAATTTAATACAAGGTAAACTAATTTTAACGATGTTGTAAATATATATGTAGCTAATATTGAGTGGACAAAATTGATTTTAAGTCAAAGTGTTTACATAACCTAAATTTTAAAAATTTGTTAAAATCGATTTAATTGTTTATGGAGTGAAATAAATTGATCCATAACAGATAAAGAATAAGAGGAACCTATTTATGCAAAATAATTGTTTATTTTTATATGTTCCCAGGTGCGAATTTTGGTCGGCAGCCAGAGTTTGTCCGTCGGGCCAAGGTCGGCACAACTCTGGCATGCGTAGTTACGTCTGCCAGAGTTGGCCCAACTATATTTTTTTTCAAGTTCCCAAAGTTGGGCCGACTCTGCAAGCCAACTGTGGCACTCGCAGTTTTCCCGACCGTCGGCCCAACCTTGCCCAGAGTTTCCCCGACCGTTGGCAAAACTCCGTAAAACATAATTTGGAGGACCTTAGTTTTAGAGGTCGGCCCAACCTTGCCCAGAGTTTCCTCGACCGTCGGCAAAACTCCATAAAACATAGTTTGGGGGACTTTAATTTTAGATGTCGGCCAAACCTTGCCCAGAGTTTCCCCGACCGTTGGGGAAAATCATTGATTTATTTTAGAAACATCAAAAATGTCATTTATTAATTCATTTAGCATAATTAAAATGTATCAAAAAAATTTTTTTAAATTTAAATAGATAAAAATAAGTCTACAGAAGAAATGTAAAAATCTTTCAACAATAAGAAGTTTAGGAAAATTAAACCAAAAAGATTTTAATAATAATAGTCTTGAAACACTTCTAAAATCAATTTTAAAAAATTGTTGACAATCAAAAATGTTTAGAAAAGAATAATTAAGTTTACAACATTCAATAAACAAATGTCTACATTTATTTATTGAATGTTGTAATCTTATAATAAAAGATGATGCGATGATTTAAATCAAAGTGATAAGTCAGTATAGTAGTCCTGATTTTTTTGTTTTTCTTCCATTTGTTTATAAAAATTTGTTTAAACAAATTAATTTTCAAACAATTTTTAACTTCAAAGTTATCATTTATTCCACTCTCCTCTTTCCAATAATCGTTTTTTAACATCAATGTATTCCTAAGCGTAAGCTAAGATGAGTACAGAGTCATTGTCATTATTTATTAACTATTTAAAATATACAGAATTGAAAATTTTAAAAAATCACTTTGTTCCTTTTGTAATTTTTTCTTTACTATCAATTGCCGTGAATTATTTTTAATAATTTTCATCTTATTTATTTATTTGTTTATAACAATTTGTTTAAACAAATTATTTTTTAAACAATTATTAACGTCAAAAATCATTATTTGGTCCATGGTCATCATACCAGTATTCAATTATTTAATATCTGAGTCTCTCTAAGAATAGGCGGTAATGAGTTAAGCTATATAGTTGATTTATAATTTCTTATTGCAATCAGTGATACTAAGGGGCATAGCGTACTGGACTGTCAGCTGGAGGACCAGGGTTCGAATCTTCGTGACTACAAAAGTTTTTCTGTTTCTGGTTCTGATAATATATGTAATTTAAACTATTAATATTTATGTAATTGAATTTATAAATTGTATTATGTAATTATATGTACTTTAATTAATGATAAAATTTAGATAAAGTAGTAGGTTGGCCTAACTTTGGGATGAGTAGTTGGGCCAACTTCGGGAGCAGTAGTTGGCCCGACTATGAATACCGTTGGTCGGCGAACTGTCATCATTTTGCTGGTTGGCCCAACTTTGGGATGAATAGTTGGGCCAACTTTGGGAACAGTAGTCGGCCCGACTTTGGGCTCAGTAGTTTAGCCGACTTTTGGGTTGGCCAAACTCTGGGCTTTGAGGTTGGCCCAACTTTGGGCTCAGTAGTTGGGCCGACTATCAGTACCGTTGGTCGGCGAACCGTTATCATTTTGCTAGTTGGCCCGACCTACGGCATGCAGAGTCGGACCAACTGCCGCAAGGTTGGCCCGACCGTGGGCCGACGGACAATTCGTACCTGGGTTCTTTGTTTATTTATATTGTTTGAAAAATTTAATTTATTTCTATTCCGTCATTAAATAAAACATTGCTGTCAATTTTTTGCTCAATTCGCTGGGTCCTAGGAGACGAAAAACACATTTACAGCTCAAAGATGGTTAGTTCACACCCCTTTTTTAGTCAAAACATACATTAAGCTTACGAAATCTAAAATTCCTTTACAATGTTCGCCTTTCAACCACTCACGGTTTTTAAAACTGCCTTGTAGCTAAAAGTTATGTCAAATAGAGGTTGTCTAATCCCTGAGCTCCAATCGCTCTCGCAGCGAAATACCGTAAACAAAATATTCTCAAATATTTTATAAAACTACTTTTATTGGATCGCATGTATCACCTCCAAAACCTAATTGACTGAACTTATAATTGACCGAACTTATAATTGCCCGAAATTTAATTATCCGAATTCGTAATTCTCTTAATTTGCATTTGTCAGAATTTTTAATTATCTGAACTTGCATTTGTCTTAACTTTTAACTTCCCGAATTTGTATTTTTTTAAATTTAAAATTATTGAACTCGCAATTGCGATTTGCATTTCTTAAAATGTTCACCTTCTCGAAATAGTATTATATTTATTTATTGAAGTTCCTAGGGCTAAAGTATTTGTTGGTACTTCTAAACTCCAAACTTGTGGTTGCATTTGTCCGAACACTAAATTTGCATTTTTTCCAATCTTTGAAATCACCGAACTCGTATTTAGCAAAATATGAAACTACCCACATTTAGAACTGTAAGAACTTCTAAATCCCTGAATTTCCATTTGTCCGAATTTTAAAATAACCAAACTTACATTTTTGTTAAAATTTTGAAACACCTGATTTGCATTTGTCCGAACTTTAAAATCACTGAACTCACGTTTGGTTGAATTTTAAAATCTCCGAATTTGCATTGAACTAAACTTTTAGATGACCGAACTTGCATTTATTCGAACTTTTAAATCAGCAAACTTGCATTTATCATATATTACATCGATCTATCTTTAATAACATTTTTTTTATTTTTACTTTTTTTTATAAATGCTATTTTCTTTCTTCCGATATTTGCTTACAATTTATTTTTGACAATTGTCAAAAAAGAGAAAACTGTGAAAAATTAATATTTAGTCAACATTTAAGGAAGCTCAAGTTAAACAGACTTTCCTATTGATAGTTCACGTAAATCTAACGATTTTCGTGTCAAAATATAAAATAGAATTCAGAACAATAGTGATATAATTATTACAACCCTATTCCCGTGACATCATACTCTTTAAGCTGCCCTTCATTTATTCATATGTTAAAATGACACCACGACAAGGCGCGCGTAGTGCGCAGTTTTTGTTCTAGTTTATTTAAAGAAAATTTTATCAAAAAGTAATTCACCAATTTACATGAATATTCATTAATTGATTCAAAAAGTCTGTCAGTTTTGTTTGTTTTTGAACTTTACTATTATTTACATGCTTCTTAAGTTCATAAATTTGGTCAAAAACGGATGTATCAATTTTTGTCGAAAATTCAAAAAATCTATGAACCGTTTCTAGAGCAGCTGAAGCTTCTTAATGTTTAGGGATTTCTACTTCTTCGTCATATACTAACTATTATTTCAACAGAGCGCCTTTGTTCCGATATATCTAATGAAATTTTAATTATTGTTTATTTACTACTGCCTTTTAGAAAATTTAAATACAGAAGAGATTTTTACTTATAGAGGTTCGAGAGACATTTCTTTCACTTATAGAGGTCTACCCGAGAAAAATGAAGGAAAGGAAATTCACTTACAGAGGTTCAAGAGACGTTTTTTACAGTTATAGAGGTCTTGCCGAAAAAAAACCGGTCACTTATAGATTACACACTTATAGAGGTTTTTACATGAGAAATTGAAGGGACCTGGCGATAGCCAGTCACTTATAGAGGTTTTTGACTTATCCAGGTTTCACTTATCCAGGTTCGACTGTATTATTTGTCAAAAATTAAAATAATGAAAATGATGTCTTTAATATTAATAAAAAATTTAATTTCTCATTTTAAGAGACATTAAAGTTTCAGTAGAATATACTACTAAAATATCACAAACTGAGACATTCGTTTTAAATTTGATGTGATAAATTAAAATGTAGTGGCTAACAGTACAGATTAGAAGCAGTTGAGAGTACGAGACTCTAAACTTGAATTACGAACAACAGGCAAAGGAATCAAAGAAGAGAAAAAAGACATGTTATTCAGAAGTGAGAAGTCAGATTACTTGGGGAATGAATTGCGTTAGCTCGTACTTGATGACGTTGAACATTCTTCTTGAACCTCTCTTTTCATGATAGCCGTTCCTTCACAGAAAGACAGTCAGCTTGGTGGGAACCAATATACAAATTTGAGACATAACTTTGTATGTCAGGTTTGTTTAATTGGCCCTTAAAATTTATCAAAACGCAAATTATATTGGCTTTGGGGTCGTTAATCTGAAAGAAAATGAATTATATTTTAGATAACAAACGTTTCGGCCACAAATGCGGGCCCTCTTCAGTGCAAACAAGTTAAAAGTTAAAAAATAAGAATGTAGGAAATAATATGTACAGAAGCGTATTTACAACTTAAACTAATTATCATGCATATAAACTATAAATTTTATAAAAAATATATATATATGTTTTTTTTTTGTTTTTTGTTTTTTTTGTGGAAAATGAGATGAAATGAAATTTTTTTATGATGATATGAATAAATAATTAAATCAATTAAAACTCAGAAATATGTAGCGTCTGGTTGTAGTCCGTGTGCACCAGCAGGTGGTCCACCTCGATGACGCAGAAACTCGCACTCAAACCGACCACTTGAATCCTCGCACCCAGGTTGAAAGAATTTTCAGAACGGAACAAAGCTGTGTTTAAATTTCAATGACGGAATGAAGTTAAAGAGTGAATTGATAATATTAATATTACTATCATTTTTTGAAATTATTATTATTATTATTGTTATTTTTATCAGTATTATACACGCGTATAGAAACACAATTCACAAAACAAACTGCACTTTAATTGAAAATACACGGACAGGAACACTATTCCCAACACGAAACTGCACTTTAAATGAAATGACAGAAGAAAGCGTTGTTGTTGTTATTATTATTATTATTATTATTATTATTATAATTATTATTATTATACGTGAACAGAAACACAATTTGCAACACACAACTGCACTTTAATTAAAAAGACCAAAAAAGAAAAAATGAACTGTTATTATCAATATTTTTAATACTATTAATATTGTTTATTTGTTGTGATTATTATTATTGTTATTATTGTACACGAACAGAAACACAAGTCGCAACACAAAACTGCACTTTAATTAAAAAGACACAAGGAAGGGAAACTGTTGTTATTAATATTGTTATTATTATTATTATTATTTTTTTTTTTTTTTTTTTTTTTACAAAACAAGTTTAGGAGAGGAAAAAATGCATTTACGCACTTGTTCGTGTGGGACTCGACCACATCCTGTGGCAATACCGCACTAAAACAACCTCTCCCAATTCTTGCTTTACATATTCTTATGAACTTTTGCTCCTTCCGTCCTGGAAGGTAAGCAAAAGTTTCTTTTTTTTTTTTACTCTGTACAGTTTCAACATTCTGTTCTTTAGGTCTTCATGTCCATTGCCGCCGATGTTCTTATGCGGCCGACATGAAATTGTTGTTATTATTATTATTATTATTATTATTATGACACACGAACAGAAACACAACTCATAACACAGAACTCCACTTGAATGGAAATGAAACAAGGAGCAAAACGGTTATAATATTTTTATTATTAATATTATTATTATTTTTTTTTTTTTTTTTTTTTACAAAACAAGTTTGGGAGAGGAAAAAATGCCTTTACGCACTTGTTCGTGTGGGACTCAACCACGTGCTGTGGTAATACCGCACTAAAACAACCTCTCCCATTCTGGCGTTACGTACTCTTATCCGCTTTTGCTCCTTCCGTTCTGAAAGGTAAGCAAGAGCGCGATTCTTTTGCTCGAGGTGTTTTCAGTTCACTGTTCTGTAGGTGTCCCTGTCCCTTGCCGCTGTTGTTCTTACGCGGTGGCCAGAAACGCTATTGGATGCTTTTTTACAGCTACCTTCGTTATATTATATTATGAAGAACAGTGCTGTCGGACCAGATTAAGTGAACCCAGAAGGACAGCCTTTTGCATACGAACCGTCAATGCTTCAGCTTGACGTTCCCAGTTTGGTATCTTTTTCAATTGGCTTATAAATGAAGCTTTAATCCCTCCCAAACAGCCTAGTATGAGAACAATTAATCGGATTTTATAACCTGGATACATTCGGCTCAGTTCAAACATAAGGTCTTGATATTTCGTCCGTTTCTCATCCTCCTTTTGTATGATGTTGCCCTCAGCAGGAGCCGAAAACTCTATCACACAAATGATCTTACTTTTATGATCCTGGAGTACAATATCAGGCTTAGTAGCTCTGATACGATGAGTTGTAGAAAAAGAAAAATTCCAGTAGATCTTACACTGTTCATTTTCCACAACGGATTCCTGATCCCCTTGGGCATACGGCAAGATGGGTTCTTTATCTATACCATACTGGTGTCGAAGGTGATAATACAACACCTTAGGCGCAGCATTGTGTCTTTCAATATACCTGCAACACGCGTACTTCGGACATGCACTTAGAATGTGACTAAGTGTTTCCGGGTATTGCTTACATGCTCGACAGTTGTTATTGTCGACAGGTATATGCATCACACGACTGCGGTACACCAGAGTATTAATTACACCATCCTGACAAGCGAACAAAAATCCCTCAGTCTCCGATCTCAAACCAGCAGATTTAAGAAAAGCAAAAGTCAAGCCTTGAGACAATCCTATTTCACCTATGAGATTATAGAACTGCCCGTGAACAGGTTTGCTTTTATGTTCCTGTAACAAAAGCGCTTGTTCTGCCTCCTTGACACACTTTTTAAGCATCAATGGTGTTAACGATGCTAACCCGTGCTCCATATCACTGGCTTCAAATGGGAGACTAAGTTCATTTGCATTCGACCTGCCAATGCGTCAGCTTGACGCTCGCAGGTTGGAACTCTTTGAAGCTGGCTAACAAATAAAGCTCTCATCCCCCCTAGACAGCCGAGAATAAGGACAACTAAATGGACTTTATAGCCTCTGTGTATTCTCCTCAATTCGAACAGCAGGTCTTGATACTTTTGCCGTTTCTCATCCTCCTTCTGAGCGATATTGCCCTCGGCAGGAGCCGAAAACTCAATCACGCAGATGATCTTACCTTTATGATCCTGGAGTACTATATCAGGCTTAGTTAATATTTCGAGTTAATATTATTATTATTATTTTTTTTTTTTTTTTTACAAAACAAGTTTAGGAGAGGAAAAAATGCATTTACGCACTTGTTCGTGTGGGACTCGACCACATCCTGTGGTAATACCTCACTAAAACAACCTCTCCCATTCTTGCCTTACGTATTCTTATCCGCTTTTTCTCCTTCCTTTTATTATTATTATTATTATTTTTTTTTTTTTTTTTTTTACAAAACAAGTTTAGGAGAGAAAAAATGCATTTACGCACTTGTTCGTGAGGGACTCGACCACATCCTTAGGCAATACCGCACTAAAACAACCTCTCCCAATTCTTGCTTTACATACTCTTATCAACTTTTGCTCCTGCCGTCCTGGAAGGTAAGCAGAAGTTTCTTTTTTTTACTCTGTACAGTTTCAGCATTCTGTTCTTTGGGTCTTTATGTCCATTGCCGCCGATGTTCTTATGCGGCCGACATGAAATTGTTGGATGCTTTTTTAGAGCTACCTTTAAAGATGTTTTTTTTACAAGGAACAGTGCTGTCGGACCACAAAAAGAGAATTCAAAAGAACTGCTTTTTGCATTCTACCTGCTAACAAATTGGCTTGACGTTCGCAGGTTGGGATCTTCTTCAGTTGGCTCACAAATGAAGCCTTCATCCCTCCTAAGCAGCCGAGAATTAAAACAATCAAATGGACTCTATATCCTGGATGCATTTTACTCAATTCGAATAAGAGCTCTTGATATTTTATCCGTTTCTCATCCTCCTTTTTAATGATGTTTCTGTCGGCAGGAGCCGAAAACTCAACTACATAAATGATCTTAATTTTATGATCTTGGAGGACCATATCAGGCTTGGTGGCACTGATATGATGAGTGGTGGGGAAAGAAAAATTCCAGTAGATCTTGCACTGGTCATTTTCTACAACGGATTCTTGATCCATTTGGGCATACGGCAGAATGGGCTCCTTATCTATACCGTACTGGTGACGAAGGTGGTAATACAAAACCTTCAGTGCAGCATTGTGACTTTCTATATATCTGTTACATGCATAAATCGGACAGGCACTTAATATATGACTAAGTGTCTCCGGGTATTGCTTGCATGCACGACAGTTGGAATCGTCAACAGGTATATGCATCACACGGCTGCGGTACACCAAAGTATTAATCACTCCATCCTGACAAGCGAACAAAAATCCCTCTGTCTCCGATTTTAATCCAGCCGATTTAAGGAATGCAAAAGACAAACCTACAGACAATCCCATTTCTCTGACGATATTATAAAATTGTCCGTGAACAGGCTTACTAACATGTTTTTCTAAAAGAAGTACATGTTCTGCATTCTTTACATGTTTTTTGAGCATCAAAGGTGGTAATGACGCTATTCCATGTTCGGTATTATTTGTATCAAATCGAAGATTAAGTTCCTTTGCCGCTCTATTTGCCGCTTAATATAAAAATGCCCCATTATTTGCAACTTCATGATGATGGACAAATTGCATTAAAGGATCCGTACTATTCATCACTGAGCATGCCGCAGCCAGTACAATACGGCGATGAAGACACTCTAAACTTAGTAACCCTCTTCCTCCCTGATCTCGCGGAAGGTATATTCGAGTTACGGAAGACCTTGGATGATGGCATCGATGTACTGTCATCATCTTGCGCGTTTGTCTATCCAGTATCTTCAGCTCATCCACATTCCATTTAACAGCCCCAAATGTATAGAGTATTAAAGGAATGGCTAATACATTTGTGGCCTGTATCTTATTCTTCCCTGATAATTCGGATGACCAAATTTTTCTGAGAAGACCTCGATATTTAATTTGGAGTTGATCTTTAAGCCCACGCACATCTTGAGTTTCCGACTGTGGAATTCCAAGATATGTGTAAGTCTCTCCACCAGCAAGATGTTGAATGGTGTTGCCACCAATGAGTTGAATGTTCTCAAAGTCCCTCGGAATTTCAGATGTTTCATTTCTTCCTTTAATCAGATGGATGACGGCACATTTATCCAATCCAAAATCCATTCCTATGGCTCTGGAATACTCGGCCACTGCAAACACCAAAATTCTAAGCGCATTCTTACTGGATGCATAGAGCTTCAGATCGTCCATATAGAAAAGATGGTTGATCTTATAGACTCTATTTCTTGGTTTGCCACACATGTATCCAGAGTGTTTTTCTCGAAGTGCAATAGACAGAGGTAAGAGGGAGATACAAAAAAGAAGTGGACTAAGGGAGTCGCCTTGAAAAACTCCTTTTCTAAACGAGATGATGTTAGTCATCACCTGCTGTTTGTTAGATGTTATAACAAACCTTGTCCTCCACTTAAGCATTAGATCCTTTAAGCATCTCACAATGCTCGGATGTACCTTTAAACATTCAAGGAGCTTGATGATCAGCTCGTGACTCATGGAGTCGAATGCTTTGCGGTAATCAATCCAAGCCATTGACAGGTTACGTCGATAAAATATCGAATCTTGGGTAACACACCTATCTATTAATAGGTTCTCCCTACAACCTGACAGGCCTCTCTTACATCCTCGTTGTTCACCTATCGCACTCCAGACTGGTTCTATAGATGACAATATCCTCTCCTTGAGGATCCCAGTAAATAGCTTGTAGCAGGTGTTAAGACAAGCAATTGGTCTGTAATTTTTTGGATTGGACAAATCTCCTGATTTTGGTAGAAGTACCGTTCGTCCTTCCACCAACCACTGTGGTATTGCATGTTCCCCGTTGAGATAGGTAGAGAATATACGGGACAAATGTTGGTGAGTTAAAGTAAACTTCTTCCACCATAGATTATTAATCTTATCTGGCCCGGGTGCTGAAAAGTTCTTAGTTCTAGCTACTGCTTTTCTTACCTCCTCTTCAGTAATTGGTGGACATATCTCTGCAAATTGGTCAAGCCCCTGTCTGACACAGAAGCTGCGAAAGAGTGACAAAGATAACCCTTCATCGTTTACTGAATGGGATGTCCCATAGATGTTGCTCCAGAAAGTTTCAATCTCTTCACGACATGGAGGCCTTTCAACGGTTGTTGATGGTACACTGAACAGGCGGGAAGGATTAGTAGCAAAGATATTATTTTGCTTTATCCATTTCATCCTCCGTTCTAAACGTTCCCTTATGACGACAAGAGAACGTATCTTCTCAATCCAGTGTTGCTTGATGGTCTGCAACTTTGACTTTTTTAGGGTGTGATGCAATCTTTTAAGAGTTTGGGCTATTTCCAAAACTCTTGGAGTAAACCTTCTATTTGATTCCAGATATGCAATCACACTCTGCAATTCAGAAGCATGTCGTCGAGCTATCCCGATCTTGATCTGCACTTGTTTGATTCGCTGGCAGGTTTTAGCAACGCGTTCCGCAACAGATTTTCTGTTACTTTTGCGAAGTAAGGACACAGCTTTTTCATACACAGCACAGTTCAATGTCCAGAGATCTACACTCTGAGAGTAATGAGAGTTCATTGTTACCTTCAGAGATTTTATCCATTTTAATGGAAACCTTGAGATGAATTTTGGTTTCCCTCGAACTCATGTTTCCATCTTCGGCTGCGGGCGTTGGTGTTTCACACAAAATTTGTGTATTCTCTGAGGGGTCTTCCTGGTCTTGGAGAAGAGCTTCATATCCCCTTTTTCTCAGAGAGGATACGTGATCTCTTAAGTACTGAGGCGTCATTTCCGCGTATTGTGGGTGCATATTGATCCATCGCGCATGTAACCTCTGCATGTATCCTCTTCTGTTAGGGGAACTATTTTGCCAACACAACAAAATGTCCCTCCGAAGTTGGTCTGTCCACTTTAACCTTAATCGAGCTTGTCCCTAGTCGTTGCTTAGTCGTCGCCTGGGTTCTATCCTATTGCCACGCCCAACTGAACCCTGATCTCCATCCGAGAGAGACCTATTGTGGGTGGCACTGCGCGTTACAGTCGTCGTAACCGCAAATACTCTGTGTGGGAGGTTATCCCAACACAGAGTGGACAATTATATCGGGTGCCCACCCCTATTTGACTTTTGGTCCGCCCCGGGTATTTTAATTTCCTCGGTAGCTCCCATATCTGAGAGGCCTTCCCCTATCCGCCACCTGGGGAGGCGCCCGATTGTGGTGTCAAAAACCCCATCTCAAATGCCATTCAAGTACTTGACCCAGTCAGCTCAGAAATTCTGTGATATCCAGTAAAGGGTACCACAACTCCCTTACCAACACGATCAAACACCTATACGATGTTCTGCAAATGTCATTTTAGTACTGAGCCAAGTAGGACCAGTATCTTTGAGCTGCTTGGTAACGGAAGCACCAAGCAACCCATTTCGGGTTAATATTATTATTATTATTTTTTTTTTTTTTACAAAACAAGTTTAGGAGAGGAAAAAATGCATTTACGCACTTGTTCGTGTGGGACTCGACCACATGCTGTGGTAATACCTCACTAAAACAACCTCTCCCATTCTTGCCTTACGTATTCTTATCCGCTTTTGCTCCTTCCGTCCTAAAAGGTAAGCAATAGCGCGATTCCTTTGCTCGAGGTGTTTTCAGTTCACTGTTCTGTAGGTGTCCCTGTCCCTTGCCGCTGTTGTTCTTACGCGGTGGCCAGGAACGCTATTGGATGTTTTTTTAGAGCTACCTTCGTGATGTTATATTATGAAGAACAGTGCTGCCTGACCAGATGAAGAGAGCTCAGCAGAACTGCCTTCTGCATTCGACCTGCCAATGCGTCAGCTTGACGCTCGCAGGTTGGAACTCTTTGAAGCTGGCTAACAAATAAAGCTCTCATCCCCCCTAGACAGCCGAGAATAAGGACAACTAAATGGACTTTATAGCCTCTGTGTATTCTCCTCAATTCGAACAGCAGGTCTTGATACTTTTGCCGTTTCTCATCCTCCTTCTGAGCGATATTGCCCTCGGCAGGAGCCGAAAACTCAATCACGCAGATGATCTTACCTTTATGATCCTGGAGTACTATATCAGGCTTAGTTAATATTTCGAGTTAATATTATTATTATTATTTTTTTTTTTTTTACAAAACAAGTTTAGGAGAGGAAAAAATGCATTTACGCACTTGTTCGTGTGGGACTCGACCACATCCTGTGGTAATACCTCACTAAAACAACCTCTCCCATTTTTGCCTTACGTATTCTTATCCGCTTTTTCTCCTTCCTTTTATTATTATTATTATTTTTTTTTTTTTTTTTTTTTTTTACAAAACAAGTTTAGGAGAGAAAAAATGCATTTACGCACTTGTTCGTGAGGGACTCGACCACATCCTTAGGCAATACCGCACTAAAACAACCTCTCCCAATTCTTGCTTTACATACTCTTATCAACTTTTGCTCCTGCCGTCCTGGAAGGTAAGCAGAAGTTTCTTTTTTTTACTCTGTACAGTTTCAGCATTCTGTTCTTTGGGTCTTCATGTCCATTGCCGCCGATGTTCTTATGCGGCCGACATGAAATTGTTAGATGCTTTTTTAGAGCTACCTTTAAAGATGTTTTTTTTACAAGGAACAGTGCTGTCGGACCACAAAAAGAGAATTCAAAAGAACTGCTTTTTGCATTCTACCTGCTAACAAATTGGCTTGACGTTCGCAGGTTGGGATCTTCTTCAGTTGGCTCACAAATGAAGCCTTCATCCCTCCTAAGCAGCCGAGAATTAAAACAATCAAATGGACTCTATATCCTGGATGCATTTTACTCAATTCGAATAAGAGCTCTTGATATTTGATCCGTTTCTCATCCTCCTTTTTAATGATGTTTCTCTCGGCAGGAGCCGAAAACTCAACTACATAAATGATCTTACTTTTATGATCTTGGAGGACCATATCAGGCTTGGTGGCACTGATATGATGAGTGGTGGGGAAAGAAAAATTCCAGTAGATCTTGCACTGGTCATTTTCTACAACGGATTCTTGATCCATTTGGGCATACGGCAGAATGGGCTCCTTATCTATACCGTACTGGTGACGAAGGTGGTAATACAAAACCTTCAGTGCAGCATTGTGTCTTTCTATATATCTGTTACATGCATAAATCGGACAGGCACTTAATATATGACTAAGTGTCTCCGGGTATTGCTTGCATGCACGACAGTTGGAATCGTCAACAGGTATATGCATCACACGGCTGCGGTACACCAAAGTATTAATCACTCCATCCTGACAAGCGAACAAAAATCCCTCTGTCTCCGATTTTAATCCAGCCGATTTAAGGAATGCAAAAGACAAACCTACAGACAATCCCATTTCTCTGACGATATTATAAAATTGTCCGTGAACAGGCTTACTAACATGTTTTTCTAAAAGAAGTACATGTTCTGCATTCTTTACATGTTTTTTGAGCATCAAAGGTGGTAATGACGCTATTCCATGTTCGGTATTATTTGTATCAAATCGAAGATTAAGTTCCTTTGCCGCTCTATTTGCCGCTTAATATAAAAATGCCCCATTATTTGCAACTTCATGATGATGGACAAAATGCATTAAAGGATCCGTACTATTCATCACTGAGCATGCCGCAGCCAGTACAATACGGCGATGAAGACACTCTAAACTTAGTAACCCTCTTCCTCCCTGATCTCGCGGAAGGTATATTCGAGTTACGGAAGACCTTGGATGATGGCATCGATGTACTGTCATCATCTTGCGCGTTTGTCTATCCAGTATCTTCAGCTCATCCACATTCCATTTAACAGCCCCAAATGTATAGAGTATTAAAGGAATGGCTAATACATTTGTGGCCTGTATCTTATTCTTCCCTGATAATTCGGATGACCAAATTTTTCTGAGAAGACCTCGATATTTAATTTGGAGTTGATCTTTAAGCCCACGCACATCTTGAGTTTCCGATTGTGGAATTCCAAGATATGCGTAAGTTTCTCCTTCACCAAGATGATGAATGGTGTTGCCACCAATAAGCTGAAGATCGTCTAAATCGCCTGATGTTTCAGATGTTTCTAGTCTTCCTCTATTCATATGGACAACAGCACATTTATCAAGTCCAAAGCTCATTCCAATTGCACTGGAATACTTGGCCACTGCAAACACTAGAATTTTTAATGCTTCCTTACTGGAGCCATAGAGCTTAAGATCGTCCATGTAAAACAGGTGGTTAATCTTGTGAACTCTATGTCTTGGTTTGCCACACAAGTATCCAGAGTGTTTTTCACGAAGCACAACAGACAGAGGCAAGAGGGAGATACAAAACAATAGAGGACTAAGAGAGTCGCCTTGGAAAACTCCTCTTTTGTAGATGATGACGTCAGTCATCACCTGTTGCTTGTTTGATGTCAATACAAACCTTCTTCTCCATAAAAGCATAAGCTCTTTCAAGCATCTCACTATGTCTAGATGTACCGCAAGACATTCAAGAAGCTTAATAATAAGCTCATGACTGGTGGAATCAAACGCCTTACGGTAGTCAATCCAAGCCATGGACAAGTTTCGTCGATAAAATATCGAGTCTTGGGTGACACACCTATCAATCAGTAGGTTCTCCCTACAACCTGCCAGACCTCTCTTGCATCCTCGTTGTTGAATACTGGTTGAATAGATGACAAAATTCTTTCCTTAAGGATACCAGTAAATAGCTTGTAGCAGGTGTTAAGACAAGCTATTGGTCTGTAATTCTTTGGACAAGTCAAATCTCCACATTTTGGCAATAGTACCGTACGTCCATCCACCAACCACTGTGGTACGGGATGTTCTCCGTTGAGAAAAGTTGAGAATATGCGGGCCAGGTGTTGGTGTGTTGAAGTAAACTTCTTCCACCACATGTTGTTAATTTTATCCGGCCCAGGCGCTGAAAAGTTTTTAGTTTTAGCAATTACATTTCTCACTTCCTCCTTAGTAATTGATGGGCATTCCTCCGCATGATGGTCAAGCCCTTGTCTAAGACAAAAGCTACGGAAAAGAGGCAAAGAAGCGTCTTCTTCATTCAACGAATATGAGGTTTCATAGATGTTTTTCCAGAAGTTTTCGATCTCTTCGCGACATGGTGGTCTGTCAACGACCGGCGATGTTATACCGAATAGGGGGGAAGGATTAGTTTCGAAAACATTATTTTGTTTTATCCACTTAACCCGACGTTCTAAACGTTCTCTTATGACTACAAGAGAACGTATCTTCTCAGTCCAATGCTGCTTGATGGTCTGCAGCTTAGATTTATTCAAAGTATGATGCAATCTTTTCAGAGATCGGGATATTTCTAACACTCTAGGTGTAAATCTCCGATTCGTCTCCAGATAAGCAATCACACTCTGAAGGTGAGAAGCATTCCGTCTAGCCACCCCAATTTTGAACTGAACCTGCCTAATTCTTTTACAGGTCTTGGCAACGCGTTCTGAAACAGATTTTCTGTTACTGTCACGAACCAAGGAAACTGCTTTTTCATAGAGTGCACAGTTCAATGTCCAGAGATCTACATCCTCTGGAAGTAATGAAATTTCTCTATTCGATTCAGCCATTTTGTCCATTTTAATGGAAACCTTAAGATGGATTTTGGTTTCCCTTGCTCTTATGTTTACATACTCAACTGTCTGCAAAGGTGTTGTTGTGAGAACTGATGGTATGTTCTCAGAGGGTTCTTCTTGAAGAACTTCATGGCCTTTCCTTCGCAAAAAGGATACCTGATCTCGTAAGTACTGAGGTTTCATTTGTGCGTATTGGGGATGCATATTGCTCCATCGCTCATGAAGCCTCAACATGTAACCTCTTCGGTCCGGAGAGCTCTGTCTCTAACAGTCTAAGATGTCCCTTCGAAGTTGGTCCGTCCATTTTAAACGTGTACGAGTTTGTCCCTGGTCGAAGCCTGGTCGTTGCCTGGGTTCTATCCTGTTGCCACTCCCAACTGAACCCTGGTCTCCATCCGAGAGAGACCCATTGTGGGTGGCGCTGCGCGTTACTGTGGTCGTAACCGCAATAAACTCTGTGTGAGTGGTTAGCCCAACACAAAGTCGACAATTATATTGGGTGCCCACCCCTATCTGACGTTGGTCCGCCCCGGGTATTTGAATTGCCCGGTTCCACCCATATCTGGGTGGATTTCCCCTATCCGCCACCTGGGGAGGCGGTCGATTGAGATGTCAGAAACCCCATCTTAGATGCCACTCAAACACTTGGTCAAGTGGACCAAATATTTCCTTGGTGTTCGGAAGAGGGCATCTTACCTGACCTAACCGGTCAGGCAATTCTGTGATATTCGGTAATGGACGTTACCATTTACCACAGAGATATCGAGATCTTTTTTTTTTTTTTTTTTTTTTTTTTTTTTTTTTTTTTTTTTTTTATACAAAACAAGTTTAGGAGAGGAAAAAATGCATTTACGCACTTGTTCGTGTGGGACTCGACCACATCCTGTGGCAATACCGCACTAAAACAACCTCTCCCAATTCTTGCTTTACATATTCTTATCAACTTTTGCTCCTTCCGTCCTGGAAGGTAAGCAAAAGTTTCTTTTTTTTTTACTCTGTACAGTTTCACCATTCTGTTCTTTGGGTCTTCATGTCCATTGCCGCCGATGTTCTTATGCGGCCGACATGAAATTGTTGGATGCTTTTTTAGAGCTACCTTTAAAGATGTTTTTTTTTACAAGGAACAGTGCTGTCGGACCACAAAAAGAGAATTCAAAAGAACTGCTTTTTGCATTCTACCTGCTAACAAATTGGCTTGACGTTCGCAGGTTGGGATCTTCTTCAGTTGGCTCACAAATGAAGCCTTCATCCCTCCTAAGCAGCCGAGAATTAAAACAATCAAATGGACTCTATATCCTGGATGCATTTTACTCAATTCGAATAAGAGCTCTTGATATTTTATCCGTTTCTCATCCTCCTTTTTAATGATGTTTCTGTCGGCAGGAGCCGAAAACTCAACTACATAAATGATCTTACTTTTATGATCTTGGAGGACCATATCAGGCTTGGTGGCACTGATATGATGAGTGGTGGGGAAAGAAAAATTCCAGTAGATCTTGCACTGGTCATTTTCTACAACGGATTCTTGATCCATTTGGGCATACGGCAGAATGGGCTCCTTATCTATACCGTACTGGTGACGAAGGTGGTAATACAAAACCTTCAGTGCAGCATTGTGTCTTTCTATATATCTGTTACATGCATAAATCGGACAGGCACTTAATATATGACTAAGTGTCTCCGGGTATTGCTTGCATGCACGACAGTTGGAATCGTCAACAGGTATATGCATCACACGGCTGCGGTACACCAAAGTATTAATCACTCCATCCTGACAAGCGAACAAAAATCCCTCTGTCTCCGATTTTAATCCAGCCGATTTAAGGAATGCAAAAGACAAACCTACAGACAATCCCATTTCTCTGACGATATTATAAAATTGTCCGTGAACAGGCTTACTAACATGTTTTTCTAAAAGAAGTACATGTTCTGCATTCTTTACATGTTTTTTGAGCATCAAAGGTGGTAATGACGCTATTCCATGTTCGGTATTATTTGTATCAAATCGAAGATTAAGTTCCTTTGCCGCTCTATTTGCCGCTTGATATAAAAATGCCCCATTATTTGCAACTTCATGATGATGGACAAATTGCATTAAAGGATCCGTACTATTCATCACTGAGCATGCCGCAGCCAGTACATAACGGCGATGAAGACATTCTAAACTTAGTAACCCTCTTCCTCCCTGATCTCGTGGAAGGTATATTCGAGTTACGGAAGACCTTGGATGATGGCATCGATGTATTGTCATCATCTTGCGCGTTTGTCTATCCAGTATCTTCAGCTCATCCACATTCCATTTAACAGCCCCAAATGTGTAGAGTATTAAAGGAATGGCTAATACATTTGTGGCCTGTATGTTATTCTTCCCTGATAATTCGGATGACCAAATTTTTCTGAGAAGACCTCGATATTTAATTTGGAGTTGATCTTTAAGCCCACGCACGTCTTGAGTTTCCGATTGTGGAATTCCAAGATATGCGTAAGTTTCTCCTTCACCAAGATGATGAATGGTGTTGCCACCAATAAGCTGAAGATCGTCTAAATCGCCTGATGTTTCAGATGTTTCCAGTCTTCCTCTATTCATATGGACAACAGCACATTTATCAAGTCCAAAGCTCATTCCAATTGCACTGGAATACTTGGCCATTGCAAACACTAGAATTTTTAATGCTTCCTTACTGGAGCCATAGAGCTTAAGATCGTCCATGTAAAACAGGTGGTTAATCTTGTGAACTCTATGTCTTGGTTTGCCACACAAGTATCCAGAGTGCTTTTGACGAAGCACAACAGACAGAGGCAAGAGGGAGATACAAAACAATAGAGGACTAAGAGAGTCGCCTTGGAAAACTCCTCTTTTGTAGATGATGACGTCAGTCATCACCTGTTGCTTGTTTGATGTTAATACAAACCTTGTTCTCCATGATCGTTATTATTATTATTATTATTATTATTATTATTATTATTATTATTATTATTATTATTATACACGAACCGAAGTACAATTCGCCACACAAAACTGCACTTTAATTGAAATGACTAAAGAAAGCAAAAGTGTTAATATTAATATTTTAATTATTATTATTATTATTATTAGTATTGCACACAAACAGAAACACAATTCGTAACACAAAACTGCACTGTAATTTAAATGACACGAGGAAAAGTATTACTATTATTAATATTATGATTATTGGTATATAGAACCAGAGACACAATTCGCAAAGCTCGGAAAACTCTTATCACTAAAACACCTGAATGCGATTCCGCAAGGACACGACACGAGAGAAAGCACAACGTAAAGGGCAAAAAACCACCGATAAACGCAACACGAACCGATTTTTTGTCTCTCAACTCTGCAGAAAATTACAAGACTATCAACTGACTTGTACCCTGTCGGGAAGGAAACTGCTTGAAATCAACGAAAAAGAAGAAATTTGTTGTTATTTGGTTTGGGAAATTTTAAAGGATTTTAAAGGAAGTGACATATTTAATCGTTTAATATTAGAGAAATAGCAAGAACTGTATCAAATATTAATCAAAACAATATTCATATTTAGAAACCGGAAATGGTGTGTAGTTATAGGAACCCCCCCCCCCTCCCAAGGATTGTACAGAAAGTGTCAGATTTAATCGTTAAATATTAGACAAACACTGAAAACTGTATCAAATATTATTCAAAGAAATATTAATATTTAGAAACCGGAAATGGTGTGAAGTTATATGAACCCCACCCCAGAAAGATTGTACAGAAAGTGGCAGATTTAATCGTTCAATATTAGACAAACACTGAAAACTGTATCAAATATTTTTCAAAGAAATGTTAATATTTAGAAACCGGAAAATGTGTGAAGTTACAGAACCCCCCCCCCCCCAACGATTTTAACGAAAGTGACATATTTAATCGTTTAACTGTAGACAAATACCAAGAACTGTATCAAATATAATTCAAAACAATATTCATATTTAGAAACCGGAAATGGTGTGAAGTTATAAGAACCCCCCCCCCCCCAACGATTATAAGAAAGTGGCAGATTAATTCGTTCAATACTAGACAAATTCCAAGAACTGAATCAAAAATTAATCAAAACAATATTCATATTTAGCAACCGGAAATGGTGTTAAGTTATAGGAACCCCCCCCCCCAACCATTTTTAAGGAAGTGACATATTTAATCGTTTAACATTAGACAAATTCCAAGAACCGTATAAAATATTATTCAAATAAATATTAATATTTAGAAACCAGAAATGTCTGAAGTTATAGAACCCCCCCTCCCCCCCCCAAACGATTTTAGATAAAGTAGCAGATTTACTCGTCTAATATTAGACAAATGCTAAAAACTGAAAGAAATATTAAGAAAATGAATAGTAATATTTAGGAACCGGAAAAGGTGTAAAGTGATAGGACCCCCCCCCCCATCCTTGATTTTTAAGAAAGTGGAAGATTTAATCGTTTAATATTAGACAAGTACTAAAAACTGTATCAAATATTAATCAATTAAATATTAATTTTTAGAAACCGGGAAATGTGTGAAGTTATAGAACCCCCCCCCCCCCAAACGATTTTAGATAAAGTAGCAGATTTACTCGTTTAATATTAGACAAATGCTAAAAAATGAATTAAATATTAAGAAAATGAATAGTAATATTTAGGAACCGCAAAAGGTGTAAAGTGATAGGACCCCCCCCCCACCCCCTAAACGATAAAGAAAGTAGCAGATTTAATCGTTTAATATTCGACATATACTAAAGTCCGTATCAAATATTATTCAAACAAATATTAATATTTTGAAACCGGAGGTGTGAAGTTATAAATACTAAAAGCTGTATCAAATATTATTCAAATAAATATTAATATTTATAAACCGGAAAATGTGTGAAGTTAAAGGAACCCCTCTCCCCAAAGATTTTACAGAAAAAGGCAGATTTAATCGTTCAATATTAGACAAATACTAAAAGGTGTATCAAATATTATTCAACTAATTATTAATAATTAGAAACCAGAAAATGTGTAAAGTTATAGGCCCCCCCCCCAACGATTTTTAAGAATGTGTCAGATTTAATCGTTTAATATTCGACACATACTAGAAAGTGTATCAAATATTATTCAAATAAATATTAATATTTATAAACCGGAAAAGTGAGCGAAGTTATAGGGCCCCCCCACAATTTTAAAGAAAGTGGCAGATTTAATCGTTTAATATTAGACAAAGAATAAAAGTTGAATCAAATATTGTTTAAATAAAAATTAATATTCAGACACCGGAAAATGTGTGGTGTTATAAGAACCCCAATCCCTTCATAATTTCAAAGAAAGTAGCAGATTTAATCGTTCAATATTAGACAAATACTAAAAACTGTATCAAATATTATTGAAATAAATATTAATATTTAGAAACCGTAAAATGTGTGAAGTTATAGGGACCCCCCCTCCCAACAATTTTAAAGAAAGTAGCAGATTTAATCTTCGGATATTAGACAAATACTAAAAAATGTATCAAATGTTATTCAAAGAAATATTAATATTTAGAACATGGAAAATGTGTGAAGTTATAGGAACCCCCCCCCCACCTCCCAACGATTTTAAAGAAAGTAGCAGATTTAATCGTTCAATATTAGACAAATACAAAAAACTGTATCAAATATTATTGAAATAAATACTAGATCAAAAACTGCGCGCTACGCGCGCCATGTCATGGTGTCATTTTAACATATGTGTCACTCCAGGGTGAAAGGGACCTTAGCTGCAAGAAATGAATTTTGCGGGACGGGCGTTTGAAGTTGAGCCTTACTAAGTTATTGTTAGGTTGTGCCTATGTTTCATCGCCAATTACACGAAAACTAATAGACAAAAAAAAATTTCTTTTTTGTATGTGAAAGAGCAACTCAAAGTCTATTGATTGATAATAAAGATTTAAAATTGAATGTTTTGAATTTTTTAGGACAGGCGTTTGAAGACGAGTATGCCTTTGTTGTTGTTATGTTATGCCTATGTTTCATCGCTAATAACACAAAAACTAATAGACATAAACAAGTTTTGATTTCTGTATGTGAAAGAGCAACTCAAAATTTATTGATTCATAATAAAAAATCAAAATCCAATGTTTTGCAGCTAAGGTCCCTTTCACCCTGGAGGGTCACATATGAATAAATAAAGGACAGCTTATAGAGTATGATGTAACGGGAATAGGGTTGTAATAATTATATCACTATTGTTCTGAATTCTATTTTATATTTTGTCACGAAAATCCTTAGAATTACCTGAACTATCAATAGAAAGGTCTGTTTAACTTGAGCTTCCTTAAATGTTGAATAAATATTAATTTTCCACAGTTTCCTCTTTTTTGACAATTGTTAAAAATAAATTGTAAGCAAATATCAGAAGAAAGAATATAGCATTTACAAAAAAAGTGAAAAAAAATGTTATTGAAGATAGATCGATGTAATATATGACAAATGCAAGTTTGGTAATTTGAAAGTTCGAATAAATACAAGTTCGGTCATTTAAAAGTTCAGTCAAATGCAAATTCAGAGATTTTAAAATTTAACCAAACGTGAGTTCAGTGATTTCAAAGTTTGGACAAATGCAAATTCGTGTGTTTCAAAATTTTAACAAATGTAAGTTTGGTTATTTTAATGTTCAGACAAATGGAAATTCAGAGATTTAGAAGTTCTTACAGTTCTAAATGTGGGTAGTTTAATATTTTGCTAAATACGAGTTCGGTGATTTGAAAGATTGGAAAAAATGCAAATTTAGTGTTCGGACAAATGCAACCACAAGTTTGGAGTGTAGAGGTACCAACAAATACTCTAGCCCTAGGAACTTCAATAAATAAATATAATACTATTTCGAGAAGGTGAACATTTTAAGAAATGCAAATCGCAATTGCGAGTTCAATAATTTTAAATTTATAACAAATACGAATTCGAAAAGTTAAAAGTTAGGCCAAATGCAAGTTCTGATAATTACATACTTGAGAATATTTTGTTTACGGTATTTCACTGAGAGAGCGATTGGAGCTCAGGAATTAGACAAGCTCTATTTGACATAACTTTTAGCTACAAGACAGTTTTAAAAACCGTGATTGGTTGAAAGGCGAACATTGTGAAGGAATTTTAGATTTCGTAAGCTTAATGTATGTTTTTACCAAAAAAGGGGTGTGAACTAACCATCTTTGAGCCCTAAATGTGTTTTTCGTCTCCTAGGACCGAGCGAATTGAGCAAAAAGAACATGTATGATGCCTGGATTATACTAATTATGAAAGAAAATTTTGAAACTTTATGGCTATAAATATCTATTGACAGCAACGTTTTATTTAATGACGGAATAGAACAAAAATTAATTTTTTCAAACAATATAAATAAACAAAGAAAATGTAAAATAAACAATTATTTTGCATAAATAGGTTCCTCTTATTCTTTATCTGTTATGGATCAATTTATTTTACTCCATAAACAATTAAATCGATTTCATCAAATTTTTAAAATTTAGGTTATGTAAACACTTTGACTTAAAATCAATTTTAGCCACTCAATATTTACTACATATATTTACAAATTTGTTAAAATTAATTTACCTTGTACTAAATGTACAAGGTAAATAACACAACCTGTATATATATATATCTAAGGAAAGTGAAAATAGCACTTATTGCTAAATGAAAATTTTACTTATTCATAAATTAAAAAATTGTACATTCATTAAAATAAGTTATGTTTTACTTAGTCATATATTTATAGAGCAGTGAACCATCTCTCTTCGAACATCCACAAAAAGTAAGGTGCGCGATAAATTAAAATAAGTTTTGGAATCATGTTTTATTACATATGGGGCGAAATTTCTGTACCGATCCAACTAAAAAAAAAATTTCCTCCGATTGGGCTAAAACTTGCCCTAAGTTTAGATCTATGCATGAGTACATTAGCCACCAAGTATTACAAAATTTCATCATTAACTGTGTAGTGGGGAGGGGGGTCAAGTTTTTGATGAATGGTGGGTGGACTAGTTTTTCATCACTCGTAACTTTTATACGGTCAATCGCACAAACTTTTGACCTATATACTTTTGAAAGGGTTTTTTCTGCTCTTTCAAACGGTAAAAAGAATTTTTTCGAAAATTAAAAATTTGACCCTTTTTTTTAAAATCAAAAATATTTTTGACTTTTTTTTCAAAATCGACATTTTTTTTTCATTTTTTATTTTTTGAAAATAAAGTTTAAAATGTGTACTTTAAGTATACCAAGTATGAAAAGGTCCTTTTTTTTTGTTTTCGAGATATTAAATAATGAATTTTTAAAAATTAAATAAAAAAAAGTAATAATTCTTTAAAAAAGTAAATTTAGAATTAATATGAATTTTTTATTCTAAAGACAATAACAATTTACATCCAACAAAACCCAAATATATAACATTTTGCATAAAAAGTATTAAATAAAAAAAATTTAAATAATTAATAATAAAAAGTTAATTATGACATTCTTAGCGTCCAAATAAAAAAAATCATAAGGTCAATTCTCTTTTTATTGTATGACTTATTTATTTGTTTATTTATTTATGTGGATGTTTTTTTATTTATATGTTTAAGAAAAATATCAAAAAATACCTACCTATATTTTTACAATCGCTAGTAAAAAGAAATTAAGGAAAATAGCTATCCGTGTACTTTAAGTAGGATCACAGTTTATATCCCCTTTGTCCACAAAATTGTTTTCGTTTTTTTTTGTCTTTAAGAATATAGTAAAATATTGTAGTACTGCTGTCTTCTTTTTTTATTTTAATTATAGAAGTATTAAAATACTTTTTCTGTTGTAATAAAATAATCTTATTTTGTCTAATAATGTATCCTTTGCTTAGAGTAGTTCAAATTTTGGCGCCTATTTAAAGTAGTATCAAAAGTTGCCACAGGGTGGCCAACTTTTCTATTTCTCACAGTACAGATGCGTATTATATTTTATATAAGAGCTTAATATTCAAGTTTTTTATTCTATAAGGATACGTTTTCAGGTTTGTACAAATTATCTTGGTTTCTTTTTCATATTATATACTTTTAAAAAACTAATAATATTTTTGTATTGTTGGAATAAGTTTACTGTCAGATATTAGATCTTTTAAATTCGAGTTTTAAATACATTAAACGCAGGTTTGTAAATCTCTCTTTTTATATCGTTTGCTAACATATAGTGTAAGTAAATTTAATATTTTCTAACAATCGTTTTATTTAATAAAATAGTTTTCATTTGTTTATTGGTATTTTAATCAAACATGGCTCCTAGTAAGCCATTAAAAGTTTGTTATAATAGATGCCTGAATCCCTTTAAAAGAAAAAGCCATCCAAATAGAGCATTACGTCCCGTAGCTGGGAGTGTACAAAGTAGATACTCTTTTCCACCAGGAGCAAAAATTTGCTTGAAATGCAATTTTGATTTAAAAGAAGAGATGAGGACTTCAACAACAGTTGAAAAACCTTCAAGCTCATATATTGAAGCACAGGAAAATGAAGTAAGTGAAATAGAGCTTGAAAAACCTGGTGGATTTATTGAAGAAAATGATGATCGGACAAATGATAATGACTTTGTTTTAACTCCAAATAAAATAACTAAGTCTAAATGTTCTGATGACGATTATGAACATCACAAATCGTGTGTAGAAATCTTTGATCAAATTAAGGAAAAATTTGAGAACTCAGACAATTCAGCAGAAAAATTTCAGCTTCTTACACTTTTACCAAAATCTTGGAGTCGTAGTAAGATAATGACAGAATTTAACGTTTCCGATAGACATGCAAGAAATGTAAAAGATGAAGTAGCTAAATATGGTATTTTGGCTTTTCCAAAACCAAAAAAAGGAAATCCAATATCGACTGAAACAGTGAATTTAGTTAAAGATTTTTACAATCGTGATGATATCAGTCACATGACGCCTGGCATGAAGGACTTCATATCTGTCAAAAATGCAGATGGAACTCGTCAACATGTACAAAAAAGGCTTTTATTATGCAATTTAAATGAACTGTATGAGCAATTTAAATCAGAACATAAGAACGTCCAAATAAGTTTATCAAAATTTTCCCAACTTAGGCCTACCCATTGTGTGTTGGCTGGAAGTAGTGGAACACACACTGTTTGTGTTTGCACGTATCACGAAAATGTGAAATTAAAGCTAAATGAAATTGATATTGAACATTTAACTAAAGACCATCAATTACAATTAGCTGATTATCATGATTGCATAAAAGCTATAATTTGTTCTATTCCGAGTACTTCTTGTTACTTAGGAGCAGGCTTGGGTCCGTAAATAGTCTACTTCACTATAGAATTTACTTTTATAGTGAATCAGACTATTTACGAACACAAGCCTGCTTAGGAGATTGTGGACTATGTCCAGGTACAAATGTTTTAAGAGAGATTTTAATTAAAGCTTTTGATAAAGATTGTGTTAAAGAGGTAAAATGTGAAATTTGGATGCAGACCGACAGATACAGTTTAAAAACACTCGTACTAAATGTTGATGAATTTACAGAAGATTTATGTGAACGCTTAAATAAGTTGAAAGTACATGATTTTATTGCCAGAGAGCAAGCATCTTTTTATAAAAATCTAAAGGAAAAATTAGTGCCAGGTGAGTTTGTCATTTCATGTGATTTCGCTGAAAATTATGCCTTTATTCTTTAAAACGCTGCCCAAGTTTTTCACTGGAACAACAATCAAGCTACCATCTTTACAGTAGTCATATACTATGAAGTAGAAGATAATTTGTTACATAAAAGCATGGCTATTATTTCGGACAATTTGTCACATGACACTGCGAGTGTATATGAATATCAGACTGTCATCATGAACTATTTGAAAGAAAATTTTGAAGTAAAAAAAGTTTTTTACTTTACAGACGGAGCAAAGCAGCATTTTAAGAATAAATATTCTTTTGCTAATCTTCTAGCTCATACACAAGATTTTGGAGTTCCTGCAGAATGGCATTATCATGCCACTGCCCATGGTAAAGGTGCTTGTTATGGCGTAGGAGCTAATATAAAAAGAGGAGCTGCTCGTGCAAGTCTCCAAGCCTCTTCAAAAGAACACATTCTTAATGCAGAAAATCTATTTAACTGGGCAAAGAAAAACTGCAAAGAAACTCACATTTTTTTTAAAAATAAAGAGACTCTTGCTTCAACTACCCAAATGTTGAAATGCAGATTCGATAGTGCAGTAACAATAACTGGTAGTTCTCAATAGCATTCCTATATACCACAAGAAGATGGTAGAATTCAACTAAAAAAATTCTCATCTGCAATGGAAAGTGACTTTTTTCCGAAAACGTTGAACAAAACTCCAAGAAAAAGAAGGAAAAATCTAAAAGCAGTCAAATCTAATACAAAGGTTTCAAAAACAACGAAATCAAACAAAACCAATAAAAAAAACTAAGTAAAACAATCTCAATCATTTAAATCTAATTACACATATGGAAAATATTATCATACAACTCATTACAGTTACAACACAAAATACGAATCATATTTTTAACAAAAGTTAAAATTAACATATTAACACATTTACATATTACACAGCTGTAATGCAGGCATTGAAATAACTCACATGACAGTCTAAACCCTGTAAAATGCAGATAGCAGTACTACAATATTTTACTATATTCTTAAAGACAAAAAAAAAACGAAAACAATTTTGTGGACAAAGAGGATATAAACTGTGATCCTACTTAAAGTACACGGATAGCTATTTTCCTTAATTTCTTTTTACTAGCGATTGTAAAAATATAGGTAGGTATTTTTTGATATTTTTCTTAAACATATAAATAAAAAAACATCCACATAAATAAATAAACAAATAAATAAGTCATACAATAAAAAGAGAATTGACCTTATGATTTTTTTTATTTGGACGCTAAGAATGTCATAATTAACTTTTTATTATTAATTATTTAAATTTTTTTTATTTAATACTTTTTATGCAAAATGTTATATATTTGGGTTTTGTTGGATGTAAATTGTTATTGTCTTTAGAATAAAAAATTCATATTAATTCTAAATTTACTTTTTTAAAGAATTATTACTTTTTTTTATTTAATTTTTAAAAATTCATTATTTAATATCTCGAAAACAAAAAAAAAGGACCTTTTCATACTTGGTATACTCAAAGTACACATTTTAAACTTTATTTTCAAAAAATAAAAAATGAAAAAAAAATGTCGATTTTGAAAAAAAAGTCAAAAATATTTTTGATTTTAAAAAAAAGGGTCAAATTTTTAATTTTCGAAAAAATTCTTTTTACCGTTTGAAAGAGCAGAAAAAACCCTTTCAAAAGTATATAGGTCAAAAATTTGTGCGATTGACCGTATAAAAGTTACGAGTGATGAAAAACTAGTCCACCCACCATTCATCAAAAACTTGACCCCCCTCCCCACTAGACAGTTAATGATGAAATTTAGTAATACTTGGTGGCTAATGTACTCATGCATAGATCTAAACTTAGGACAAGTTTTAGCCCAATCGGAGGAAATTTTTTTTTAGATGGATCCGTACAGAAATTTTGTCCCATATATTTACCTTGCAATAACAGCCATACTTCGACGTACGTATTACTTTAGTAACAAATTATAATGACTAAACGAAAAAATTATTATATTTAACACGCGACAAAAATATTGGAGTATTTTTTTTAACAAATAAAAAAGTGCTTGTCCTTTTGCTTTCTAAATAAACTTGGTAATGAAAAGACCCTTTGAACTTTTAGTCTATGTATCATGACATGCTAACTGACAAATAACCAGACCTATAAGTGAAAGAGATTCAAAATGTCGAGAAGTAATCTATATCACCTCATGATCTATCTCTCCTCGAATTACCCTATGACTATTTTTTAATTAATTAAGTTGTTTAGAAACAGGAATGTCTTTAATTATTTATAATTATAATTAAAGATGTAATTTTAAATTATTTTCTTTTTTTGAAATTTAAAATTTTAATATAACAATATATTTCATAATTTTATTAAACCTATTAAAAAATTTCTTTATAAACATAATTCTTAATATATTTTTCACTTCTTTGATTACCTAGATATAGTTTAACTGAATCAAAAGAGCGAACCCTTGACAATGATACATACCATTGACCCTGATTAATTACATATTTTCTTAAACCAATTGCAATTTTATGAAATGTCTGTCCTTAATATTTATTAATAGTAATAGCGAAGGCTTGTTTGATTGGAATTTGTCTTCTCTTGAATGTAAAAGAATAAAAATTCTCACAATATAATAATATACGATGTATGAATACAATATTCCCACACTTATCTCCGGTCAATATTTCAGCTTTAATTACATGATTTGGTAAATCTAACACCAATAATCTTGTTCCGTTACATAAACATTTATTAATGCTAAGGTTTCTAATTAACATTACAACTGAAGGTATTCTCAAATGTAATAAATGTGGTGGTAAACCAGATGGCGATAAAGTGTTTAAATATTCTGGTAAAATAACATCATGATTATTAACATTATCAGAATTATCTATACATTTAATACTTTTATATACTTTTTCTTTATCGTTATCTAATAACAATACATTTTGTTTGTTAGTGTTATTAAGATTAATATTTCTAGGTGCCAAAATAGCATCAAATGACAATTCTTAAAATTTTTTCTCTTTAATCAAGTGTTCATACGTATTTCTTGCAATATCAACATTTCCTTTTTCAATAATTCTTTGTAGTAAATGAACACAATCTTTAACATCATTATTTGTACCATTTCCTATTTCTAACAGAAAATCTATAAACTCTGTTTCTTCTGGTAAAGCTCGCATGTTTTCAGATAATGTAAATATTAAAAATTTCTTTCTCAATTTACTCTTTTTAATAAACAAGTTCATAATTTAATATTTTGTACCTCTTTCTTTTATTGGTAAAACTTGTCTAAAATCACCTCCTAAAATGATTATTTTACCACCAAAAGGAGTATCGATTTGCATGATTTCTCTCAATGCTCTATCCCTTACGAAAATATATGACATGAATTTTATGTCATACATACGTGACGTTTTTTCGCGACGTCATGAAAATTACGTCACAGAATTTATGTCACAGAAAAAATGTCATAGAAATAATGTCACAGGAAAAAAATTCATAGAATGATGAAATCAATTCTTATTTAAAGTGTGTGCCCTTTGCGGCAAACATTTTTTGAAAGCCATAAAAATATTTTTTCTATAATGATTTTTCTATAAAATAATTGTATTCAATAATGATTTTTCTAATAATGATTTAGAGATTTAGATTTAGAGAAGTTGAAAAACTTAAAAATTATATCATTCAAAAGTTTTGACTTTTATGAATTATTATTATTTTTTTTTACATTTAAAATATTTAATTTCATAATAACAAATAAATTTATACTTACTGTTTACATCATTAAAAATTGTTTTTTTTTTCAAATTCTGCCATTTAATAATAAAAAAAATTTTAAACCAAAAGCAACAACATTTTCAATAAATTTAATATTAACTCAATTACTGTTATGACATTTAAAAACCATCTCAAGTTCTTTAGCGCAGCTGCAAAAATACAATAGAAATTTACAGAGGGGGTATCAAATTCGTGTGAGTAAAAATGTATGTGACCAAAAAATAAGGATAAGTGCGACTTAACAGACGGATACTTAAAGGACTTTGACTATACTTTAAAATTAAAGTTTGGAAACGTAAATTTTCTACAAAAAATAAAAAGTAATCTATTATTTGAATTGGGTCAGGTATATATAAATTAATTAAAAAAATCTTAAAAATCAAGGAGATTTTGGTGGTAACCACCGTGCTACAGAGGGTTAAAAAATAAAAAGACTTTTACAGTTAAATAACAGTAATATAAAAATCAAATAACTTGAATGATTCATTTAAAAACCATCAAATTTAAATATAACTGTAATCTAGAAAATACCAAAATTGAATAAAAATGTAGAAGAGTGAAAATCATTTTTTGCAATTATCGAAACTTATAATTGGTTATCTATAAATTATCTAAAATTACAAAAATCTAATATAATAGAATTTATAAATTTTATCAAATACAGAAGCAAAGACATAGGGGGTGAAAAGAGGAAGGGAATTATCAAAAATTAATAGAATTCATGGAGATTTTTCTTTTGTAACGAAATTAATATGTATTGAATGTTTTAATTACTTAGGTTCCTCTAAGAGGAAGCAAATCTTAAGTGTACACAAAATGAACATAATTTTCAGCTATTTAAAGCCCTTTTGCATTTATTCAAGGAGACTTTTAAGTTATTACAGAAGTTACAAAAGAAAGTAGATTTCTGCAATAAAACATTAAACATTAACACCGTACGAATTAAAGTTTGTAATTATAAAGCTAAAATACTAAACCATAAAATAAATTATTATTATTAAAATTATGAAGATATATCCGATATTGCAATTATTTTCATCAATTTTAGTTATTTCTGCGATTTTTTTAATTATTATCTTTAATTAACAATTTTTAAGTAATTTTGTAATTATTATTTTTTTTAAACATATATTCTATTTTTCAGTTATTTAGCTCAAATATTATTGAATGTTTTCAATTTTTCATATTATTTAAATTATTTTCATTATAATTTAATTTTCTTTCTCAATCTTAAATTATTTTCAGCATATTTCAATTATTTTTGTCAGTTTTTAATTAATTTTATCATTTTTCAATTATTTTTCTCGATTGTTAATTATTATTCTCATTTTCTAGAATTATTTTCTAAGATTTTTAAGTATTTTTCTGAAAATTCAAACATTTTCTTCAATTTCTAAATATTTTCATTTGTTATCAGAATTTCACTTTTTTTTATTAACTATCGTAAATTTCAATTATTTTTAGCTATCTTCCAGACTTTTCTCCAATTTTTAGTTTTTCTCATTTTATAAAATAAAAATCTAAAATTTTTTAAGTATTTTTCTCAAATTTCTATAATTATCTTCAATTTTCAATTATTTTTCTTTGTTTTCATAATTTCCAAAAAATTTTATTAATTATCGTAAATTTCAATTATTTTTAGCATTCTTCCAGTCTTTTCTTCTATTTTTAGTTATTTTCTTTTTTTCAATTGAATTCTAAGATCTTCATGTATTTTTTTTCGAATTTCAATTATTTTTTCTTTATTTATTTAAATAATTTAAATGTATCATATTTCAATTCTTTTCGTCAAGTTATAAAATTTAAAAACATTTTTCAATTATTTTCCAAAATTTATTTCCTTTAATTTTCAATTCTTTACATTTGTTTCGTAATTAAGAATATTTTTAACTTTTTATCTGACTTTACAATTATTTCATTATCCATATTATTTTCTTCAATTTTCAATTACTTTCGTTTTTTTCTTGTTCTTTTTCAGAATTGCCAAAAAGTTTTTACTTATTTCTCTTTAATTAAAATTTGTTCTGTTCAATTTTAAATTATGTTTATTTTTTTTTCTTTACTCTAATTTTTAAATATTTTCGTTTATTTCAATGAATTTCTGAAAGTTTTAAGCATTTTTCTCAAATTTTGTTTATCTTTCTTTTATTTAAAATACTTTATGTAATTTGTTTAATTATTTTCCTCAATTTTAATTATTTTTTTAAATTTTAATTTATTTATCTCAATTTTTAACCATGTTTTTCAATTTTCAATTATTTTCCTAATTTTTCATTATTCAATTTTGTTTTATTTATTTTATTTATTTATTTATTTATTTATTTACCACAAAACACCCGCAGTCCAAGAGGACCATATAAGGGTAACTACATATTTATCATACAAAATAACAGCTATTAATTTATTTTTAAGATTCTGAAGAATTTTTCTCAAATTTAAATTATTTTCTTTATGTTTAAAACGTTTTTATGATTGTTTAAAGTATTTTCATCAATTTTTAATTGATTTCATTTCTTTTTTATTAATTTGCAAAATTTGCAATCATTTTGTTTAATTTCAATTATTTTTTGCAATTTTTTTTAATCTAAAATATTATAAACTTTGTCCTAAATAAATATTTATTTTATTTATGTTAATTGATTTTTAAATATTATATTTAAAATATTTATTTCTTCTTATTGGATAAATATTATTTACCGATTTGTTATATTTATTATTGTATTTTATAATTTCTAAAATGTATGAAAAATTATTCTCGCGCTGGAGCGCGTTTTATTTTGCTAGTATGAAAAAAAATACACTGAAATATGGCAGGTGTCCATCTTCGAGTACATGACATCATTTTTTGAGCCCCAGTAAAAATTTTTGTACAAACACAATATTAGTAAAATCATATTAGATAATTATTATACGAGAAATAAATAATATTATAACCTTAAGTACTTATTCTAAATCACAAATTTAAATAACGATACCAACTTAAGGAAAAACTGCAACAAAACTTTTTTAGACGAAAAATCAGGTAGTATGTGTAGAACAAAAAAACTGTTTTTTTCTTCAAATGCGCATAAAAATCTTCGTCTATATAAACAACAAGAATGATAGAAAACACAAGGCGCTGTCACCTTGAACAAAAATTTTATACGAAATGTCCATCTTGGCGCCCTGTCCATCTTGGGGCCCTCTCCTCTACATTTACAAAATAAACAACCTAGAAGGTTACGTTTGACATGTAAACAAACCTACTTCATTTTATAAGATTAACACTTACCTTATAATTTTACTCCAAAATAAACTTCGGACATGACAATCACTTATGCATATGTGCATATATGTATATGCGTTGGTGCATCTAATTACTCAAAACGATATTTAAATCACACATGCAGAGGTTTGCACATAGGCGCCTCATAATAACAATCTGCATTTCGTCTCTCTCAATTTCGGGGATAAAGGAAATAGAACAAACCAATCAGAACTTGCTTTCCAATATGAGCAATTATCTGATTGGTCTATTCTGGTCGATTTTTCTAAACCCCCTGAACCTACGCTTTTGAGCGTCTACAGAAATGTCTAGTGTCTCTTTCCATCTTTAAGCTACTTAATGCATTTGTCTCTTTTCCTGTAGACGTAGTGTCTACAGAAATGTCTTGTGTCTCTCTCAATCTTTAACCTACCTAATGCATTTGTCTCTCTCGCTTGCACAGCGTCTACAGAAAACAGCTAAGTAATTTCTTATATAGGATTAATATTTAGAAACCGTAAAATGTGTGAAGTTATAGGGACCCCCCCCCCCCCCCCAACAATTTTAAAGAAAGCAGCAGATTTAATCTTTGCATATTAGACAAATACTAAAAAATGTATCAAATGTTATTCAAAGAAATATTAATATTTAGAACACGGAAAATGTTAGTCTTGTAATTTTCTGCCGAGTTGAGAGACAAAAAATCGGTTCGTGTTGCGTTTATCGGTGGTTTTTTGCCCTTTACGTTGTGCTTTCTCTCGTGTCGTGTCCTTGCGGAATCGCATTCAGGTGTTTTAGTGATAAGAGTTTTCCGAGCTTTGCGAATTGTGTCTCTGGTTCTATATACCAATAATCATAATATTAATAATAGTAATACTTTTCTTCGTGTCATTTAAATTACAGTGCAGTTTTGTGTTACGAATTGTGTTTCTGTTCGTGTGCAATACTAATAATAATAATAATAATAATAATTAAAATATTAATATTAACAGTTTCGCTTTCTTTAGTCATTTCAATTAAAGTGCAGTTTTGTGTGGCGAATTGTGCTTCGGTTCGTGTATAATAATAATAATAATAATAATAATAATAATAATAATGAGATGGGGTTTCTGATACCCCAATCGGGCGCCTCCCCAGGTGGCGGATAGGGGAAGGTACCGAGGAAATTAGAATACCCGGGGCGGACCAAATGTCAGATAGGGGTGGGCACCCGATATAATTGTCCACTCTGTGTTGGGATAACCTCCCATACAGAGTATTTGCGGTTACGACGACTGTAACGCGCAGTGCCACCCACAATAGGTCTCTCTCGGATGGAGATCAGGGTACAGTTGGGAGTGGCAATAGGACAGAACCCAGGCAACGACCAGGCATTGACCCTGGACAAGCTAGAGTACGTTTTAAATGGACGGACCAACTTCGGAAGGACATCATGCTATGTTGGCAAAACAGTAGTCCTTGCAGAAGAGGATACATGCTAAGGTTGCATGAGCGATGGGTCAATATGTACCCCCAATACGCTCAAATGACACCTCAGTATTTAAGAGACCAAGTATCCTTTCTGCGAAAAAAAGGGACATGAAGCTCTTCTTCAGCAGGAAGAAGAAGAACCCTCCCGAGAACCTTTAGGATCCGACAGTAACACCTACACCAACGACCGAGGAAGGGAACATGAGGTCTAGGGAAACCAAAGTACATCTAAAGGTTTTACATCCAGGGTTTTGGAAATAGCCCAGACTCTAAAAAGATTGCATCACACTCTGAAGAAATCGAAGTTGCAGACCATCAAGCAACATTGGATTGAGAAGATACGTTCTCTTGTTGTTATAAGAGAGCGTTTAGAACGGCGGGTTAAATGGATAAAGCAAAATAATACCTATGCTACTAATCCTTCTCGCCTGTTCAGTCCACCATCGCCAACTGTCGAAAGACCCCCATGTAGTAAAGAGATTGAAAACTTCTGGAGTAACATCTATGGGAAAGCCCATTCAGTGAACGATGAAGAGTCATCCTTAACACTCTTTCGTAGCTTCTGTTTTAGACAGGGGCTTGACCATCCAGCAAAGGTAAGTCCACCAATTACTAAGGAGGAGGTGAGAAACATAGTTGCTAAAACGAAGAACTTTTTAGCACCCGGGCCAGATAAGATTAATAACTTTTGGTGGAAGAAGTTCTCTTCAACTCACCAACATTTGGCTCAAATATTCTCTACCTTTCTCAACGGTCAACATCCAATACCACAGTGGTTAGTGGAAGGACGAACGGTACTCTCACCAAAATCTGGTGATTTATCTACTCCAAAAAATTATAGACCCATAGCTTGTCTTAACACCTGCTACAAGCTATTCACTGGCATCCTCAAAGAGAGGATTTTGACATCCATCAAGCCAGTTTGGAGTGCAATAAGCGAACAGCGAGGGTGCAAGAGAGGTCTGGCAGGTTGTAGGGAGAACCTATTGATTGATAGGTGTATTACCCAAGACGCCATATTTTATCGACGTAACCTGTCAATGGCTTGGATTGATTACCGAAAGGCATTTGACTCTACAAGTCATGAGCTGATCATCAAGCTCCTTGAATGCTTAGAGGTACATCCGAACATTGTGAGATGCTTAAAGGAGCTAATGCTCATGTGGAGGACAAGGTTTGTTATAACATCCAACAAACAGCAAGTGATGACTAACATCATCTCGTTTGGAAGAGGAGTTTTCCAAGAAGACTCCCTAAGTCCTCTACTTTTTTGCATCTCCCTCTTGCCTCTGTCTGTAGTACTCCGAGAAAAATACTCTGGATACATGTGTGGAAAACCCAGAAATAGAGTCCATAAGATCAACCATCTGTTTTATATGGACGATCTTAAGCTATATGGATCCAGCAAGGACGAATTAAAAATTCTGGTGTTTGCAGTAGCCGAGTACTCCAGAGCTATTGGTATGGATTTTGGATTAGATAAATGTGCTGTTATCCATTTAATTAAAGGGAGACGAGAAACAGCTGAAATGTCGAGCGACTCTGAGAATATTCAGCTCATTGGTGGCAATACCATTCATCACCTTGGTGTTGGAGAAACTTACACATATCTTGGAATTCCTCAATCGGAAAGTCAAGATTTGTGTGGGCTTAAAGATCATCTCCATATGAAATACCATGGTCTTCTCAGAAAAATATGGGCTTCTGAACTATCTGGGAAGAATAAGATACAAGCCACAAACACATTAGACATTCCTTTACTACTCTATACATTTGGAGCAGTTAAGTATAATGTGAATGAGTTGAAGGAACTAGATAGAGAAACTCGCAAGATGATGACTATACATAGAAGTCATCATCCTAGGTCTTCCGTACCTCGCATTTACCTTCCACGCGATCGGGGAGGAAGAGGTCTTTTAAATTTAGAGTGTCTTCATCGTAGAATTGTTTTATCTGCAGCATGCTCAGTCATAAACAGTAGAGATCCTCTTATGCAATTTGTTCACCATCATGAAATTGCAAATGTTGGGGCGTTTTTATATCGAGCGGCAGAAAGAGCTGCAAGTGAACTTAGTCTCCCATTTAAAACCAGGGATATGGAACACGGTTTAGCATCTTTAACACCATTAATGCTTAAAAAACGTGTTAAGGAAGCAGAACATGCGCTTCTGTTACAGGAGCATATTGACAAGCCTGTGCATGGACGGTTTTTCAGTCTCATAAAAGAGTTGGGACTGTCTGGGGTTTTGTCATTTGCTTTCCTCAAGTCTGCTGGTTTGAAATCGGAGACTGAAGGATTTTTATTTGCTTGCCAGGATGGAGTGATGAATACTTTGGTGTATCGCAGTCGAGTGATGCATATATCTGTCGACAATACCAACTGTCGAGCGTGCAGGCAATACCCGGAGACACTTAGTCACATTCTAAGTGCGTGCCCGAAGTATGCATGTTACAGATATGTAGATAAGCGCAATGCTGCGCTTAAGGTGTTGTATTATCACCTTCGACACCAGTATGGTATAGATAAAGAACCCATCTTGCCGTATGCCCAAGGGGATCAGGAGTCCGTTGTGGAGAATGATCAGTGTAAGATCTACTGGAATTTTTCTTTTTCCACCACTCATCGTATCAGTGCCAATAAGCCTATTATAGTGCTCCAGGATCATAAAAGTAAGGTCATTTGTATGATAGAGTTTTCGGCACCTGCTGAAAGCAATATCACTCAAAAGGAGGATGAGAAACGGACAAAGTATCAAGACCTTCTGTTTGAATTGAGTAAAATATATCCAGGCTACTGGGTCAGATTAATTGTTCTTGTACTAGGTTGTTTGGGAGGGATGCGAGCTTCATTTGTGAGCCAATTACAAAAGATTCCTAGCTGCGAGCACAAAGCTGATGCGTTGGCGGTTCGCATGCAGAAGGCTGTTCTTCTGAACTCTCTCAATCTGGTTCGGCAGCACTGTTCATTATAAGATCCTATTCGGTAGCTCTAAAAAAACATCCAACAATGTTCTTGACCACCGCTTAAGAACATCGGCGGCAATGGGTGAGAACAACAGTGTAAGAAACGAGAATAACAACTCTAGCATATAAATCATGCTTTTGTTTACCCTCCAGGATGGATGGAGCAATAGTAGATTAGAATATGTAAAGCAAGAATGGGAAAGGTTGTTTTAGTGAGGTATTACCACAGCACGTGGTCGAGTCCCACACGAACAAGTGCGTTAATGCATTTTTTCCTCTCCTAAACTTGTTTTGTAAAAAAAAAAAAAAAAAAAAATAATAATAATAATAAGAACTGTTCATTATAAGATCCTATTCGGTAGCTCTAAAAAAGCATCCAACAACGTTCTTGACCACCGCTTAAGAATATCGGCGGCAATGGGTGAGAACAACAGTGTAAGAAACGAAAATAACAACTCTAGTAAATGAATCTCGCTTTTGCTTACCCTCCAGGACGGATGGAGCAATAGTGGATTAGAATATGTAAAGCAAGAATGGGAGAGGTTGTTTTAGTGAGGTATTGCCACAGCACGTGGTCGAGTCCCACACGAACAAGTGCGTAAATGCATTTTTTCCTCTCCTAAACTTGTTTTGTAAAGAAAAAAAAAAATAATAATAATAATAATAAGAACAAGTGCGTAAATGCATTTTTTCCTCTCCTAAACTTGTTTTGTAAAAAAAAAAAATAATAATAATAATAATAATAATAATAATAATAAAAATATTATAACAGTTTTGCTCCTTGTTTCATTTCCATTCAAGTGCAGTTCTGTGTTATGAGTTGTGTTTCTGTTCGTGTGTCATAATAATAATAATAATAATAATAATAATAATAACAATATTAATAACAACAGTTTCCCTTCCTTGTGTCTTTTTAATTAAAGTGCAGTTTTGTGTTGCGACTTGTGTTTCTGTTCGTGTACAATAATAACAATAATAATAATCACAACAAATAAACAATATTAATAGTATTAAAAATATTGATAATAACAGATCATTTTTTCTTTTTTGGTCTTTTTAATTAAAGTGCAGTTGTGTGTTGCAAATTGTGTTTCTGTTCACGTATAATAATAATAATTATAATGATAATAATAATAATAATAATAATAACAACAACAACGCTTTCTTCTGTCATTTCATTTAAAGTGCAGTTTCGTGTTGGGAATAGTGTTCCTGTCCGTGTATTTTCAATTAAAGTGCAGTTTGTTTTGTGAATTGTGTTTCTATACGCGTGTATAATACTGATAAAAATAACAATAATAATAATAATAATTTCAAAAAATGATAGTAATATTAATATTATCAATTCACTCTTTAACTTCATTCCGTCATTGAAATTTAAACACAGCTTTGTTTCGTTCTGAAAATTCTTTCAACCTGGGTGCGAGGATTCAAGTGCTCGGTTTGAGTGCGAGTTTCTGCGTCATCGAGGTGGACCACCTGCTGGTGCACACGGACTACAACCAGACGCTACATATTTCTGAGTTTTAATTGATTTAATTATTTATTCATATCATCATAAAAAAATTTCATTTCATCTCATTTTCCACAAAAAAAAAACAAAAAAAAACATATATATATATATTTCATAAGATTTATAGTTTAAATGTATGATAATTAGTTTAAGTTGTAAATACGCTTCTGTACATATTATTTCCTACATTCTTATTTTTTAACTTTTAACTTGTTTGCACTGAAGAGGGCCCGCATTTGTGGCCGAAACGTTTGCTATCTAAAATATAATTCATTTTCTTTCAGATTAACGACCCCAAAGCCAATATAATTTGCGTTTTGATAAATTTTAAGGGTCAATTAAACAAACCTGACATACAAAGTTATGTCTTAAATTATTTTTAACGGCATTTCAAATCGCGGGGCAAACATGCCTCAAACAAGGGTTCAGGGGAATGGGTTTTATACAGGATTTACGACTACTTATGGTGCTTCCTGTACCAATGCTCTTAAACAATGGTCGACTGAAAAACTTAATTATGCAAAATTTTTCAACCAAAGAGTGTTTTTCTTACGCTGCAGAAAACTCAAAGTATTCCCAAAAAAATTACACGACTTTCACTTTCCCGAAATCCAGTTACAGTCTCATAACGCACAAGAACATTTCGCAAATTTGTCTCTCACCTTTCGTAGGAAATTATTGAATATTATGATCGATGATTTGTGCTCATTGATTCGAAAATGCCAAAGGTCCTCTGATTTTATAGAAAAAAAAATCATAAGAATCTTACCAAGACACATTTCTAACAACTTCTTCAAGTTTGAAAATATTAAGATTAAACGCGTCTATGAACAAAAAAGATATTTATGTATTAAAAAATTAGATTCATTGCTCTCTAATACAAACGAAATGGCCGGTAATGAGGTGGCTCGTAATATCTCCAACACATGTCTCAATGACAAGTGGTTCAAAAACCTCTCCAATTCAAACATTCCGGAAAATGTTGCAAAAATCGCCAGTTTAGGAAAAAATTTTGGTGTCAATCCACAAATAAATAAAACACCTGTCTTTCAATTCATCGCAGACATTGAAGCTAATATTACGAATATCGATGAAGTACACAGGGACGAAGTCAGGCTCAAAGTCTCGAACACTATTAACAATCACACAAAAGGCTACACACACAACACACAAACACGTAAATATCTTACTCGTCAACCCACTCAGGAAATTAAACAAACAGAACAATTTGTGAAACAGCACCCGGAGTTACTTTTTCTAAAAGCAGACAAGGGACACGTCACAGTTGCTATGCAAAAAATACAATACGAGCAAAAAATGAATGATTTATTACAGGACACAGACACATACACATTGCGAACAAAGGACACAACCGCCAAAATTACATCCAATGTGAAAAAAATTGTTAGTGAATGGGAGAAAAAGAAATATATACTGCCGTATACTGCGAACACTTTTAGATCAAACGCGACACACGCAGTTCCCTAAAAAATTTACGGTTTACCCAAAATACACAAAGACGGCACACCCTTAAGACCAATTGTTTCATACGTCGGTAGCCCTACGTACAACTTAGCCTCACTTCTACAAAACATTTTATCAAAAAATATCGTGCCTCCTAAATCCAGAGTTCTTAACAGCTTCGATCTCGTTAAAAAGATACAAAACATAACACTTTCAAATAATTACTTTTCTGCATCGCTCGACGTCGTTTCACTTTTTACTAACGTGCCAAAAGAAAGTGCGATTTTAGCTGTAAAATAAAGATGGCCTCAAATCCAGACCAAAGTTAAAATTGCGTGGGTAGATTTTGAACAAGCCCTCCGCTTATGCTTAGATAGTACGGATTTCGTATTTAAAGGTAATACCTTCTTCCAAAAAAGAGGATTACCTATGGGCTCGCCTTTATCGCCCATTTTAGCTGACTTAGTAATGGACGATTTAGAAACAGAACGGCTGGCAACATTATCCGATCCTCCAACACTTTATTTCAGGTATGTTGATGATATTTTCGTCGCCCAACACGAAGATCAGGTTGATAACACTTTACAAACTTTTAACAACAACTCCTTCAACATTCGGTTCACACTTGAAAAGGAGAGTGACAACACTCTAAACTTTCTTGACACTTCCTTTAAAAAATTCTCTAATGGCAAAATAATTTCAAATTGGTATAGAAAGCCAACTTGGTCCGGGAGAGCACTCAATTTTCACTCAAACCATCCCATTGTCTATAAGAAAAGCGTCGTTTTTAATTTGGTGGATAGAGCGATTTTGTTGTCGGACAGCCAATTCCATACTGCAAATTTAGATATCCTTAGAAAATCGCTCATTGACAATTGTTATCCTCTTGAATTTATCAATGATAATATTAAATTCCGGTTGAATGTACTCAGGCTAAAACAGCACGCAATGCCCAATATAAATACAGAAAATAATTCGTTTATCAGCATCCCATACGTGCAAGGCCTATCCGAAAAAGTCGCGAGCATTCTCAAACCATTCAACATCAAAACTGCCTTTAAAAATAGAAAAGATCTATCACATGTTATCCGCTCGACAAAGGACAAACTCCCCAAAGGTGACAACCGCAATGTTGTTTACAGCATACCTTGCAAAGATAACACCTGCAAGGCGGTTTACATTGGTCAAACATTGCAAAAATTGGAAAAAAGGTTCAAAGGGCATAAAGGAGACATTAATAAACCTAGCAATGAACAAAGCGCGCTAACCAAACATATGGTACAAAATGACCATTTCTTTGACTACGATAACGCGAGAATATTAGAAAAGGAAGCGAACCTTAAAAAGAGGTTGATGTTGGAGATGTGCCACATATCTCGGAATGTTAACTCTATAAATGTTCGGACAGATATCCAAAAATTATCTAAAATTTATAACCCTATCATTAAAACAAAAAGACCATAAAGATTTAAATTGGGGGGGGGGGGGGTCGCGAACTTCGTAATAATTTTAAATCCCAATTAACGTAACACATTCATTTTGTCTCGTCGAAATTTACAACATTCCTCAATTTATTATCTACAATTTACACCCACAGTTCTGAATTTGCCATATTTATCATACTTTGGGCGGGGGGAACCGCATTTATCTCTGCACATATTTATTTTTCACTTCATTTAGAGTTTCGAAACGTGTTAACTTATTGTCCCGAACGTTGGACACCAAGTTTAAAAGTGGTTAAAAATCAGGAGGTCGCTACCGGGGGGGAGGGTTTGTAATTATACAATAACTGTGTATGAAAATATTTTCTATAATTACATTTCAAAAAACCTGGTGATAGATCCATTTTCACTAATTTAAAACAAAGAAAAAATAAATAAATAAAAAAATAAAAATTCGTTACAAATGTTATTTCGGTAATTTATGGAAATTTATGCAAATTTATACGGTAGTTTCTTTACATTTTCGTGATAATTAGAAAAAGGGTGTAAGACACAATCCATGATTAAAGGGTTTTTTCAATTTGATGATTTATGAGAGTTTATGCGGTAATTTATAAAAATTTGGTTGCGGCAATTTATAGCAATTTTAACACGCAAACCACGATTTACAATCTTGATTTTGGTAATTTATGGAACAATTTATGCGATAATTTATGGAAACATTTTAACGATGATATAGAAAAATGTTTAAGGCACAAGCCACAATTCAAACAATTGATTTGGTAATTTATGCAAATTTACATATTTCAGAAATTTTGATAACTTTGCACCTTCTATCTTTAAAACTACCAATAGTCACACTTTCAGGATTAACTCTGCCACTTTCAATAAAATCGTTATAGGGGGGAAGGGGGGGAAGTTCCTATAACTTCACACATTTTCCGGGTTATAAATATTAATATTTATTTTAATAACATTTGATACAGTTATTAGTATTTGTCTAATATTAAACCATTAAATCTGCCACTTTCTTTAAAATCGTTGAGAGGTGGGGGGGGGGTCCTATAAATTCACACATTTTCCGGTTTATAAATATTAATATTTATTTGAATAATATTTTATACACTTTTTAGAATTTGTCTAATATTAAACGATTAAATCAGCCACTTTCAGTAAAATCTGGGGGGGGGGGGTCCTATAACTTCACACATTTTCCGTGTTCTAAATATTAATATTTCTTTGAATAACATTTGATACATTTTTTAGTATTTGTCTAATATCCAGAGATTAAATCTGCTACTTTCTTTAAAATTGATGGGGGGGGGGGTCCCTATAACTTCACACATTTTACGGTTTCTAAATATTAATATTTATTTCAATAATATTAGATACAGTTTTTAGAATTAGTCAAATATTAAACGATTAAATCAGCCACTTTCAGTAAAATCTTGGGGTGGGGTTCCTATAACTTCACACCATTTCCGGTTCCTAAATATGATTATTTATTTGCCTAATATTTCATACAGTTCTTGGAATTTATCTAATGTTAAACGATTAAATCTGCCACTTTCTTTAAAATCTTTGGGGGGGGGGTCCTATAACTTCACACAATTTCCGGTTTCTAAATATGAATATTGTTTTGATTAATATTTGATACAGTTCTTGCTATTTCTCTAATATTAAACGATTAAATATGCAACTTCCTGTAAAATCGTTGGGGGGGGGGGGTCCTATAACTTCACACCTTTTCCGGTTCCTACATATTTATATTCATTTTCTTAATATTTCATTCAGTTTTTAGTATTTGTCTAATATTAAACTATTAAATCTGCTACTTTCTCTAAAATCTTTGAGAGTGGGGGGGGGGGGGGGTTCATATAACTTTACACATTTTCCGGTTTATAAATATTAATATTTATTTGAATAATATTTTATACATTTTTTGGTATTTGTCTAATATTAAACGATTAAATCTGCTACTTTTTCTAAAATATTTGGGGGGGGGGGGTTCTATAACTTCACACCATTTCCGGTTTCTAAATATGAATATTGTTTTGAATTATATTTGATACAGTTCTTGGTATTTGTCTACTGTTAAACGATTAAATATGTCACTTTCGTTAAAATCGTTGGGGGGGGGGGGTTCTGTAACTTCACACATTTTCCGGTTTCTAAATATTAATATTTCTTTGAATAATATTTGATATAGTTTTCAGTGTTCGTCTAATATTGAACGATTAAATCTGCCACTTTCTTTAAAATCTTTGGGGGGGGGGGTACTATAACTTCACACCATTTCCGGTTTCTAAATATGAATATTGTTTTGATTAATATTTGATACAGTTCTTGCTATTTCTCTAATATTAAACGATTAAATATGTTACTTCCTGTAAAATCGTTGGGGGGGGGGGGGTCCTATAACTTTACACCTTTTCCGGTTCCTACATATTTATATTAATTTTCTTAATATTTCATTCAGTTTTTAGTATTTGTCTAATATTAAACGATTAAATCTGCTACTTTCTCTAAAATCTTTGAGAGTGGGGGGGGGGGGTTCATATAACTTTACACATTTTCCGGTTTATAAATATTAATATTTATTTGAATAATATTTTATACACTTTTTGGTATTTGTCTAATATTAAACGATTAAATCTGCTACTTTTTCTAAAATATTTAGAGGGGGTTCTATAACTTCACACCATTTCCGGTTTCTAAATATGAATATTGTTTTGAATTATATTTGATACAGTTCTTGGTATTTGTCTACTGTTAAACGATTAAATATGTCACTTTCGTTAAAATCGTTGGGGGGGGGGGGGGGGGGTTCTGTAACTTCACACATTTTCCGGTTTCTAAATATTAATATTTCTTTGAATAATATTTGATATAGTTTTCAGTGTTCGTCTAATATTGAACGATTAAATCTGCCACTTTCTGTACAATCTTTCTGGGGTGGGGTTCATATAACTTCACACCATTTCCGGTTTCTAAATATGATTATTTATTTGCCTAATATTTGATACAGTTCTTGGAATTTGTCTAATATTAAACGATTAAATCTGCCACTTTCTTTAAAATCTTTGGGGGGGGGGGTACTATAACTTCACACCATTTCCGGTTTCTAAATATGAATATTGTTTTGATTAATATTTGATACAGTTCTTGCTATTTCTCTAATATTAAACGATTAAATATGTTACTTCCTGTAAAATCGTTGGGGGGGGGGGGGGTCCTATAACTTTACACCTTTTCCGGTTCCTACATATTTATATTAATTTTCTTAATATTTCATTCAGTTTTTAGTATTTGTCTAATATTAAACGATTAAATCTGCTACTTTCTCTAAAATCTTTGAGGGGGGGGGGGTTCATATACCTTCACACATTTTCCGGTTTATAAATATTAATATTTATTTGAATAATATTTTATACACTTTTTGGTATTTGTCTAATATTAAACGATTAAATCTGCTACTTTTTCTAAAATATTTAGAGGGGGTTCTATAACTTCACACCATTTCCGGTTTCTAAATATGAATATTGTTTTGAATTATATTTGATACAGTTCTTGGTATTTGTGTACTGTTAAACGATTAAATATGTTACTTTCGTTAAAATCGTTGGGGCGGGGGGGGTCTGTAACTTCACACATTTTCCGGTTTCTAAATATTAATATTTCTTTGAATAATATTTGATACAGTTTTCAGTGTTTGTCTAATATTGAACGATTAAATCTGACACTTTCTGTACAATCCTTGGGGAGGGGGGTTCCTATAACTTCACACCTTTTCCGATCTCTAAATATCAATGTTTATTCGATTAATATTTGATAAAAATTTTTTAATCATTTGTCAGGGTTGGTCGGTTTATGTCGAGTGGATTGTGTTATATTTCTTAACAGATTTATTCTATTATTAATATAAAAAAGCTGATAAACAATTGTTTTTTAAAGAATGTTGCAACAGAATTATACACATAAACTGGCTGTGTTCTTTTCCCATTTTACTAACTTTTCAACGGAATCAGAAAACCGACCGTTTCTTTAACTCGATCTCATCGTAAAATGTGACATCTGATGCAAAACTTGTGTTGTTTAAATGCCCTACTCGCCAAGAGTCCAAAGAAATGTCAAAACTCGTTTTATGAGTTTTGGTCCATTGGCTTGGATTCACACATTGCACACTTTTTCCCAAACCAAATAACAACAAATTTCTTCTTTTTCGTTGATTTCAAGGAGTTTCCTTCCCGACAGGGTACAAGTCAGTTGATAGTCTTGTAATTTTCTGCCAAGTTAAGAGATAAAAAATCTGTTCGTGTTGCGTTTATCGGTGGTTTTTTGCCCTTTACGTTGTGCTTTCTCTCGTGTCGTGTCCTTGCAGAATCGCATTCAGGTATTTTAGTGATAAGAGTTTTCCGAGCTTTGCGAATTGTGTCTCTGGTTCTATACACCAATAATCATAATATTAATAATAGTAATACTTTTCCTCGTGTCATTTAAATTACAGTGCAGTTTTGTGTTACGAATTGTGTTTCTGTTCGTGTGCAATACTAATAATAATAATAATAATAATAATAAAAATATTAATATTAACAGTTTCGCTTTCTTTAGTCATTTCAATTAAAGTGCAGTTTTGTGTTACGAATTGTGTTTCTGTTCGTGTGCAATACTAATAATAATAATAATAATAATAATAATAATTAAAATATTAATATTAACAGTTTCGCGTCCTTTAGTCATTTCAATTAAAGTGCAGTTTTGTGTGGCGAATTGTGCTTCGGTTCGTGTATAATAATAATAATAATAATAATACCTTTCTCAACGGTCAACATCCAATACCACAGTAGTTGGTGGAAGGACGAACGGTACTCTTACCAAAATCTGGAGATTTGTCTAATCCAAAAAATTATAGACCAATAGCTTGTCTTAACACTTGCTACAAGCTATTCACTGGCATTCTTAAAGAAAGGATTTTGACATCCATAGAGCCAGTGTGGAGTGCAATAAGCGAACAGCGAGGGTGCAAGAGAGGCCTGGCAGGTTGTAGGGAGAACCTATTGATTGATAGGTGTGTCATCCAGGACTCGATATTTTATCGACGGAACCTGTCAATGGCTTGGATTGATTATCGAAAGGCATTTGACTCTACAAGTCATGAGCTGATCATCAAGCTCCTTGAATGTTTGGAGGTACATCCGAACATCGTGAGATGCTTAAAGGAGCTAATGCTCATGTGGGGGACAAGGTTTGTTATAACATCCAACAAACAGCAGGTGATGACTAACACCATCTCGTTTAGAAGAGGAGTTTTCCAAGGAGACTCCCTTAGTCCTCTACTTTTTTGCATCTCCCTCTTGCCTCTGTCTGTAGTACTCCGAGAAAAATACTCTGGATACATGTGTGGCAAACCCAGAAATAATGTCAATAAGATCAACCATCTGTTTTACATGGACGATCTTAAGCTATATGGATCCAGCAAGGACGAATTAAAAATTCTGGTGTTTGCAGTAGCCGAGTACTCCAGAGCTATTGGTATGGATTTTGGATTGGATAAATGTGCTGTTGTCCATTTGATTAAAGGGAGACGAGAAACAGCTGAAACGTCGAGTGACTCTGAGAATATTCAACTCATTGATGGCAATACCATTCATCACCTTGGTGTTGGAGAAACTTACACATATCTTGGAATTCCGCAATCGGAAAGTCAGGATTTGTGTGGGCTTAAAGATCATCTCCATATGAAATACCATGGTCTTCTCAGAAAAATTTGGGCATCTGAACTATCTGGGAAGAATAAGATACAAGCCACAAACACATTAGCCATTCCTTTACTACTCTATACATTTGGAGCAGTTAAGTGGAATGTAAATGAGTTGAAGGAACTAGATAGAGAAACTCGCAAGATGATGACTATACATCGAAGTCATCATCCTAGGTCTTCCGTACCTCATATTTACCTTCCACGAGATCAGGGAGGAAGAGGTCTACTGAACTTAGAGTGTCTTCATCGTAGAATTGTTTTATCTGCGGCATGCTCATTGATAAACAGTACAGATCCTCTTATGCAATTTGTTCACCATCATGAAATTGCAAATTTTGGGGCGTTTTTATATCGAGCGGCAGAAAGAGCTGCAAGTGAACTAAGTCTCCCATTTGGAGCCAGGGATATGGAACACGGTTTAGCATCTTTAACACCATTGATGCTTAAAAAACGTGTCAAGGAAGCAGAACATGCGCTTCTGTTACAGGAACATATTGGCAAGCCTGTTCATGGACAATTCTTCAGTCTCATAAAAGAGTTGGGATTGTCTGGGGTTTTGTCATTTGGTTTCCTCAAATCTGCTGGTTTGAAATCGGAGACTGAAGGATTTTTATTTGCTTGCCAGGATGGAGTGATAAATACTTTGGTGTATCGCAGTCGAGTGATGCGTATATCTGTGGAGAAAACCAACTGTCGAGCGTGCAGGCAATACCCGGTGACACTTAGTCATATTCTAAGTGCGTGCCCGAGGTATGCTTGTTACAGATATGTAGAAAGACACAATGCTGCGCTTAAGGTGTTGTATTATCACCTTCGACGCCAGTATGGTATAGATAAAGAACCCATCTTGCCGTATGCCCAAGGGGATCAGGAGTCCGTTGTGGAAAATGGTCAGTGTAAGATCTACTGGAATTTTTCTTTTTCCACCACTCATCGTATCAGTGCAAATAAGCCTGATATAGTGCTCCAGGATCATAAAAGTAAGGTCATTTGTGTGATAGAGTTTTCGGCACCTGCTGAAAGCAATATCACTCAAAAGGAGGATGAGAAACGGACAAAGTATCAAGACCTTCTGTTTGAATTGAGTAAAATATATCCAGGCTACTGGGTCAGATTAATTGTTCTTGTACTCGGTTGTTTAGGAGGGATGCGAGCTTCATTTGTGAGCCAATTACAAAAGATTCCTAGCTGTGAGCACAAAGCTGATGCGTTGGCGGATCGCATGCAGAAGGCTGTTCTTCTGAACTCTCTTAATCTGGTTCGGCAGCACTGTTCATTATAAGATCCTATTCGGTAGCTCTAAAAAAGCATCCAACAACGTTCTTGACCACCGCTTAAGAATATCGGCGGCAATGGGTGAGAACAACAGTGTAAGAAACGAAAATAACAACTCTAGTAAATGAATCTCGCTTTTGCTTACCCTCCAGGACGGATGGAGCAATAGTGGATTAGAATATGTAAAGCAAGAATGGGAGAGGTTGTTTTAGTAAGGTATTACCACAGCACGTGGTCGAGTCCCACACAAACAAGTGCGTAAATACATTTTTTCCTCTCCTAAACTTATTTTGTAAATAAATAAAAATAAAAAAATTAATAAAAAAAAAAAACGCTTTCTTCTGTCATTTCATTTAAAGTGCAGTTTCGTGTTGGGAATAGTGTTCCTGTCCGTGTATTTTCAATTAAAGTGCAGTTTGTTTTGTGAATTGTGTTTCTATACGCGTGTATAATACTGATAAAAATAACAATAATAATAATAATAATTTCAAAAAATTATAGTAATATTAATATTATCAATTCACTCTTTAACTTCATTCCGTCATTGAAATTTAAACACAGCTTTGTTCCGTTCTGAAAATTCTTTCAACCTGGGTGCGAGGATTCAAGTGCTCGGTTTGAGTGCGAGTTTCTGCGTCATCGAGGTGGACCACCTGCTGGTGCACACGGACTACAACCAGACGCTACATATTTCTGAGTTTTAATTGATTTAATTATTTATTCATATCATCATAAAAAAATTTCATTTCATCTCATTTTCCACAAAAAAAAACAAAAAAAAAACATATATATATATTTTTTATAAAATTTATAGTTTATATGCATGATAATTAGTTTAAGTTGTAAATACGCTTCTGTACATATTATTTCCTACATTCTTATTTTTTAACTTTTAACTTGTTTGCACTGAAGAGGGCCCGCATTTGTGGCCGAAACGTTTGCTATCTAAAATATAATTCATTTTCTTTCAGATTAACGACCCCAAAGCCAATATAATTTGCGTTTTGATAATATACAAATTAGCAGGAACAATCTCATCTTGGCGGGAAAAAATGGAAGCTTGGGTTCATCAATTTTGTACAAGAAGAGAAAAATTAATATTTTAATAAACTCAAATGTCTTTTTCCACTTTTATTACATGCAAACAGAAACAGTCATTAATTAAGCCGACCAATTTTCTTTGCGAGTAAAGCATTAATTATTAATTATTGAAATACACCATAATCGCACTAAGTTTTTCCACCACGTGCACTTTCAACATTTTTAGTGTCACAAAAAGTCAATGAACAATGCTCATTTTTAATTTTAATTGAAACTTAACTTTTGTTTATTGTAGATGAATATAGCATCTACAATATTAAATACAGCCGAGTGATAAATTCAAATTAAACAGGATAATGTTGAATTTCTGAGGCTAAAATCACTTACATGGTATAAACAATTAAAAATTCTACCTTTAATTAACAATTTTGGGTTGGAAAAATAAAAGTAAAGTTCGTTTCCACAACCGGTTTTTCTCGCATATTTGCAACACTGGCTCGAATTCCGAAAATTAGGTATAATTTTTCTAGAAACGATTAGAAGAGTCAAGTCATCCAAGCATACAAAGAAGTACAGATATAGCCTAATGAAAGGTGCGAATTTTAAATTATCTTTTACAGAATTTCTTAAACAAGCTCGAATCCTCAAATCGCACTGGATAATCTGCGTGCGACTGTATATATTAACAATTAATAATACTACTAGGAATTAATAGACATTAAAAATCAATAAACAATACATTATATACTTTTTTCTCTGTTACAATGCAATATCGGACAAAAACGAATAAAAAAAGGTTTCCATATTGACACTCGAAATTTCGCCGGTCGTATCAGTTTCTAATGTGTCAATAATTTTTTTTGAATTACTGTGACAGATAGAAAACAGATAAAAGTGAAGCAATTCGGGTAAGTTTCGGATTAAAAGCGGACACAAAAACCGGATAAGATTTACATCAAAAACTGATAAAAATCGATTTCTATCCGTTATTCTAAGCAGGGTGGCCCTGATGCGAGTATGACATCTTGCGGAACCAGGAACTCATAAGTTCTTCATGTTACAAATTATTTTGTCAATACATATCATCATACATAGGGGAGAGTGGCCATCAATGTACCAGTTTTTTCAATGAACCATTTCAATTTTCTCAGAAACAATTAAATAAAAATTCTCCTAATTTTAAATATAAATGAAGTTTGCGTAAACACACTACGTCCATAAATTTGAGACGTGTGGATTTATTCTTTACAGAGAAAACTGAAAAAAACTGTTTTTGATGTACTGAAGAAAAAATTTACCTAAAATACAAACACGTTTTTTAATTGAAATAAGGCCATTTAAAAATAAATGTACTTACGATTTATTTTGTTTTGAGCCTTAACTACAATATTCTAATGAGATAAAGATTTTGAAATATTGGATTAAGTTATAAAAAACCATTTTTGTTGCAAATGTCATGTTGATTCAATGTACCGGGGAACAATGAACCACTTGGAATTTCAGTGTATTTTCGATTTCCAGAGTGGTATGCTTGATTATAAAACTAGGCATGCGTACAGCATGTTACAGCGATTGTTATCAGTACTTTTCTCAACATAGCAAAACTAAAATGCCATTTTAGCTAGTTAACTTAAATTTGAGGTATATTTATGTTATACATTATCAATTAAAAAGTGTTAAGTAACAATTTTTTATAGTATTTGATAGAAAATAAGTTTTTTTACAAAGTGAAAATTGCAATATTATTATTGTTGAACATTTTTAGTATTTTTATAGAGGTGGTTCATTGTGTACCCAGGTTGTTGAAAATGAAAATAGCTTGTTACTTTAGAAAAATCCTAAATTTTATTATTTAATCAAAATAAATCGTGTAAAATATGGGTGCATTACCTAGATAAGTGTTGTAGTTTTATATTGATGCAAAGAAGTGCTTGAAACTGGTGAAATTCAATAAGTACTATGACCTTGAAAAAAACCCGGTACATTGATAGCCACTCTCCCCTACATTTACAAATATACATGCATACATACATATGTGCGAAGGTAGATTAAATCCAAACATTCTTTTACCAGTCTTGTTGTGGTAAACGATATGTAAAATTATTACTTTTAATGACAGTCAATCCCGCTCCAAAATAAGGCATCTCATAGTGTGAACCATCTGCTGGTTTGACAGATTGTGTTGCTATTAATATTATATCACAAAATTGACCGAGAAATAAAAAACCTAGAGTACATAGCTTTAATAACCCCAGTGCTGGATATCCCAAGTAAAATCTATCCACACCGAACATACCAAGAAATATTGAAAGTAGAAGAGACGTCTCGAACGAATATCCATTACTGTGAAATAATAAAAAAATTAATTATATGAAATATTTATTTTCAACTTACATTTGCTTAAATACTTACGTCCAATAACAAGGTACGATCTTCTTAAAAGTGTTATTTTTTGTCTCAGAGCAAATGAGTCCTTCTGCTGCCAGGCATATAACTACAAAATAATTACAATGAAAGTAACAGCGTAAAGAAAAAATGCTTTAAAATAAATGACTAATATTTATCGCATGTGTAATTTAGTGTAAGCTATGAGAAAAATGTCGTTTAAGATTAACGACGAAAAAGGTGTCATTTCAACTGATCGTCTCATTTTCTTAAGCTTTTAAATGCATAATACTAGAACTAATTAAAATATTATTACCCGGCAAGAAGCCTTAAAAAGAAAAGAATTAGGTTTATTTCACATTTACTCAAAATCGCAATGATTTCTTTTCTATTAAATACTTGAATTTTCCTCAAATACTTATTTCTAGAAATAGAAAAAAATATTTTTGAAATTGATTCTGCTTTATTCTAAAATGATTTTCAATTTCATGCAGCAGAATATAATTAAAATGTTTTTAATTCCAGAAATTTCTTCTATTCTGTAAAACAGTATAGGCATTCATGATTTTCTATCCCCAATAATTCCTTCTGGAATAGAGTCTCCAACATGTTTAACTCCGTAATAGAGAATAGAGTTGAAATTTTTCCTTTCCCTGGCAATTCTTTCACAGTTTCAATTCAAAAGGTTCATTTATGTTTATATATTCAAGTCACGAGTAGCTCAGTGGTTACTTTCACAGACTTGTAACATAAAAACTTGGGATCGATTCTTATATTTATTGAAATTTTTTCAAAAACTGAATTACAAGGAATAGAATTCTGTTATTTTTAATTCATAATGCAAAAGCATAAAATGAAGGGAAATTCACGTATTAAATAGAATTAATAAAATTAATTCTAGGTTATTCCAGCCTTCTTACTGGGTACCTAGCGTGAAATTTGTTTATTAATTGAAAAGGCAACATTTTCACCTTTTGTCTGAGAAATAAGAAGTCGTTTGTTCCCGTACATACTTTCAACTAAACTATCACATAACCTAAGCCGTAAAATACCAAATATTTTTAAATTTCATGAAATAGTTTTTGAGTTGCACAGTTTTAAATTTTTTAATTTTTTAAAACTATAGTTTTTTTTAATTTATTATATTTCTTAGTAGAATGCATAAAACTTAACATATATAGTGGTTTTTAATGCTTTTATACAGGTTATTCGATGGTAACAAAAGTTTTTTTGTAAACAAATTAATTTGGCCACGAAATTCAAGTTTAACCCTTTCAGACCCAAGCAAAATTGAGCAATTAAAAACAAAAGTAAAGTGGTTCTTTATAGCTTTTGGGGTCGCTGATTACGAATCCGGTGTTAGTTTTCCAAAATTCAAAATGGCGGATCCAATATAGCGGCGGCATTTTTAAGAAGTGTTCCTACTAACAAAGAAAGTATTTGGCTTAACCCTTTAACGCCGGGACGGACGCTTTTTTTCAGTCTTTTTCAACGTTAATATTTTTTGGTATTAGGCACGTAGAAAATTTTCGGAATAACATTTCCTTACGTAATTTTTATCGCTCTTTCAGAATCTGTCATCAAAATTTCAACAACAAAAAAATTCCAAAAGCTATGGCCACTTTTTTGGAAAAAAATGCAAATTTTTGACATTTTTGATTCAAAAATGATTTTTTTTTTCATGTAAGCAGTAATGACAAAAATTCTTCACCTTAAAATATCGCGTCCGCAATATCCAAGCTTCAAAGTTATGGAGCATACATTTAAAAATTTCAAGATGGCTGATCCAAAATGGCGATGACAGAGTTTTTTTTAAAAAATTTGACACCCAGTGGACACTTCTTTTAATTCTCATGTTATCTGTATGACAATGAGTGCCTGAACGTTTTTGGGATCGCTGATTGTGAATCTAAAGTCAGATTTCAAAAATTAAAAATGTCGGATCCAATATGGCGGTCAATATTTTTGAAATTGATTGGATTTATTTGAAACTTGTTACTCGGGGGTTTTTGGGGTCGCTGATTCTGAATCTGACGTCAGATTTCAAAAATTTTCAAAATTCAAAATGGCGGAACCAATATGGTGGTCGATATTTTTGAAATTGATCGGATTCATTTGAAACTTGTTACTCGGAGGTTTTTGGGGTCGCTGATTGCGAATCTGAAGTCAGATTTCAAAAATTTTCAAAATTCAAAATGACGGAACCAATATGGCGGTCAAAACTTTCGAAATTGATCGGATTCACTTGAAACTTGCTACTCGGGGGTTTTTGGGGTCCCTGATTTCAAATCTGAAGTCAGATTAACAAAATTCAAAATGGCGGAACCAATATGGCGGTCGATATTTTTGTAATTGATCGGATTTGTTTAAATTCGTTAGTTAGGGGTTTTTTGGTCCGTCAAAAACAAATGTAAAGTAATATTTGAAAAATTCATAATGTCAGATCTAATATGTCTGTCGATATTTTCAATATTGATCGCATTTACATGAAGTTTGACATCTTGGGCTAAGTATTAGATACATGGTTGTATGTTCTGAAGTGATTAAAAATATTTTAATGTTGCACTAGTTTGACATCATTATTTATTTGTTACTTCCTCGAAAACAGCATTTTAATGTAATTTACGATGTAATGGCACTAAGTTCACATTCATTTGACAGCATTTCATATTTCTTTTCTATTTTCCTGAAAACGTAGTAATTATAATATGTTTATCTATATCATAAACTTGTACTTTCTTTGACAACACTCACAATTTTTTTTGAGTCGGGCAACATTAAAATAATTTTAATGGCTAAAGAACGTGCAAAATGCATCTATTATAATACATTATTAATAAATGTATGATACTTTGTCTCACATAAATTTAAACTAATGCTCTAATGAAATTTAGTCTTCTATTCCTAAAATTGACCCTCAAAACCTTTAACTAACGAATTTTGAACAAATCCGATCAATTTCAAAAGTTTCGAGCGCCATATTGGTTCCGCCATTTTGTATTTTGAAAATGTTTGAAAACTGACTTCAGATTCGCAATCAGCGACCCCAAAAACCCCCGAGTAATAAGTTTCAAATGAATCCGATCAATTTCAAAAATATCGACCGCCATATTGATTCCGCCATTTTGAATTTTGTTAATCTGACTTCAGATTTGAAATCAGGGACCCCAAAAACCCCCGAGTAGCAAGTTTCAAGTGAATCCGATCAATTTCGAAAGTTTCAACTGCCATATTGGTTCCGCCATTTTGAATTTTAAAAATTTTTGAAATCTGACTTCAGATTCGCAATCAGCTACCCCAAAAACCCCCGAGTAACAAGTTTCAAATAAATCCGATCAATTTCAAAAATATCGACCACCATATTGGTTCCGCCATTTTGAATTTTTGAAATCTGACTTTAGATTCACAATCAGCGACCCCAAAAACGTTCAGGCACTCATTGTCATACAAATAACATGAGAATTAAAAGAAGTGTCCACTGGGTGTCAAATTTTTGAAAAAAAAACTCTGTCATCGCCATTTTGGATCCGCCATCTTGAAATTTTTAAATGTATGCTCCATAATTTTGAAGCTTGGATATTGCGGACGCGATTGAACGTTGAAAAAGACTGAAAAAAAGCGTCCGTCCCGGCGTTAAAGGGTTAAGCCTATTGTATTTGAGTTAGCTTAAGCCAAACGCGGTTTCGCGTGTAAACCGAGATCGGAGGTTACGCCAAATAATTTCTGCTTGTCTCAAATACTTACCTCTTTTTTTGTTTGAATTGACGTTGAATGATTGGAGTTCGCAATATAATCAAAAGAATTAAATGTTCAGAAGTGTGAAAAATCAAATGGTAATGTTCAAATTCAGTGGTTTCTGTCAGTAAAATTTCATATTTTACTTTTTTCACATCCCTGCTAAAAAAATCCGATAAGAAACAGATAGTATTCGGAAAGACACCAGATAAAACCCAGTTCGGAATCTAGTTGGTTGTATCCGGTTTTTATTCGGAAACCTTTAAAAATCTAAGGATTAAATAAGGTTGAAGTCGGGTTTTATACGGGTTATGAAATTAAAACACAAAAAAGTGGTGACATTCTGTACGGTTCTATACGGGTTAAATCTGGAACATTTATAAAAATATAACACAAAATGTCGTTTTTTATGCGGTTTCTATACGGGTTTTATATGACAGTCAAAACAAATATAACTTCTACCCGGTTTCATTCAGGTTTTACCCGTCAGGAAAATAAAATGAACAAATTTTAACCATCTCACTATACGAAAGCTACACGGTTTCAATCCGGAAGTGATAGTGTTGGCTTTTATCCGGTTCAATCCGGGTTTTATATGACAAAAGTGGAACCGGTTGGAAAGTGGGTTTTATTCGGGATTCATATGGTTGTCAACACAGACATAGTTTCTACCCGGTTTTATTCGGGTTTTACCCGTCAGGAAAATAAAATTAAAAAATCTCAACCATCTTACTATACGGAAGCAACACGGTTTGAATCCGGTAGTAATAGTGTTGGCGTCTATCCGGTTCAATATGGGTTCAATATGTCAAAAGTGGAACCGGTTGGAAAATGGGTTTTATTCGGGATTCATATGGTTGTCAACACAGACATAGTTTCTACCCGGTTTTATTCGGGTTTTACCCGTCAGGAAAATAAAATTAAAAAATCTCAACCATCTCACTATACGGAAGCTACACGGTTTCAATCCGGAAGTGATAGTGTTGGCTTTTATCCGGTTCAATCCGGGTTTTATATGACAAAAGTGGAACCGGTTGGAAAGTGGGTTTTATTCGGGATTCATATGGTTGTCAACACAGACATAGTTTCTACCCGGTTTTATTCGGGTTTTACCCGTCAGGAAAATAAAATTAAAAAATCTCAACCATCTTACTATACGGAAGCAACACGGTTTGAATCCGGTAGTAATAGTGTTGGCGTCTATCCGGTTCAATATGGGTTCAATATGTCAAAAGTGGAACCGGTTGGAAAATGGGTTTTATCCGAGATTTATATAGTTGTCAACACAGAAATAGTTTCTACCCGGTTTTATTCGGGTTTTACCCGTCAGGAAAATTAAATTAAAGAATTTCAACCATCTTACTATGCGGAAGCATGACGGTTTTAATCCGGAAGTGATAGTGTTGGCTTTTATCCGGTTCAATCCGGGTTTTATATGACAAAAGTGGAACCGGTTGGAAAGTGGGTTTTATTCGGGATTCATATGGTTGTCAACACAGACATAGTTTCTACCCGGTTTTATTCGGGTTTTACCCGTCAGGAAAATAAAATTAAAAAATCTCAACCATCTTACTATACGGAAGCAACACGGTTTGAATCCGGTAGTAATAGTGTTGGCGTCTATCCGGTTCAATATGGGTTCAATATGTCAAAAGTGGAACCGGTTGGAAAATGGGTTTTATCCGAGATTTATATAGTTGTCAACACAGAAATAGTTTCTACCCGGTTTTATTCGGGTTTTACCCGTCAGGAAAATTAAATTAAAGAATTTCAACCATCTTACTATGCGGAAGCATGACGGTTTTAATCCGGAAGTGAAAGTGTTGGCTTTTATCTGGTTCAATCCGGGTTTTTGATAAAAGTGGAACCGGTTGGAAAGTGGGTTTTATCCGAGATTTATATAGTTGTGAACACAGAAATAGTTTCTACCCGGTTTTATTCGGGTCCTACCCGTCAGGAAAATAAAATTAAATTTTTTTAACCAGCTTACTATTCGGAAGCTACATGGTTTCAGTCCGAAAGTATTAGTATTGGCGTTTATCCGGTTCAATCTGGGTTCCGCATAACAAAAATAAAGCGGGCTAGAAAGTGGTTTTTTTTGGGATTTATATGGTTGTCAATACACCCAATGGGAAATAAACGATTGATTCATTGATGACTTAATAATGGGAGTCAGAGGCGCCAGTAATGCCAAACAATTGTCAGACACTATTGGACCACCATTGGTCAACTCTTGTGATGATCACGACTTTAACAAATCATAGGTAGCCAGTACTGGCCCATTATTGGTAGCCAATAAATATCCAACAAAAAAAACTCCAACTTTATTTTTAAATTTATCTTGTATAACACAGCGGGTATATTTAAAAAGAATCGTTTAAACAAATAAAAACACGAACAGAAAAAACTCTAAGTTTACTTTTAAAATTAAAAAATAAAAACTTAGAGCAATTAAATGTTTTTATTTAAAAACTTTTGATAAATTTAAGGAAAAATTTGATTAAAAAAAGTAATACTTTGCTTTTTTAAAACACTTTGTTTTAGAATAAATTTGTCAGAACAATAAAAATGTACACAGAAGAAAATTTTTTTTTTTAATTTAAAAACGAAATCTCTAAATGAAAAGATTAATTAAAACTTTAAAAAATATTAAATAAATTTAAAACATTGAAAAATATATAATTATTAAAATTTTTCTAAATTTCAGTGATATGTTTAAATCATGTAATTACAGAAATGACTCTTTTTCAAAATAGACATACAGAATGAATTATTATACAGAATCTAAACTTGAATCATAATTTCAAATAATAATCAATGACTTAAACTTGTCTTTTAAATACATTAATTGACCGTAAAACGCATCACATACTACGAATAATAAAGAATATGAACAGAAAAATATGAAAGTTTATTTTGAAATGAAAAAAAAAGAATAAATAAAGCATGGAAAAAATGTTAATTAAAAATTTTTAAGAAAATAAAAAAAATTTTAAGTATTTAAAAATTAATGCTATCTATATTAATAAAATCAGAGTTTTGTCTGTACATTGCTTAGAACTTTAAATTTCATGCATAATTTTTCGTTTTGAGTATCAAGAATTCCAAATATACCCATAAAAAATTTCATGTCTGTATGTCTGTATGTATGTATGTATGTATGTATGTCACAGAACCTTTGTTCGCGCATCACTTAGAAACGGCTAAACCGTTTGAAACCAAATTTGGCAGAGTGTTAAGTCTTGACCCAAGTTAGGTTTATAAACTTACAGACTTAAAAAATATTGATAAGAACGAAAGATATACATTTTTTTCAAAAAATCAAAAATTTTTAAATTCTGCATTTTTATATGGACTGATGATAAACTTTCTATAATTGAGTATTACCTGTTATTTTGTCATATTTTAGAATAATTTGACAAAAAATATCGTATAACTGAGATATATAAGTATAAAATTGGTTTCTGGATCAAAAAAATTGAAAAACCTACATTTTTTTATATTACTGACTTTGTGTTAGATGGCTTTTAATCTTTTTGCATTAATTTTGTTATGTTCCTTACAACACATTTTGCAACAAATTTAAAGAAATACATTAATAAAAATAATTTTAGATGACACAATGCAAAAAAAATGTTGAATCTGAATTTTTTGGGTCAAAAAACTAAAAACCAGAAAATCTAATAGATTAAATTTAAATCGTATTTAACCTAAATCCCATTTAACCTAAAAATCATTCTGCCTAAAACCCATTAAACATAATAAATCTTATTTAACCTCATTTTTATTTAGCCTAAATCCCATTAAACCTAAAATGCATTAAGCCTAAATCCCATTTAACCTAAATCTCATTCAACCTAAAATGCATTCAGACTATGACCCATTAAATCCAAAAAGGCATTCAGCCTAAAACTATTTGTCCTAAATCCCGTTTAGCCTAAATTTTACATTATAAATTTCGTTCCATGGGATTTAGGTCAAATTTTTTTAAGCCATATGCATTTTAGGTAAAACAGAATTTAGGCTGATTGCATTTTAGGTTAAATGGGGTTTATGATGGTTCCATGTTACACTGTTAGAAAAAGTTTGTGTACAAAAACTTGCGTGTGTAATTTAACACAAGTGATTAATACGTCTAGCGTGTATATATACTTCGTCTCGAATGTTTTTAACCTAAAATTGTTCATTTACATTGTCCAAGGTATTAATGTTATGAGACCTGTGTACTTTTACTACGCCCAAATCTGTAAATTTGTTTCATCCCATCTGACGTAGTAATTTTACTTTGATTTGTAAATGAACAGTCGGTATGTAATTTTACTTGATTATGGTAGTACTACTACCGGTGTGTATTTTTACTTTGTGGACAATAGTACCGTAACTTGCCGTCTGTATTGCGCAGTCTCTAAATTTTCTGAGTTTCGACGCGTTCACTTTGTGCCATTTTTGTATACGCTTGATTGCTCCTTTACAGCCTCTTACTTTTAATTTAAACATTTGTGTTTCTGAGAGAAACAATAGAAAAGATTACCACACAAGTTTTACTTCATGTTATAATGTTTTAAATATATTTTACGAAAAATATACTCTACCCCCACAGCACCTATAAACTTGACTCAACTTTGGCAACCTTTCCTCAAGTTTATAAATTTGCAACAAACTTTCTGAAAGTTGACGACACTTAAAGAAAAGTTGACAAAAAGAAATATATTTCTTAAAATAAATAGATATTTCTATATTTAAAAAGGATGTTAATTGTCAGTCAAATTGAAATATTATATATACATAAATTTTAGGTTATGTTGCTCGATAACTCGACCATAGTAAAATTACACACCGTATGTTTCTTAACAACAAGGTTGTGTTAAATCACTGCCGGTCTGTAACATTACTACGTCAGACGGTAAGAAACAAATTTACATATGAATGCATATGATGTTAAAAGGGATTTAGGTTGAATACAATTGAAGTTAAATAGGAATTAGTTTAAATAAGAGTTAGGTTAAATGGTATTCAGGTTAAATAAGATTTAGGTTAAATGGGATTTATACTGAATCCATTTTAGGTTAAATGAGATGTAGGATAAATGCTTTTGGGGATAAATGGGTTTCAGGATAAATGGGTTTTAACCGGTGAATGCATTTTAGGTTAAATGGGATTTAGGATGTATGCATTTTAGGTTTAATGGGATTAAAGTTAAATGGGTTTTAGGCTGAATGCATTTTAGTTTAAGTGGGATTAAGGCTGAATGCATTTTAGGTTAAATGGGTTTCTTGCTAAATGCGTTTTAGGTTAAAGGGGATGTAGGCTTAATACAATTTAGGGTAAATGGGATTAGGCTGAATGCATTTTCGGTAAGATGGTTTTAGGCTGAATGGGATTCAGGCTAATTTGGTTCTAGGTTTTTCTCGAAAAATATTTATTTTGATGAAAAAAAATTTTACAACATGACATGCGTATTTTTATCAGATCAACGACTTGGCAAGGTTGATTCAAAGTAAAAATGCCTTGCCTCAACCTTGCGAATATTGCTGGAACATCCGGTGCTGTTCGGGTATGTGCTAATGGGAAGTATATCTAATAAAATATATTAGAATTTAATAATTTTTGGAAGGGAATTATGTTGTTTTTAGAAAATTCTTTTTTAAATAATTTCTGTCAGAAAATACTTATTGGCAAAAAATACTTTCTGTCAGAAAATCATTTTTGTCAAAAAATACTATCTGTAAGAAAATACTTTTTAACAAAAAATTCTTCCTGTCAAAAAATACTTTTTGTAAAAAAATACTGTTGATTGCACGTCACTAGATTTCGTGCCCGCCGAAGGCGGGCTCGAAAGCTAGTTATTAATATTATTAAATTTAGATCCTAATTTAAAAATATAATTTATTTCAATTGAGTTCTTATAAACCGTTATTGTTTTTAAATAATATTTATTTTAAATAATAAATATATGCCCAGAAAAAAACTAGTAATTGCTTTAAAACTTTTAAATTTTTAAATAAAAAATTCATACGACATGTATGTTAAAAAATTTAAAGCTCAATTAAAAAATTAAAAATTGTAATTAAGAACCTATAGAAAACTTAAAATTTAAAAACAATATTAGATTTGGGTTTAGAATTTATATACATATTCTTTTTAGAAATACTATTTCTTTCAAAAAAATTTATTAAAAAATAAACAGAGAAAATTAAAATCATGAAAGCAAACTTAACACTGAGAGGAATAGATGCCACGAGGTACCATCTGGATGGTACCAGATACCATTTCTGATCTTAAATATACGGACAAGAATCTAGATGGTAAGGAATAGCATCTGGATGGTACAATGTAGCGTCTAGATGATACGGTGTAGCATCTCTGATGGTAGAGTGTAACATAACCTCTCTACCATCAAAGATAGTAAAGTTTTTACCATCTAATTCTCTCAGTAAAGTTTTTCCTTACGGAAAAAAATCTTCAACTGGAACAGCAATAAGTTTCACTTAAGCAGCGATATGTTTCACTAGAATAGCGAAAGATTTTGCTATTTTACTAAAACATATCGCTGTTTCAGAGAAACTTATTGCTATTCCAGTTGAAGATTTTTTTCTGTGCTGTTCTTATACTTGTTCTGAATTATTTTTCTTTTGAAAAAAATATTTTCTTTGATGAGCTAAATTTGAATAAATGAATATTTGTCGTTAAGATTCAAAATTAATATTATTTTTAATACAATAAAAAGTTTTAATATATTTAGTAATTATTTCAATTAAAACAGATTTTCTTATTTAAAAAAAAACTTTAATTTTTCTGTACATATATTATTAATTTTCCGAATAATTTATTCCTCGTAAAAATAGTTAAAAATTAATTATACTAATTAATTTATTTTGTAAAAACTTTACAAAAGAGATGAATTAAGATAAATGACTATGTAATTAGTATCCAAGTTTAATGTTATTTTTAATATAATTAATTTTATTTATTCTGAAAAGTTGTATTGATTCTTTTTAAATTTTAAATTAACAATTTTTCCATGCTTTATTTATTCATTTTTATTTTCAAAATAAACTTTAATATTTTTTTATTACTCGTAATAATTCGTTTTACAGACAGTTGATGTATTTAGAAGCCAAATCTATGTAATTGATTATTTAAAATTGTGATTCAAGTTTATATTATTTTTAATATAGCAAAATTTGTTTAATTTATTTAGAATTAAAAATATTTTATTTATCTTTAAACTAGCAAAAAACTCATTCTCTGTTTTTCAAAACAAAATCCAATTTTTTTATGTCATTACTTTTATTTATTCTGTACAATTACTTTGAAAAAGAGTCATTTCTGTAATTGAATGATTTATATATATCACTCAAATTCAGAAAAATTTTAATAATTATATTTTTCAATGTTTTATATTTATTTAATTTTTTTAAAGTTTAAATAAACCTTGTAATTTAGAGATTTTGTTTTTTAATTTCAAAAAAAAATTTTTTCTGCGTACATTTTTATTGTCCTGACAAACTCATTCTAAACCAAAGTGTTTTAGAAAAGCAAAGTTTTATTAATTTTTTCTTAAATTTATCAAAAGTTTTTAAATAAAAGCATTTGATTGCTTTAATTTAAAATTTTTTTATTTTAAAAGTAAACTTAGAGTTTTTGCTGTTCATGATTTTATTTGTTTAAATGATTCTTTTTAAATATAGCCGCTGTGCTATAAAAGATAAATTTAAGAACCAAATTTTTTGAAGGTATTATTTAAATTTAATATTATCTTGAATGTAATTAAATTTTTTTAAATTTCTGAAAACTAAAAATGTTTTTAGTTCCTCTTCAAACTTAAAAAAAAAATCATTTTCAAAAACAAAATTTAATTTTTGTCTGTGTATATTTTTATTTTTGTGAATAATTATTTAAAACAATTCGCTTCTTCAAAAAGTTTAATTTAAGTAACTGATAATTGAAAAGTAAGATCCGAATTTAATATTATTTTTAATACTAAAGATTTATTTTTTATCATTTTAAATTCTGTTTAATTTCTTTAGAATAAATTAATTTTATAATTTCTAAAAAATGAATATCTGTTACAGTAAATTTAGAAAAATAATTTATAAGTTTAAGATACTACTTTAAGATTTTTATAGAATCTTCAAAAAAAAATTTTCTTCTGCTCGCAAAGTATTCAACGCGTATATGGTTTCGACAAGTGGCAGCAGGGCGCGCATCGGACAGCCTTTCCTATGAATGAGTTGCTTCAGATCCGCTATATAAGACCTGATCCTATACCGTTGAAAATACAAACCAAATGTGGCTTTTCATTTTGAAATCTTCTTAGCCAAATATTGGCAAGAGATTTATAAACAACTCTATGTTCATAAAGTTGTAAAACTAAGTTTAACCAAATTATTTGTTGGTTATTTCAATGGTGGTCCAATAGTGGCTGACAATAGTTTGACAAGAGGAAATCTATTGGCAACCATTCTTGGCCTGTTATTTAGTCAATGGTAACCGATGGCAATTTCCCATTGGGTATAAAGAATAAATAATGCCATCTCCAATAAATAAAGTATATAAAAGTAAGTTAAACTATTAAATTAATTTTTTTGTTGAGAACCCATATAGGAAGCGGATAGAAAACCTTTAAGGACCCGGATAGATTTTTAGGGTCGGTAATCACGAACCCAGTGTTAGTTTTCCAAAATTGAAAATGGTGGGTTCAATATGGCGGACCCATTTTTAAGAAGTATTTAAACCCTGCCAAAAGAAATACCTAAAAAATGAATGGCTAAAATGACTAAAAGAATTTATTCATTTTTGAAGTACCTACGATTTGAATGATTTCGTGCTTAGAAAATATCTAGCGAAATGGGATCAAAAAGATTAGTTTATGTCTATTTATGACCGTAAATTCTAAACCCTGAAGCATTTTATTATGCTTTTACCCTCTCATAAAATGAAAGGTTCTTTTACAGTTCTGTTTTCAACTCCAAATTATTTATATTATTTATTCAAAAATTATACTCATTTTTCAATAATTTAGTTATTTGTATGTTTATATGAATAAGACATATTCTTTTGAAAAAAAATTCAAAAATGATATCAGATTTTTAATTTCTTCTACTGCTTACCAGTTATGCTATTATTCTTTTTTATAGAATTTTACCGAAAATTTTACACCTCCGTAATTGTCAGAAATTACAGATTCTAAATTTGAAGATCCCGAAATTGTAACTTACAATTAGAAAAATTTTATTTATTAAGAAATAAATTTTTTTTACCAGTACATTTGTTGCATTTCAGATATCGAAAAAAGGACGAGCTACATATGTCGTAAAACTTTCAAACATCTGGAAAGGATTCAAAATCACAAATAAAAATTTCTCCAATTTTGTAACTATAAATTTATAAATTGAGAATTTGCATTCTACATATTTTAACGATTACACGTATCTAATTTTTTTATGAAAAAAAATAACATTATTTATAATGAATTATTGTTATTTAATCTTATTCATTTTAAAAATTTTTTAGATATTTATAGGTTTGTGAAAAACGAAAGATTTATAATTTTTCTATTTTAAATTTAAAATTTAAAAATTGCAAAATTTTTGAGTCAAAAAACTTTTGGATTATCGAAGCCATAAATAAAAAAAATATTCTGATATCCTTACGCGTTAAATAAACTCAAACAGGAAGCGCTAGGATGGACCATGTCCATTCACTCATCGTCGACCAGAAATTTCACGCCTCTGTCAAAAATTAAATATTTATAAGAGTAGCTCATTTACCATACTACATTTTTATGTTTTAATTACGCTCTGATTCGCTCGGCTTCTTCGTCTGAGGGTCCAAAGAAGGACGCCAGGGCGCAGGCGGGTTTCTGCCATGGGCACAGCTGAGGGTTGTACAACGAGGGAAAAAGGGTGGATGGGATTCCCACCCTCTCATGGTGGAACCTGTCTGCCTAGGAGCCGAATTAGGACATCAAGGGACATCTCACGGCGCAGCGAGCGAATTACAACATGGATCTCATTATCGATGAATGGGATCCGACAATCAAGGAGAGAGACAGGAAATTTTCGGAAGAGCGTCCGAATTTCCACGAACGTCGCTCCTTCTTCCTGGTTGAGCCTTTGCGGGTAACAGTTGGTTCCGCAACCAAAAGTTTTAATAAGACTTTCTTGTTTAAGTTAGAGTCAGAGAAGACTCCTTTTTTTTATAATAATTTCGTACGAAATTAAATTCTGCGTTGGCCGGAATTGGCCCTGTGTCGTCGAATTTATAATAAATGGGTAAGCGACTCATATTATTAAAATTATAATTATCCGCCATGTGCTCATGGCCACTGGCGGCTCGACCGTCCATATGAAAATTTAATAATTATTACTTAAATTGTCCGGCCCTAGAATGGCCATATATTTACGAATATCTTGCACGGTCTCAGTTTCAACTTTAGTAATCTTATTGTTTTGTGGATTTCTGGTCGGCATAATTTCCTCCTTCAGAAGCTATATTTTGTAAAATATTGGGACAAGAGTCCTCTTTTCTGAATTGCTAATTCTTATTAAATAAATTTATGTTTATTTTTATTACTTTAATCTGTGCTTTATTTATTTAAAATGGGGGGAAAACTCCAGGGGAAGCTCCCCTCGTTTTTACTTTTCAGTACTGGGCCAGCGTTGGTTGCTCGTCGGCTCACGCCCATCTCCGCCTAACAGAGCTGGCCGGCGGATTTTGAAGTCGAAGGAGATTTGTTCTAAATAGAAGGACGGCAGTGATTTATTCACTAAATCGCTGCCTGGCGCATCCCGGACGGGATAAAGTTCAGCTATTTCGAATCTCAATTTCAAATAATTAATTTTATTAAAAACTCCTTTGGTTTCCTTTTTTTACTTGCTATGTTATAACCGATATATTTCACAAGTAACTTAAAGCTTAGCAAATATTGAGACTTGCTCAAACTGGTTTAGATTTATTTCCATTTATCCACATTTATTAATTTATAAAATTAGGTAAAAACAAACAAACGGTTATAGCATCTATATATTCCAGTTCAACGTATTTATGATCCTATTAAAACTTAAATAAGTACTCCTGAAATTTAAAGGGACTACCTACACGGAGCAAAAAGTGAAACCTGGCATTGTTAGAGTAAAAATGACTAAAAAATGTCGAACCAGCCATATTTTGGATACATTTTAGGTATACCCTATCGGCAGGGAAATCGGTTACTCGGAGATTTTTGGAGTTACTATTAGGAACTTGTTGTTTGTTTTTAAAAATATAAAATGGCGGGTCCAATATGGCGTCCGAAAAATTGAAAAAACTTTAGATGTGCCTAACATTGGTTACTCAGGGGTTTTTGGGGTCGTTGATTACGAATCTAATATCAGTATTCCAAAATTAAAAATGGCGGATCCAATATATGGAGGACGTATTCACGACACACTGGGCTCATTTTATTTAAAAGTAAGATAATTTTTTATTGATATTAGTTGCCTCCTGCCTCACCACAACTGCATGCTTGAAAAAGACTAGTCTTCGAATCAATATAGTATTAAATCCAAACTTAGAATTTTCGGTTCGCGTAATATCGAAAAAATTTGTTATTGTTTTTGATATTTTGCGTGACTTTTTTTTTCTCATCACAAATCCTTACATCTTTCTTCTGCATATCTTTTGAATATAGTATTTCATTATTTTCATCCTTATCATGGCATATCTTCTATTTCAATTTCGATCTTTGACGATAACTTTTTTTATATTCAGTTTTACTTTTTTTAATTTTCTGATTAGAGGTGTTAACAATTTTTGTCTGGCTCACTATTCTGTGTAATTTCTCATTCTTATCATCTCCTCCTACTTTTGTAAGATACTTTAATTGACTTTCAACATTTTTCTTACTAGAAACATAGACATCTGTTTCCCTACTTACGTCTTTCATAAGTAACATTTGTCTTTCATTAAATTCATCAATTATTATTTGTCATTTTAAATTAAGCCCTTGTTACGTCTGACGTACACAAACCCTTACAATATATCCTACTTCCTCGTTTTAAATAGTTTCAAAATAATGAATCTAATTTGGAATGAGGATTAAGTCAATGAGAGTACTAAAATTGGTTGTAGAATATTTATTTATTACGAGTTGAGAATTTACAATATGATTTTATAAATTGAGCCTTACTTTTGAAAGATGAAAAGATTGTCGTTGAAACTCGAAAACGAAGGCAAGCGATAAAGCAGGAGTAGACTTGAAGTAGATTAGGAGCTGGGTAAACAGACGGAGATCCTAATCACTGGATGCCGATGCAGGTGAATTCTTGTTAAGAATAGAAACTTCTTGCAGGAGACTTAATAATTTGTATTTCTCACATCAACAGTGTGAATGTCCGAGATCCGAATTTGAACTTATGTGTTGGAATATAGTAAGACAGTTTACACTTGTAAGATTGTAAAACTGCAAGTTACACGTGAATAATTGAATGATGAATTTAGGTCCGTAATTAGTTATACATCAATGAGGTAACACTTTATGTGAGATGGTAAGATCGATGTGCAGAAGACTCGCACTGATGTACTGACTATTGTAAAGACTCAAACTTGAGTGTAATACTACACGTGAGATGGTAAGATCGCTGTAGACACTGTCGGATGTTATGACTATTGTACACTGTCGTTATCATTTTGTTGGTCTAATTTATATTAAAGAATTGGGAAGAAAAATGACCGATTTTCCTACTCGCCGTTTCTTCGAATTGAAGAGTCTAAACATGATGCTTTTTACTTTTCTCTTGCGTCCCCGCTCTCTTGGCGTAGATCTCAATTTTTAGAAAGATTAAAAAATGACCGATTTCTCTACTCTTCGTTTCTTTGAATTAAAGAGTCTAAACATGGCGCTTCTTGCTTCCCCCTTGTGTCTCTGTTTCCTCGCGTAGATCTTACCATGATCTTTCTCTTTTGTATTTCCTGCGCCCGCTCTCCCGAATAGATACCACAGCTACTTCTTCCGTGCATTATAGTCCAGTCAAATTGTCGTTCAAAAAGCCTCAATAAAACAATAATTCCGATATGGCCAATTTTTTTTGGATTCGATAGGGGGATGTTTGCTGAGCTTAAATCCAAGTTTGTGACCTCTGGGGGAGGTAACTTTGTCCGCCATCTTGAAAAAAGGGGTGAAAATTTGTTTTCAAAATAATCCAAAATCTATGCCATTAACGAAAAAAAACTATGAAGACAAATTCATAGTAAATAAAATTGCCTATCACTTTTGTTTAGAACATTTTTTTCCAAGACTTTTATTTCTCGCTAAATATTGCAAAAAGTGAAAAATAAGAGTTTAAAAAATTAAATTTTGCATTTTTATCGCCTATTGTTCAATTTGTTGTAAAAAAACTTATTATAAAAGATGAAGATAACTTAAAATTAAACAACTTTCGATTTAACTTTTTTTAAATAAAATTAATAGTTAAGGCTGGAGAGCGCAGCAAAGAGCGCAAATGCCTAAATTGCAATGCATAACCGTCTTACCAAGTGGATCTTTCAATCTCATTTTTGAAAGGAATGCATTATTTTAGATCACAATTTTATTTTTTTATTCGATAGGGGGATGTTTACTGAGTTTAAATCCAAGTTTGTGACCTCTGGGGGAGGTAACTTTGTTCGCCATCTTAAAAAAAGGGGTGAAAATTTGTTTTCAAAATAATCCAAAACCTATGCCATTAACGAAAAAAAAGTAAGAATACGAATTCATAGTAAATGAAATTGCCTATTACTTTTGTTCAAAACATTTTTTTCCAAGACTTTTATTTTTCGCTAAATATTGCAAAAAGTGATAAAATAAGAGTTTAAACAATTAAATTTTGCATTATTCTCGACTATCGTTCAATTTGTTGTAAAAAAAACATATTATAAAAGATGAAGATAACTTAAAATTGAACAACTTTCGATTTAACTTTTTTTGAATAAAATTAATAGTTAAGGTTGGAGAGCTGTTTGCTGAGCTTAAATCCAAGATTGTCGCCTCGAGGGGTGCTAACTGTTCCGACATTTTTTTCTAATAATAACTGATAATCTATCGCATTTATGAAAGAAATTAAAGAATATAAATTGATTTTAAGACCAAAATTTTTATATAAATAATTGTCTCGCTTTTTCTACGTGAGTACCAACAGCAATGCTCTCTTTTTTTCGTTAATTACTATGAAAACAAATTTTCACCCCTTTTTTTCAAGATGGCGGACAATGTTACCTCCCCCAGAGGTCACAAACTTGGATTTAAGCTCAGTAAACATCCTCCTATCGAATAAAAAAATAAAATTGTGATCTAAAATAAAATAATTCCGTTCAAAAATGAAATTGAAAGATCCACTTGGTAAGACGGTTATGCATTGCAATTTAGGCATTTGCGCTCTTTGCTGCGCTCTCCAGCCTTAACTATTAATTTTATTTAAAAAAAGTTAAATCAAAAGTTGTTCAATTTTAAGTTATCTTCATCTTTTATAATATGTTTTTTTACAACAAATTGAACGATAGTCGAGAAAAATGCAAAATTTAATTGTTTAAACTCTTATTTTTTCACTTTTTGCAATATTTAGCGAGAAATAAAAGTCTTGGAAAAAAATGTTCTGAACAGACGTTATAGGCAATTTTATTTACTATGAATTCGTATTCTTACTTTTTTTTCGTTAATGGCATAGGTTTTGGATTATTTTGAAAACAAATTTTCACCCTTTTTTTCAAGATGGCGAACAAAGTTACCTCCCCCAAAGGTCACAAACTTGGATTTAAACTCAGTAAACATCCCCCTATCGAATAAAAAAATAAAATTGTGATCTAAAATAATGCATTCCTTTCAAAAATGAGATTGAAAGATCCACTTGGTAAGACGGTTATGCATTGCAATTTAGGCATTTGCGCTCTTTGCTGCGCTCTCCAGCCTTAACTATTAATTTTATTTAAAAAAAGTTAAATCGAAAGTTGTTTAATTTTAAGTTATCTTCATCTTTTATAATAAGTTTTTTTACAACAAATTGAACAATAGGCGATAAAAATGCAAAATTTAATTTTTTAAACTCTTATTTTTCACTTTTTGCAATATTTAGCGAGAAATAAAAGTCTTGGAAAAAAATGTTCTAAACAAAAGTGATAGGCAATTTTATTTACTATGAATTTGTCTTCATAGTTTTTTTTCGTTAATGGCATAGATTTTGGATTATTTTGAAAACAAATTTTCACCCCTTTTTTCAAGATGGCGGACAAAGTTACCTCCCCCAGAGGTCACAAACTTGGATTTAAGCTCAGCAAACATCCCCCTATCGAATCCAAAAAAAATTGGCCATATCGTAATTATTGTTTTGTTGAATGTGTAATTTGACTGGACTATTAGAAAATATATGAAGCGTGCCATAGTTTGTAATTCGTAAAATATTGTTTCTTCTTCCAGATAGCTAGGCTAGCGGCATGCTTGACATCTTGTAAGACATTATCTTTCTCTTTTCAGCATTCTCAATTATAAAATCTTTTCTACTCTTGTCTAATATTCATATACAATATTAAACAAAATGATATACAATGATAACAATTCTCATATTTATGAGAATTAAATATAGACACAAATAATAGTGTTTATAACAATATATACACTGTAAAAAATTTTGGAATTTTCTCCGATGAATTAGTAGGAAATTATTCCGAAACTGGTAGGTAATACATGTTTCCGAATATTTTGTAGGAAAAATTTCCGAAAATATTTATCCACAGAAAACCGGAAATTATTCCACAAACTTCGGAAAAATTTCCAATCAAAACGGATTTTTAGCCTATAGCAGTAGGAAATATTTCCGAATGGAATCGGAAAAATACATTTTCCACAAAAAACCGGAAATTATTCCTTATACTTCGGGAAGATTTTCAATCAAATCGGATTTTTATCCTATATACTACTCCTAGGTATATTTTTTAAAAAATAAAAATGACTTAATTAGTTTCTCCTAATTATTTTATTTATTATAATTATGAAAAATTTATTTATGTGAAGAACAAATGTTATTTTATACTTCTACTAAAAGGAACTCCTAGTTTCATTTTTTTAAAAATACAAATGACTTAACTAGTTTCTCCTAATTATTTTATTTATTATAATTATGAAAAATTTATTTATGTGAAGAACAAAAATTATACTAAAAGATTGTTGATACAGAACTAATAGATATAACATGTTATTGTTATAAAAATTTTGTTTTACATATTTATTACTATTATATTTTAATATTTAATTCTTCTGTTTAATTTATAAAAAAAAACTTGTTTTGAGAATTGTTTGCATTTTAAAAATATTACTTTTATTAATTTAAATAAATGAAATTGTTTAAAAAGTTAATCAATTTATTTGTATTCATTTTATTGAAGTTAATCAATTTGTTTGTATTCATTTTATTGATAACCTGTATCCGAGCCTGTATTTTTTTATCATTTTTAAATATCGATTAATTATTGTTCTGAATTATTTTTTCTAATACATATAATTTAATCTTATACTAATTTGTTTGGACCAGTTAATATTGTTAAGAATATTTACTTATTTAATTTCTTGGTAATTTAGTAACGATAAATAATTTCTTTACCAAATAAATTTAATCTTATGTTAATTTCAATCAGAAAAAAAGTAAACATTGTTAGTAATGATTGTAATAAAATTTTAAATTTTAATATTAGAAATGTTTTCTATCTTTGAATGTTTCTTAATAATATAAACAGATATACAGATTATACAAAAAATGAAAATTTCACCGAATATAAATTATCTTGTTTCAGATAAATATTTTCAAATTTTATTTGGATAAGATTCTTAAAAATCTTCTCCAAAAACATGTCTTAATCTTTAAAATAATGAATTCACAAAAAAATTGTCGAAAGGAATTTATTGCCATTCTCCTTTTGGTGAAAATATGTGTGAGTGTCACATGCCGGTAATGCTAACTAAATATATAGTGCAGGCGCTGGGTGGACTTGAGTATGCAAAATATGAGGGCGGGTATTTGACAATTGGAATATGTAGAGGACTTTCCCCCAAATCAGAAAAGCCATGTTGCCCCTAAAAATTTTGGTCGAGTTAGCCGCCATTTTGATTTAAAGTTTGAAATTTGTTTTTTTAAATATTTCAGTAATTAACAATATAACAAAATTTTTGTATAGACATTTTTTGTAGAAAACAATGTGATATACAACTTTTATAACAAACTTTTTTTCATAACTCGAATTATAAAAAAGTTATAAACAAAAAACAGGTAAAAAAAAAGGGATGAAATTGTTAAAACTTATTTTACGCTTTTATTAATAATTTTTATAGAAAAATAGTTTAGATAAACTTTAAAGAGTATTTTCTAACGATTCATTTGAGTGATATAGTTATTAAATATCTTTATTTTTGTAGATTTTACAGAGCCGCAAAGGCAGTTAAGTTTGAAAAAAAGGCTATCAAAGGCACGTTTGCCCTAAAAGTCTGACAATATACAACGCAAAACGTACGAATATATTTTAATCCAAATATGAGGGCGGATATTTGACTATTGGAATATGTAGAGGACCTTCCCCCGAGTCAAAAAAATCATGTTGCCCCAAAAAATTTTGGTCGGGTTAGCCGCCATTTTAATTTAAAGTTCGAAGTTTGTTTTTTAAATTATATCAGTAATTAACAATAAAACAAAATTTTGGTACAAACATTTTATGTAGAAAATAATGTAATCTACAACTTTTATTTAAACCTCTTTTTCATAACTCGAATAATAAAAAAGTTATAATTAAAAAACAGGTTAAAAAAAGAGATGAAAATCTTTAAACATATTTTCCCATTTTATTAATAATTTTAATCGAAAAATAGTTCAGATAAATTTTAAAGAGTATTTTCTAACGGTTTATTTGAGTGGTATAGTTTTTAAATATCTTTATTTTTGTAGATTTTACACAGCCACAAAGGCAGTTAAATTGGAAAAATAAGGGCCTTCAAAGGCCGTTTACACTATATGTTCGCGGGCCTTTATAAACGGGCCTTTGAAACCCCTTATTTTTGCAATTTAACTGCCTTTGTGGCTGTGTAAAATCAACAAAAATAAAGATATTCAAAAACTACACCACTCAAATATATCGTTAGAAAATACTCTTTAAAATTTATCTGAACTATTTTTCGATTAAAATTATTAATAAAATGGGAAAATATGTTTAAAGATTTTCATCTCTTTTTTTAACCTGTTTTTTATTTATAACTTTTTTATTATTCGAGTTATGAAGAAGAGGTTTGAATAAAAGTTGTAGATTTAATTATTTTCTACATAAAATGTTTGTACCAAAATTTTGTTTTATTGTTAATTACTGAAATAATTTAAAAAACAAACTTCAAACTTTAAATCAAAATGGCGGCTAACCCGAACAAAATTTTTTGGGGCAACATGGTTTTTTTGACTCGGGGGAAGGTCCTCTACATATTCCAATAGACAAATATCCGCCCTCATATTTGGATTAAAATATATTCGTACGTTTTGCGTTGTATATTTTCAGACCTTTAGGGCAAACGTGCCTTTGATAGCCTTTTTTTCAAACTTAACTGCTTTTGCGGCTCTGTAAAATCTACAAAAATAAAGATATTTAACAACTATATCACTCAAATGAATCGTTAGAAAATACTCTTTAAAGTTTATCTGAACTATTTTTCTATAAAAATTATTAATAAAAGCGTAAAATAAGTTTTAACAATTTCATCCCTTTTTTTTACCTGTTTTTTGTTTATAATTTTTTTATAATTCGAGTTATGAAAAAAAGTTTGTTATAAAAGTTGTATATCACATTGTTTTCTACAAAAAATTTCTATACAAAAATTTTGTTATATTGTTAATTACTGAAATATTTTAAAAAACAAATTTCAAACTTTAAATCAAAATGGCGGCTAACTCGACCAAATTTTTTAGGGGCAACATGGCTTTTCTGATTCGGGGTAAGGTCCTCTACATATTCCAATTGTCAAATACCCGCCCTCATATTTTGCATACTCAAGTCCACCCAGCGCCTCGTCTAATAATAGGACCAAAATTTATGAGAGTCTTTTGTTGAAGGGCGATGCCATTGCGAGGGTTCATCTGCACGTGGCTACCAAACGAAACTTGAGATCACCAAGTTCTTTGAAAAGAGAATTTCATAGCCAAGATTGCTCAATGGTTAGGTGCTCGTATCGTAATATGCGTATTTGCGTTTAGCGTTAGGGTTAGTGCGTTCGAATCTCAGTGTCGCTAGGATTTTTCCAAAATTTCGTATGTATGCGTTTAGTTGCGTTTAAGGTATAAATAAAATGTTAATTAATAATCAAATGTAATTTCACCACAACACAACAATTGAATTAAATACGTATGTAAAAACAAACACAAATCCCATACTGTAAAATATAAATTTCCTTAATGTTTTAAATCTGTTGATTTGATTTTTATTATTGAATAATCAATGGGATTTTTTTTATCAGGATAAACATATTTCTTTATTACAACTGTATATGTAATGTTTCACATATGAGTTGGTTCAGGCTATATAATAGTCAACCACCCAGTTTGGTTAGAAACAAATTTTCGTTTATTTATTAGACCCAACCCTTTTTTTCCGTGTACAAAATTTGAAAAATTACCGGAAATTATTCAAATTTTGTACACAGAAAAAAAGGGTTGGGTTTAATAAACAAACGAAAATTCATTTCTAACCAAAGTGGGTGGTATATGAAACATTACATGTACAGTTGTAATAAAGAAATATGTTTATCCTGATAAAAAAAATCCCATTGATTATTCAATAATAAAAATCAAATCAACAGATTTAAAACATTAAGGAAATTTATATTTTACAGTATGGGATTTGTGTTTGTTTTTACATACGTATTTAATTCAATTGTTGTGTTGTGGTGAAATTACATTTGATTATTAATTAACATTTTATTTATACCTTAAACGCAACTAAACGCATACATACGAAATTTTGGAAAAATCCTAGCGACACTGAGATTCGAACGCACTAACCCTAACGCTAAACGCAAATACGCATATTACGATACGAGCACCTAACCATTGAGCAATCTTGGCTATGAAATTCTCTTTTCAAAGAACTTGGTGATCTCAAGTTTCGTTTGGTCGCCACGTGCAGATGAACCCCCGCAATGGCATCGCCCTTCAACAATAGACTCTCATAAATTTTGGTCCTATGGTTTAGTTAGCATTACTGGCATGTGACACTCACACATATTTTCACCAAAAGGAGAATGGCAATAAATTCCTTTCGACAAATTTTTTGTGAATCCATTATTTTAAAGATTAAGACATTTTTTTGGAGAAGATTTTTAAGAATCTTATCCAAATAAAATTTAAAAATATTTATCTGAAATAAGATAATTTATATTCGGAGAAATTTTCATTTTTTGTATAATCTGTATTACAATCATTACTAACAATGTTTACTTTTTTTCTGATTGAAATTAACATAAGATTAAATTAAGTTGGTAAAAAAATTATTTATCGTTACTAAATTACCAATAAATTAAATAAGTAAATATTCTTAACAATATAAACTGGTTCAAACAAAATAGTTTAAAATTAAATTATATGTATTAGGAAAAATAATTGAGAACAATAATTAATCGATATTTAAAAATGATAAAAGAATACAGGCTCGGATACAGATAATCAATAAAATGAATACAAACAAATTGATTAACTTCAATAAAATGAATACAAATAAATTGATTAACGTTTTAAACAATTTCATTTATTTATATTAATAAAAGTAATATTTTTAAAATGCAAACATTGCTCAAAACAAATTTTTTTTTATGAATTAAACAGAAGAATTAAATATTAAAATATAATAGTAATAAATATGTAAAACAAAATTTTTATAACAAAAACATGTTAGATCTATTAGTTCTGTATCAACAATCTTTTAGTAAAAGTTTTGTTCTTCACATAAATAAATTTTTCATAATTATAATAAATAAAATAATTAAAAGAAACTAATTAAGTCATATTTATTTTTAAAAAAAAGAAACTAGGAGTTCCTTTTAGTAGGAGTACAAAATAACATTTGTTCTTCACATAAATAAATTTTTCATAATTATAATAAATAAAATAATTATGAGAAACTAATTAAGTCATTTTTATTTTTAAAAAAATGAACCTAGGAGTTACTTTTAGTAGGAGTACAAAATAAAATTTTCTTAGATTGAGCAATATATTATGCACAAGTTAAAAATCCGTTTAGTTTGGAAATTTTTCTGAAGTTTGAGGAATAATTTCCGGTTTTTTGTGGAAAATGTATTTTTCCGACTGCATTCAGAAATGTTTCCTTTTACCATAGGTTAAAAATCCGTTTTGTTTGGAAATTTTTCCGAAGTTTGAGGAATAATTTCCGGTTTTTTGTGGAAAATGTATTTTTCCGACTGCATTCGGAAATATTTCCTTTTACTATAGGTTAAAAACCCGTTTTGTTTGGAAATTTTTCCGAAGTTTGAGGAATAATTTCCGGTTTTTTGTGGAAAATGTATTTTTCCGACTGCATTCGGAAATATTTCCTTTTACTATAGGTTAAAAATCCGTTTTGTTTGGAAATTTTTCCGAAGTTTGTGGAATAATTTCCGGTTTTATGTGAGAAAAGTATTATTCCGACTCCATTCGGAAATATTTCCTACTACCATAGGATAAAAATCCCATTTGATTGGAAATTTTCCCGAAGTATAAGGAATAAATTCCGGTTTTTTGTGGAAAATGTATTTTTCCCATTCCATTCGGAAATATTTTCTACTACTGTAGGTTAAAAATCCGTTTTGCTTGGAAATTTTCCCAAAGTTTGTGGAATAATTTCCGGTTGTATGGGAAAAAAGTATTTTTCCGACTCCATCCGGAAATATTTCCTACTACTATAGGCTAAAAATCCGTTTTGATTGGAAATTTTTCCGAAGTTTGTGGAATAATTTCCGGTTTTCTGTGGATAAAGTATTTTTCCTCCTCTTTTCGGAAATTTTTCCTACAAAATATTCGGAAACATGTGTTACCAACCAGTTTCGAAATAATTTCCTACTAATTAATCGGAGAAAATTCCGAAATTTTTTACAGTGTAGGTTACGAACGTAACACCTTTGACGATATTTTGTTTTTGATATTCTGCACGACTTTTTTTACTTATCTCACTACATTCGCGAGAAACTATTAATTTGTCAGAATTATTATCTCCCCTTTCTTCTTTAACAGCACTTTCTATGTGGTTTTTATTAGAAAAATTAAAATCTGTTTCGCTACTTAAACATACATCTTCCACAACTGATATTTCAGTTTCTTTGTTATCAATTTTTTTCGTTTTAATTTCATCATCTATCTTCTATCTATATCTATAAAATCCAAGTTTTGTTTGTACATTGCTTCGAATTTAAAAATTCATGTATAATTTTTCATTTCAAGTTGTAAACTCCAAAAATCACATTAAAAAAGTTTTTGTCTGTCTGTCTGTCTGTCTGCACCAAAACTTTGTTCGGGCATCACGCGGGAACGACTCGACCGAATGAAGTGAAATTTTGTGTGCAAATGTCTATTAGCCTAACTAAGGATCTCCAATTTACAGACTTCAAAAATATTAATTAGAACCTGAGATATGCCAGTGTGCCACATAAGTACACATACACATGCATAGAAAAGCATTTTTTGACGTTTTGCAAAAAATGTGTGTATTTTCGTATTATTATAGTTCATTAATATTGAAATTCATTTTTGGGCCCAAATTAAAAATGTATTTTTTTACACTTCAGACATGAAAATCTTTTAAAATATCAGAAATTTTGTAATTCTGTAATTAATAATACAACTGTTCATTTTTGGGGCCAAAATAAAAATTGGGCCTTATAAGACCCAAAATAGAAAATGAAGTTTTGTACACCTCTGACCTGAAAATCCTTTGAAACATAAGAAATTTTGTAACTAAAAACAGAGCTGTTTATTTTTGTCCCTAAAATACAGATTGGGCCTTATAGGACTCAAAATACACAATTCTCCTATGTTGTAAGTTTAAAGTTTTTTTCAATTTCATAAAATATGCAAATAATAGTATATCAAATTACTTTTGGAAGTGAAATAACGATTGGGCCTTATAAGACCCAAAATAAAAAATGTAGTTTTGTACACTTCAGACATGAAAATCTTTAAAATATAAAAAATTTTGAATGTTTGTCTGCCCTATTGAAACCGCCAATTTGAATTTTGAAAATTGTGAACGGATTCCGAATCAGCGACCCCGAAAACACCTTTGTACTAAGTTTCATAAATTTCGGCAAAAATTTTGCATTTTTGTCCACCATATTGTTCACTTTTGTCTCTAAATAAAAATTGGGCATTATAGCATTATATAACATTTTAATGAAACTTGATACGCTTATGTATCTTAATGCGCCAATTACGAAAATAATAGTGAAAATCAGCGCAAATTTGATTATTATGATAAAAACCATAAAAAAACTACCATAATAATTCATAATTTTTTGAACTTATCTCATAAAATATTTAAAATTTCAAAAAAATATTTTAGACAAAAGTTGTAGATCGAATAAAATTAGACGTTTTGTGTTGTATATACTCTTTACCAAAAGTTAACAGTTTTCTAAAAAAAAAATACAAAAACGTGTCAACGACGATGAAAATAGTCTACATGAATAGGCTACCTATCAAATTTTATTTTAAAACAGTTTTTATTCCTTATGACACCCGAATCACCCTGTATTAGTTTAAAAACAATTCAGTTTGTTATAGCACATCAACCACCCGGTACCCCTGTTAAATAAACCCAACTAATTATGGAATATCAACGCCTGCTTCATCTCCGTTAAAAGGGCCTTATAAGACCCAAAATAAAAAAGCAATTCGACACAATTCTGTTTACAAATTTTTATAACAAATCAAAAAACGCGTAAAAGATTAAGTCACAATTGACTTTTTTGTCTAAAATTAGAATTGGGCCTTATATTGCCTAAAGTGGAAAATGTTGTTTGATACAATACTCTAAAATCTAAATACACATTTTAAGTTGTACATATTTTTTACTAACAGTAAATAATTTTTTAAAAAATACAAAAAACTGTGAAGGAAGATGAAAAGAGTCTATAGTTATATTATTTCTGAACAATGAACAATAGTCTGATACGTCTGAAAACTGAAACAAATGTAATCTGTGTATTTTGATATAAAAATAGTTTCAATTTTTTATGACACCCCAACCACCCTGCATCTGTTTAAAAAATTTTATTTCTTATAGCACCCCAACTCCCCTGTATTCGTTAAAAAAATTCAACTTATTATAACTGAACTCCTCTTTTATCCGTTTAAATTAGGTTGAAATTATAAAAAGAGTAAACATGTGATTATAAAAATAATTTTTTTACACAAAATTCTATTATTTATTTTGTTGAGTCACATATGTGGAATTTTCCATTACATGTGAAAATATTTATTTCATTGTAGAGTTTAATGAAAGATATTCTAGATCTTATAAAAATACATATTTCATGTTTTATACATTTTTTATCAAAATGTGTCAACGACCATGAAAATAGTCTGTAGTTATATTATTATTGAACGTTAGTCCGGTAAACTAAAACAATTGTTACCTATGTAATTAGATTTAAAAACAGATTCCAATTTTTATAGCACATCAAACCCCTGCATCCTTTAAAAAGAATTAGTCTTATTATGACACTAACCTAAGTATTTTTATCAGAAGTACAACTATTGTCTAAAATATTTTTTGAAATTAAGAATATTTTATGAGATAACAGCAAAAAAACCATAAAATGTATTTGTTTTTTGCTTTTTAACATTATAATAAAATTTGCGTCAATTTTCATCATATTTTAGTTATCGTAATCTGCGCATCAAAATATGTAAGCATACGCAGTTTTAAATAAATAGGAAATATGTGTTAATCTAAAAGTTTATATTTTTATTTTGCATGTAAAAATATTTTTTTTTGCGTGGAATTTAATCAAAGATATTAAAAAATAAAAATTTTTTGAAGAGATTTATGTTACTAAGAAAAGTTTATTTCAAATACGTTTTGCTCGGAAATAATTTATGTCACAAAAGTATATTATGTACCAAGGGTGGAAACCCCGAGTTTTTTAATGAGAACATTGTGTGAGTCAATAAACAAGGTCCACCCGCGGTTAAAACGTTATTTTCTTTTACAAACGCAAGTCTTTGTGCATGAGTGGAAGAAAATATTTTCTGTCAGAAAATACTTTTTGTCAAAAAATCAGTTTCTGTAAGAAAATACTCTTTGTCAAAAAATACTTTCTTTCAAAAAATACTGTTGGTGGCGCGCCACACAGTGGTCTGAAACCCGATTCTAGCTGGACAAAACTATTCACTCAAGAACGCTTTGATACAATTTTACGCCACTTTGTTTCTAGCAGTTTTTGAGGCCGCTGATTACAAATATGAAGTCAGATTTCAAAAATTCAAAATGGCGGATCTAATATGGCGGACCAAAAAATTACGAAATCATTGTATTTTACTAAAACATGGTATTTTAAGGTTTTTGAGGTCGCTGATTAAGAATCTGTTGTTATATTTTAAAAATTCAAAATGGCGGATTCAATATGGCTGACCTAAAAATAAAAAAATTGGTTTATTTTAGTATAACGAGAAATTTAAGGGTATTTGAGGGTATTTAAGGGTATTTCGTAACCAGGTCGCTGATTACGAATCTCAAGTCAGATTTCAAAAATTCAAAATGGCGGATTCAATATGGCGGACCAAAAAATTACGAAATCATCACGCAGAAAAATCGAGAATTCAAGAATTATATTGAAGCCTAAATTAATTGCAGTAAATAGTTGGTTAACTATACTCAGTACTGTTATACTAGAATGATTCCTGTTATATTGGACTAAGTCCTAGTAGTGGAGCAATTCATATCCATCACAACGTTCCCGAAATCATACATGTGCGGACTAGGAGTGAGTCCCAAACTTTTCACCTTTAAGCGCAAGTGGTATATAATTCAGTGCTTTTTAACTGTAATGAGTTTCAAATATACAGCACTGCTTTGCTGTAATTCGTGATGGAAATGAATTGCTACGCTAATAGGACTCAGTACCGTTTTTTTAAACTCGATTTTTCTCCGTGATTGTATTTTAGTTAAAAATGGTATTTTAAGGTTTTTGGGGTCGCTGATTACGAATCTGCTGTTAGATTTTAAAAATTCAAAATGACGGATTCAATATGGATGACCCAAATATTACAAAATTGGTTTATTTAAACATAACATTGTATTTAAAGGTTTTTGAGGTCGCTAATTACGAATCTGAAGTCAGATTTCAACAATTAAAATGGCGGATCCAATATGGCGAACTGAAAAATGAAGACATTAATTTATTGTAATATAACATGGTATTTAAATGTTTTTAAGGTTGCTGATTACGAATCTGAAGTCACATTTCAAAAATTAAAATGGTGGATCCAATTTGGTGGACTGACAAATAAAAAAATTAGTGTATTTTAATGAAACTTGGTATCTTCAGATTCGTAATCAGCGACCTTAAAAACCTTTATATACAATGTTGTATTAAAATAAACCAATTTTGTAATATTTGAATCATCCATATTGAATTCGTCATTTTAAATTTTTAAAATCTAATAACAGATGATCGTAATCAGCGACCCCAAAAATCTTAAAATACCATGTTTTATTTAAAAACAATGATTTCTTCATTTTTTGGTCCGCCATATTGGATCCGCCATTTTGAATTTTTGAAATCTGACTTCATATTTTTAATCAGCGGCCTCAAAACTGCTAGAAATAAAATAGCATCAAAGCCTCTTTGTGCAAATATTTTTGTCCTTTTAGAATCGGGTTTTATGGCCCGCTTTAAACACAAAAATATCGAAAAGTGGCAAAAAGTGGCAAAAAGTGTTAATGGTTACGGAAACTTTAGGTCATAATTCACATTCTCCCATGAATAACTTTTTAAAAAATTTTGAATAATTTTACTTTTTCTATTTTGAAATTTGTATTATACAAGTATCAGACAAACTTACTTTTGTCGTCGGTTTTCAAATATAAACATTAAAAATAAAATAATTTATCTAACACTATCTTGTAGTGTGTGAATCAAACTATAGAATTCATATAGGATTGTTTAAAATTTGATGATTTAATAGGTCACGAGCTGCGTTTAAATAAAACTATGATTTTTAGAGCAAAATCAATTGTGCGTGAGTTTACGCAAGTACAAGCATTAATAAAGAAATATGAATTTTTTTTAGTGATTGAATCACACAAAAACGGATGCTCTAGATATTATAAAACATAAAAATACTAAAAAAAAATTTTTTTAAAGACATCGATTTTCCGACTTTTGTCCACCTAGAATCAGGTTTCAGACCACTGTGCGCCACTAGATTTCGAAAGCTAGTTTCACTATATTCTTTCTGATATTCTGCTCTAGTTTTTCTACTTTTCTTATTACCCAAATAGCACTTAATACTGCTGCAACGTTGCCTCAGTGTTGCTCATGTCCACAATGTGGCAACGTTGCAGTGCAATGTTGCAGCAACGTTGCAGTGTAATGTTGCCGCAATGTTGCAGTGTAATGTTGCCGCAATGTTGCTGCAACGTTGCAGTGTAATGTTGCCGCAATATTGTTGCAACGTTGCCGCAATGTTGCTGCAACGTTGCATTGTAATGTTGCCGCAATATTGTTACAACGTTGCGGCAACGTTGCAGCGATAGCGCCGTGCAAAATTCAAAAAATTTTAAAGTTTAAAAAGGGTACTTATTTCCTGAAATTATATTTACAGCTATATACACATACAGAGCTGTTTAATAACTCTCCAACCAAAACTAGGCCAGGAGAATTAAATACAGAAGACACATGTGACTTGAGTATTTTAGAGAGACGGAATCTGGACTCATATAAAAGCGTTGATACATCTCGCCTATGAGAAGGCTAGACAGACGCCACCCCTCTGCCACTTGTCGAAACTATATTCGTCCGCGATGGTCCTTCGCGCAAGCGGCGGGAATGTTCAAACATTTGAATTTGAAATCTTGAATCATTTAATCGAGTATTTAAAAAATAATATGACAACATCGATTAATTAAAATGCTTTAATTTATGGTGGCATTTTAATTTACTTAAAATATAGTTTACTTAGTTTTAAAGAACAACGTTAATAAATAAAGTCAATAATTAAATATTAAATTCTTGAAGATTGTAAGAAAATGGTAAAATAGTCATAAAGCCAAAAACTATTGTTCTAAGTTCATTTATTAATTTTTGGTTTTTTTATTTAAATATAATTATAAAGTTCTTAAAATGTTTTAAACCTTTTAATTTTTTAATATCTTATTTAAAATTATAAATTAAAATTTTTAATTTTAGAAACAAATATAATTTCTTTTTTGTGCTTATTTTTATAATTCTGAATAATTCGTTTTAAAAACAAAAGCTTCTTTGAAAAATTAAATTTAAATAATTGGTTAATCAGAGTTAGGTTTTAAATTTTATTGATATCTTTTGTTTTATTACCTATTTTCAACTTTTTTATTCAAAGTTTTTAGTTTTAGTAATCATCATTTTATTTAAAATTATTAATTAAAATTATTATATAAAAAAAGACATTTTTGCTTTAAATAAAAATAATTAAAATAATCAATCTTTTAAATTATAAATTTTAAATAAAATAAATAATATTTAAATCCAAACCTTAAAATAAAAAAATTCTAAAGAAGAAGACAATTTACAAATAAAATATTAAAAACAATAATAGATTGATTCTAGTTATAATTAATAATTTAATTAAATTTTATTTTTTATAATGCTTTTGCTTTTAAAAAGAACTAGTTAAAACAATAAAAGTAGTTTATTTATTTATTTCTGTTTTTCTGCAATGTTTTGTTTTAAAACAAATATTTTCTAAAAAGATAAATTTAAAGAAATAGAAAATTAAGGTTATAGTCGTAATATAGTATAAATTTTAATTTTTTTAAATTATTAAAAATTGTATAAACAACTTAAAATGTTAACACTTTAAATTCATATTTTAAAAATTTTAATTATATTTTAAAACATCAAAAAAGTTTTAATTTTTAGAGCAGACTTTAATATTTTCTGTGTATATTTGTAATATTCTACATGAGTTATCTTAAAAAAAGCATTTCTAAATAACTAAAAATAATTATAAATGACTGATTGATTAATGTTAAAATCCAGGTTTTATATAAATTTTCGTACCATTGAATATTAAATTTAAATATTTCCTAAATATCTTATTTAAAATTACAAATCAAAAAAAAAATATAAAATTAGATGTTTAGAAATTTTTTTGAGTTTTATAAAAGTTTAATTCTTAAACAATTGTTGAATAAAACAATTGTTTAATAAAATATTAAAAACAATAATAGATTGATTCTAGTTATAATTGATAATTTAATGAAATTTTATTTTTTATAATGCTTTTGCTTTTAAAAAGAACTAGTTAGAACAATAAAAGTACTTTATTTATTTATTTCTGTTTTTCTGCAATGTTTTGTTTTAAAACAAATATTTTCTAAAAAGATAAATTTAAATAAATAGAAAATTAAAATGAACTAAAAAAGTTTACTGAACACTTAAAAAAATCCAGAAATCTTGAAACATTTTAAAGAGCAAGATTTAAATTATTAAAGTTTTTAGAAAATCTTAAAATTAAAAAATGGTAAAACACCACAATCAAAAAAATTTGGTTGTTGTTGTTGTACTCTTAAAAAAACTACATTAGGTTTAAATGGATATAACCTGCATAAATATTCTCTTTGATCTTTATTTAAACAACCTTCATTAATACTATCATAAACAAAAATTTCATTTCCATCATAGTAAGTGCAAATCCAGTGACCCAAAAGTCGATTCCCACTAAGCAATATTTGAATATGTGATTTATCCTTATTAATTGCTTTTATTATTTCATCTAACATTTCTAAATATCCTGTAATTTGTTTTTGGAAACTACCACCTGATGCAAGTTCCAATAATTCCTGAAATTTATACATGTGATTGTCATTTAGCATATCCCCATTACGAATGATATCCCAATCTTTATCATTTTAATTGAAATATCTTCTCTTTAACTGAGAACTCATTTTTCAAAAACAACTTGCAAAAAAAATATTAACAAAAAATGCATCTTATTTTCTATGTCTCACGATCTAACTCCATAATCACCTCTTTATCCTACATGTCATCAAAGTGTCTTAATATTTTAAGTCTTAATGTTTTTTTTTTTCTGTATTTCATATGTTTATCTCATATCTATTTATCTCATCTCATTGTCTCATGCTATTGTCTCATATTTTTACCTAATTTCTCTCATTGTCTTATCTGTTTATCTCATATCATTGTCTCATGTTATTGTCTCATATCTTTATCTAACCTCTTTTATATAATTATATTATTAACACTTCTTTTGCACTGTAACAACTGTTTAGAAACATTAGAATCACTTTATTATTTATTAAACATTCACAATTAATTTATTTATTAAACAGTTATCAATCTCTTGTTTTATGAATCCACAATCCCATTTTATGGACACTTTTAGCATTGGGACCATTCAAGTATTACGTAAGCATGTTTTAGAGCATTATTGATACCCCCCTCCCCCAAATAAGCAACAGTAAGATTTTTGTAAACCCCCCCTCTATCTTACGTAAAATTTTTCTCTACCCCCCCTCCTTTTTTTAAATAGTTAATTTTAAGAAATTAAAAAAAGATAAATTACACAGGCCTGCAAAATTTCGTTCATGTCTGTTAAAAATAATAAGGGAGATGATTCTTGAAGATTTTTTGACGCAGAATCAGAATCTGACCTTACATTTGTAAGGTCAGATTAAGGCCCATCACGTCAGGATTTCTTGTAGTATTATCTTAAGAGGTAAAGCCACTGTAAACGCGAAAAAAACACGTTTTTTCAAGATTTTTTTTTCAATGGAAGGAAAGGGAATACAATTATAATGATTTGGAAAGTTATTATCTACAGATTGAAGTAAAAAATGACAAAATTTCAATAAAAAATATTTCAAAATGGCGGCACTGGAGCCATTTTTGTAATACATGTTTTCTTGGAGGAGCTGCGCGGCAAGCAGCACACAGAGTGCAAAATTTAATCCAGAACAAAATAAAATTTTTTTTCTTAATCTACATGAGAATAGCTAGAGAATGACGTACGGATTTTAAAAAATATTGATTTTTGTGAAATTTGGAAGCATTTGAAAAAAAAACTCATTTTTGGACCAAAAAAACCGCACTTAATTGTTTATAACAATTGTTTAAATTAAGTTATCGAAAATCTCGTACGTCATTCTCTTTGAAATGTTATTATAAAGATGTAGGAAAAAACCCGATTAAAAATATTGAAAATTGTTTGAGTTGTGCTGCTTGCCAATTTCAAAAGCCGTGTTTTGAGAAAAACGCGTTGGTGTTACACCACCAAAGACGGATAAAATTGTTAGTACATTTTTCGATTTTTTTTTGTGTAAAGAAAAGTAAGAGAATAATAATATTATAGAATATTATTAGGATATCTTAAAGTGAACAAAATCAATAATTTAGATTGAAAAATATTTCAAGATGGGGGCGATGGAAACATTCTCTCAAAGCATGTTTTGCACGAGGCGCTTCGTGCACCCAAAGTAGTTGTCGAAAAGTTTAATCCTGAAACAAAAACAGGTTCCAAACTTTTTTCCTTGCGTTCTAGAAGGTTCAAAGAATTTTTTTAGCCAATAAAAAAAAATTAATTTTTTGAAGCATCGACAGTGGCCTTACCCCTTAAATGAACAAAAAATGTCAACTTTAGCCATTTTCAAGAATTTTTGGTGGCTTACAAAATTTTTTACTTTATTTTCCTAAAAAAATTATATCATACTATATTATATTTTCCTAATTTTTGAAAACTCATTTTTGAAAACTATTTTACAATTTAAAAAATTATGCAAATTTGAAATTTTTTTATTTATTGATATAGTCTCTCTAGATTTCTGGGAGTGAGTTTTCAATCCACGAAGAATGAAAATTGAGCCACTCCCATAAGAGTGAGAAAACCACTCTAAAAGAGTGAAAGAAGAGTGAATAGAGTGAATTAGTACTCCAATTGGAGTGAAAATTTACTCCAAGCAAAAAGTGAACACACAATCTAATTTTGGAGTGAACTTCCACTCTAAGTGGAGTGGAAATTAACTGTAGTTATTCTTCTCTCACTATTTTAGAGTGGTTTTCTTACATTGGAGTAACTCATTTTTCACTTTTCGCGAAGTGAAAACTCATTCCTAGATATCTAGAGAGACTATATCTGTAAAAATTAAAAATTTCGATTCTGCATGACTTTTTTTCAAAAAAATCGTCAAATAATTTTCAAAAATTGTTTTTGAAGCTTAAGAGTAGTACTATACGACACAATATAAGTAAACAAAACAAAAAAATTTTATAAGACAAAAAATTCATGAAAATGTCCAAAATTGACATTTTTTGTCCATTTAATCTAATATTACAAAAAATCCTGACGTGATGGGCCATTTTTAAGGTCAGATTTTGTTTCTGCGTCAAAAAATCTACAAGAATGACCTCCCATTTTTTTGTAACCGACATGAACAAAATCTTGCAGGCCTGGGGTCCTATCACGTAATTTTGAAAACGAAACCAAAAACGGAAACGCAAGTTCGATTTTCAAATTTTTTTTGTGAAATTTCAGTTTGCCTTTGTGATTATTATGATTGTTGTTTGTATTATGAAAGCGTCACTATTTTGGGGTTAATAAAATTTCAAAAGTTTAAAAAATTAACCACTTCGGCTGTATGACGCCAAAATTGGCGTCATGCGTAAAATGTCCCTGAGCTGTAAAAAATTAGCAAAATGGCGTCATGACTATTTCTCGATTAATAATATCTGTTGTGATTTTTTATGTATGTAAACATAGTATTCTTATATTTTAGGATTCGGTGATCCCGAATATAATACTAAAATAGTATATTATGCATCAAGGGAGTTCTCCGAACATTTGTGCTTGACAAAAAATCGGCCTCCCGAGGTGCATATGCTATTTTCTATCACAAAGGTACGAAAATCTCGTGTTTTGTACGCGTTAGCGGGTCAGCACTCGCAGTTTTCAGGTTAGTGACGTTAGAGATAAAAAAACTTCCGAACAGTGAAAAAAACTCTCATTTTTAAAATAATTTAAATAATTTAAATAAGTAAATGAGTTTCTCATTTTTAAAATAATTTAAATAATTTAAATAAGTAAATGAGTTTTTTTCACTGTTCGGGAGTTTTTTTACCTCTAACGTTCACTGACCTAAAAACTGTGAGTTCTGCCCCGCTTAAGGCGAACGAAAACACGAGGTTTTCGTGCATGTGTGGTAGAAATTTATTTTTTTGAGGTTTTCATTGTTTTTTAGCAAATTAAATATTGACAATTTTCAATAATTTTCGCGAATGGCGTCATACGTTTATTCAGTTATTATCTTTTATTTTTGGTTTAATTTCTTTAAAAAATTTTGTAACAAATATATCGTCTCAGGATGACAGAGGAGGGGGTCCCCCTGATTGACAAAAATAAGTTTTTAATTTTTTTGATTTTAATTTTCACGGGAGTGCAAGTGCGGCGCATGAATATTTCCTAAATCTCATTTAGCCTAAATCCCATTAAGCCTAAAATCAAAAAGCCTAAAACGCATTCATCCAAAATTCCATTTAACCTAAATTGCATTTAACCTAAATTTTATTAAACCTAAATCGCGTTTAACCTAAATTCCATTAAACCTAAATTTCATTTTACCTAAATCCCATTCAATCTAAATTCCATTTAACCTAAATCTCATTTAACCTAAATCTCATTTTACCGAAATTCCATTTAACCTAAATTCCATTTAACCTACATTCCATTTAACCTAAATCCCATTTAACCTAAATCCCATTTAACCAAAATTCCGTTTAACCTAAATCTCATTTAACCTAACTTCCATTTAACCTAAATCCCATTTAACCTAAAACACATTTAGTATAAATTCCATTTAACCCAAAATGCATTTAGCCTAAATCTCACTTTATCTAAATCCCATTTAACCTAAATCTCATTTAACCTAAATTCCACTTAACCGAAATCCCATTTAACCTAAAACGCATTTAGTCTAAATTCCATTTAACCTAAAATGCATTCAGCCTAAATCCCATTTAACCTAAATTCCGTTTAACCTAAATCTCATTTAACCTAAATTCCACTTAACCTAAATCCCATTTAACCTAAAAAGCATTTAGTCTAAATTCCATTTAACCTAAAATGCATTCAGCCTAAATCTCACTTCACCTAAATCCCATTTAACCTAAATCTCATTTAACATAAATTCCACTTAACCTAAATCCTATTTAACCTAAATTCCATTTAACCTAAATCCCATTTAACCTAAATTCCATTTAACCTAAAACGCATTCAGCCTAAATCTCACTTTACCTAAATCCCATTTAACCTAAATCTCATTTAACTTAAATTCCATTTAACCTAAATCCCATTTAACCTAAAACGCATTTAGTCTAAATTCCATTTTACCTAAAATGCATTCAGCCTAAATCTCACTTCACCTAAATCCCATTTAACCTAAATCTCATTTAACCTAAATTCCACTTAATCTAAATCCCATTTAACCTAAAACGCATTTAGTCTAAATTCCATTTAACCTAAATTCCATTTAACCTAAAACGCATTGAGCCTAAATCTCACTTCACCTAAATCCCATTGAACCTAAAAATTTTTTTAATTTAAGGATAAATATAGTTGAATCAAATATAGTTTTAGGTTAAATGGGATTTAGATGAAGTGAGACTTAGGCTCAATGCGTTTTAGGTTAAATGGAATTTAGGTTAAATGCGTTTTAGGTTAAATGGGATTTAGATTAAGTGGAATTTAGGTTAAATGAGATTTAGGTTAAATGAGATTTAGGTTAAATGGGATTTAGGTGAAGTGAGATTTAGGCTGAATGCATTTTTGGTTAAATGGAATTTAGACTAAATGCGTTTTAGGTTAAATGGGATTTAGGTTAAGTGGAATTTAGGTTAAATGAGATTTAGGTTAAATGGGATTTAGGTGAAGTGAGATTTAGGCTGAATGCGTTTTAGGTTAAATGGAATTTAGGTTAAATGGGATTTAGGTTAAATGGAATTTAGGTTAAATGGGATTTAGGTTAAGTGGAATTTATGTTAAATGAGATTTAGGTTAAATCGGATTTAGGTGAAGTGAGATTTAGGCTGAATGCATTTTAGGTTAAATGGAATGTAGAATAAATGCGTTTCAGGTTAAATGGGATTTAGGTTAAGTGGAATTTAGGTTAAATAAGATTTAGGTTAAACGGAATTTATGTTAAATGGGATTTAGGCTGAATGCATTTTAGGTTAAATGGAATTTAGACTAAATGCGTTTTAGGTTAAATGGGATTTACGTTAAGTGGAATTTAGGTTAAATGAGATTTAGGTTAAATGGGATTTAGGTGAAGTGAGATTTAGGCTGAATGCATTTTAGGTTAAATGGAATTTATACTAAATGCGTTTTAGGTTAAATGGGATTTAGGTTAAATGGAATTTAGGTTAAATGAGATTTAGGTTAAACGGAATTTAGGTTAAATGGGATTTAGGTTAAATGGAATTTAGGTTAAATGGAATTTCGGTAAAATGAGATTTAGGTTAAATGAGATTTAGGTTAAATAGAATTTAGATTGAATGGTATTTAGGTAAAATGAAATTTAGGTTTAATGGAATTTAGGTTAAACGCGATTTAGGTTAAATGAAATTTAGGTTAAATGCAATTTAGATTAAATGGAATTTTGGCTGAATGCATTTTAGGCTTTTTGATTTTAGGCTTAATGGGATTTAGGCTAAATGAGATTTAGGGAATATTCATGCGCCTCGTGCAAGTCACCCCCCGCATAAAAATGACCGCCAGCGGATCATCCTAAAACGGGATATTTGTTGACAAAAATAGGTTTTAAATTTTTTGATTTGAATTTTCACGTGGTTGCAAGTACACATACAAATGACCCCCGCTGGGTCATCCTGAGACAACATATCTGTTGACAAAAATAAGTTTAAAAAAAAATGAAAATCAAGGACAATAACTCGACGCTCCCCGTTGATAACATGTTTATTAAAAAGCAAATGAAATAAAATGTTAATTTAAAAAACAGTCGAAAATCATTTTTATTAATAATTTTGTAAGATATGATTTGTATTCAATTGTTTGTTCAATTAAATGTCTGTTGAAGTTGTGTGCCACAGAATGTTAATTGAACCGAACGTACACTATAATGTTTATTTAATCAAATATATGCAATAACATTCTATTTCAATTTTCAAAACTATAATATAAAGTTAATACAAGGCTATATATGTAAAAGAGGTATTCTTTTTTAATCTTGTACCTAAAAAGTACAATTCCGCTCAAATTTTTTATATTGTTTTAATTAATAATATTTTTTTAGTTAAAAATATTAAAACCTGAATTAATAATTAAATCCCTGGTAGAAAAATTTCGTGGCGCTAGATAGGTACCAGTCTAGACTTTCAAGACCCTAAGATGACGCTAGGTATATATGTAACGCACTTTCAAGCTAGCGACTAGCCTGGAAACTAGACTAGCGCCAGTCTCGCGACTAAAATGAATTTTGAGGTTACATTTTTGTGAATTGAAAACTCGCTAGCTAGCAGTCGGCGTGGAAGCTTGTCTGGCGCCAGTCTTGCGACTAGAATGCATTTTGAGGTTAAGTTTATGTGAATTGACAATCTAGCAGAATCGATTAGAGCCATGACTGGGTCTAGATAGAATTGCAAAACTATGTTCCCAGCTTTGGTGCTAGCTATGTCTAGTTTTCCACTTGTAATTTCTACACGGGATATAATTTGAAATGATTAAATAAAAATATTAAAATTAAAAAGTTAAATTTATCTACTAAAATTTCTTTTTTTTTAAACTTTGTCATTTCATTAAAATTTAATATTATTTTTCAAAAGTTAAACATTTTCTTTTTTGAGAAATTTATTATTTTTTCCATTAAAAATTGTATTCAAAGTGAATTTTATCTAAATTATAATAATTATATTTTAATAAATTTGAAAGAAAAAATTATTATGTGTCGTATAACAATAACAATAATAATGATGATAATAATAATAAAAATGTAAGTTCATACTTTTTGCTTACCTGTATATTTTAAAGTTCATGAGTTAAATATTAAAACTTATCATAATAGCTACTAATTGTGCAATTTATAATATTTCTAAAATTATGTTCTAAATAAGAAGTTTAGAGTTCTATTTGATAATTTTATTTTGAATTGAAAAATAATCAAACACTGATTGTATGATAAAACTTATGTGGTTTTTTGTGTTTTTAAATAAATAATATATTTTGTACAGTTTGGAATCTTTTTAAGTTATTAATTATTAATATTATTAATCTCAAAAAATAAATCAAATCATTGAAAATCTGTTAGATTTAACATTATTCTTTCAGGAATTTATTTAAGCGTGTAAAATTCGTCGTAATCATTGTGATGTTATCTAGTCCATTACAAAGAATCTTATTGATTGTTCTTCACAAATTTAAATAAAATTAGGTTTAAAATCTGTTTATATTTCTTTCAAACACACCAGTTAAAAGAAATGATCGAGACTTCGATTTAACATAATTTTAAACGCCGGCGGTTCAATTGCACTATTTAGTAGCTTTGAAGACAATTTTTATTATTTAACTCACGAACTTTAAACTATACAGATAAGCAAACAATATTAACTTACATTTTTATTATTATTATTATTATTATTGAAACAAAGATATGATTACTTAAAAAGATTCCAAACTGTATAAACTGTAAAAAATATATTATTTATTTAAAAACACAAAAAACCACATAAGTTTTATCATACAATCAGTGTTTGATTATTTTTCAAATCAAAATAAAATTATCAAATAGAACTCTAAACTTCTTATTTAGAACATAATTTTAGAAATATTATAAATTGTACAATTAGTAGCTATTATGATAATTTTTAATATTTAACTCATGAACTTTAAAATATACAGGTAAGCAAAAAGTATGAACTTACATTTTTATTATTATTATCATCATTATTATTGTTATTGTTATACGACACATAATAATTTTTTATTTCAAATTTATTAAAATATATTATAATTTAAATAAAATTCACTTTGAATACAATTTTTTAATGGAAAAAATAATAAATTTCTTAAAAAAGAATATGTTTAACTTTTGAAAAATAAAATAAAATTTTAATGAAATGACAGTTTAAAAAAAATAAATTTTAGTAGATAAATTCAACTTTTTAATTTTAATATTTTTATTTAATCATTTCAAATTATATTTAATTATTAATTCAGGTTTTAATATTTTTAACTAAAAAAATATTATTAGTTAAAACAATATAAAAAATTTGAGCGGAATTGTACTTTTTAGGTACTAGATTAAAAAAGAATACCTCTTTTACATATATAGCCTTGTATTAACTTTATAATATAGTTTTGAAGATTGAAATAGAATGTTATTGCATATATTCAATTAAATAAACATTATAGTGTACGTTCGGTCCAATTAACATTCTATGGCACACAACTTCAACAGACATTTAATTGAACAAACAATTGAATACAAATCATATCTTACAAAATTATTAATAAAAATGATTTTCGACTGTTTTTTAAATTAACATTTTATTTCATTTGCTTTTTAATAAACATGTTATCAACGGGGGGCGTCCAACTGAATAAACATGACGCCATTCGCGAAAATTATTGAAAATCGTTTATATTCAACTTGCTAAAAAACAATGAAGACCTTAAAAAATTGAATTTTTAGTATTTTATTCCTAATCACCGAATCTTAAAATATAAGAATACTATGTTTACAAATATAAAAAATCACAACAGACATTTGTAAGAATGTAATTGCCTAATCTCTGATCACAATTAAGCAATTATTCTTAATTAATAAATTAAACCGGAATATTCACAATTAAAAGAAAATCTTTGAGACTCAAGACTTTAAAATCAAGGGCGCCAGCTAAATAAAGTTTAATCTATAAATTTCTATTATTTATTTAATTTTTATTTATTTAACAAAATTTATTTTATTTTTAATTATTACTTTAATAACTCAAGAGCATGAAAAACTTCCGGGAATCAGGTTGCAGGTTCGAGGTTAGAAATGCCGTTGTAAGATCAGATATTTTATAATAAATTGCCTCAAGTATGGCAAACAAAATTTATTAATCAAGATAAAACAATTTACATAAATTAGTTTTGAGAAATTTGTCTAGTTTTGACTCGATATAAACTAAATGCCGATACCGGAAAGGCTGAGCACATGTTCCGGAAGTTCACAAGAATCATTAATTTACTCAAGAATTAACAATAAAACATAAGAAAAATTCTAGTCAATTAACAGAGAAAAATTTATTCTATTCAAATCTCGTATTTAAAACTGAGAAAAAGCACTTTTTAAACTAAAAACCGAACTTTAAGCGAATCCCGGGATTCTAACCTAAAAATTGAAAAATCAGAAAACTAACACTTTGGCCACTCTTTTGTGAGAAAAGAAGAAAGGCTTACCTTCTCTACAATAGTTGATAGAACTTTTGCCATAGTTCGGTATTTAATAATAAAAAAATTTAAACAACTTAAAATATACAAATAAAACTTTAGGACAATGTGTCTTTTGATTTTATTACGATGACATTCGGAACAAGAGTGAGGAAACGGCGTCAGTATTTCTTGACTTCGATTTGTCCGACCAATCACGTAATTTAGGCTTCAGTCAAGTGATCGTACGTCAGCCGAGTTAAAAAACCATTGAAGAGACTAGTTGTTGAGGAGCCCCGGCAGCTGCCATTCCGTGCACCGGAATAATACATTTTAACTGGGAAGAGATGCTCAAAACAACCAATTTTCATAAGAAAAACCATCTCTCCCAAATCCTCAAGTTAGAGTCCACAAATGGTGCCAAACAAACAAAATTCCAAATTTTTGGAACTGTTGTGGCACTCAGAAAACTAGGCACCCACTGTCGATCCAGGCGCTCCGACAGCTGTGTCCCTCTGGCGGTCGGCGCGAAGTTCAATTCAAATTATGGACAAAGTTTTTCCCCTCTTGTCCATTAAGCAATTTATTTGCTCATAAAACAAAGAAATAAATAAACGTAATTAATAAACAAATAAAAGAAATTATTATAGTGCTCTTTCCCAGGTATTTTGACTCCTGTTCCGAAATAAAGAAAAGATACGCGAATTTTTGTAACGTACAAAATACGACGTCACACATTAATAATCGAGAAATAGTTATGACGCCATTTTGCTCATTTTTGACAGCTCTGGGACACTTCACGCAAGACGCCAATTTTGGCGTCATACAGCCGAAGTGGGTAATTTTATAATCTTTTAAAATTCTTTTAACCCTAAAATAGTGACGATTTCAAATTATAAATTATAAATTTCAAATTATAAAGATCATAATGATCACAAAGGCAAACTGACATTTAACAAAAAATTTGAAAATCGAACTTGCGTTTTCGTTTTCGGTTTCGTTTTCAAAATTACGTGATAGGACCCATGTGTTATTTATGAAACTTCATTTAATTATAATTATATGTTTTTAAAATGTACTTTTTTAAAAATTATGTTTTAAAATACTATTTGTTGTTTTGCACATCACAGCCATTTACTATAAAAAAAAGCGTTAATTTAGGATTACGATATTTGATCCAGTTCCCAAGGATTTTAGATAAAATCAAGTTTACATGTGAGCTTTATAATAAAATTGTTTTCAATATAATCAAATTAAATTAAATTTGTTAAAATTGTTATTATGACTTAATTTTAAAAAATTTACATACATAGAAGTTTACACATAAAGACATCATCTTACGTAAGATTTAAGTAACCCCCCCCTCCCCCAGCGTAAGAAAAAATAAGCAAATTAGTGACCCCCCCCCCCAAGCTTGCTTACGTAATACTTGAATGGCCCCATTTCATAACACTAACTTTATTGAAAATAAGAAGGCAATAAAAAATTTAGACACTTTCTAAATATTATGTCTTTAGTCAACACATTTTGCATACTTTCATTTGAATCACACACAAACTTATAAAAAATTCCCGTACTTATTATTTACGTGTTGGCGATTAGTGCGACCGACCGAGAATCTCTCCCTCCCCCCGAGAATCTTATATTTGTATAAGAGAGAGAGAGAGAGAGAGAGAGAGAGAGAGAGAGATAGCACTATGGTGCTATCTCCCCTTCCGAACACTTTGCCTGAGACGCTGTAATGGTCCCTAAAGTTGATTATCTAGAATATTAGATGGGTCGAATTTCATATACCAGAATGATTCTTTTATTGAATATTTGTTTCTTAGAATTTTAATGTAAACGTCAGATAACCTGACTTTCGTGTGCCAGAATTTTTACATAATGTTATTTACGTATCTTGTAATTTTTATTCCAATAAATTATAATTTGTTAAATTCTATACACCACAGACATTTTATTTAATAAAATATCCACTTAGCCGAATTTAAATATGACAGAATTACAATTTAACAGAAATACTAATAGTCGGAATTTTTATTTAACACATTATCTATTTAATAGACTGTTTAATTATTCGAATCTTTGTTCGGAATCATTTCTATATTTTAGAAATGTTATTTAATAGAATTTACAATTGTTAGAATTTGTGTATTGCAAACTTTATATTTAATCAAATTTCCATTTATCTCGACTTTTTTGTAGTAGAATCTCTATTTAGCAGAATTAAAATATAACCCATAATTCATGCAACCGAATTTGCATGTGACAGACTGTTTACGAACCCGAATTTTAATGTGATAGAATCTCTATGTATCTAAATATTTATTATGCACAATCTCCAAGTGATAGAACTTTGAACTATGTGGCAATTCATTTGTTCGAACTTTTGTTTGGCAGAACTTTAATACAACAGAACTTTTAAATAACCGACTTTTCTTGCAAGCGAATTTAAATGTGACAGACTATATTACACAGAATTCTTATGCAGCTGAATCTCTATATGTGACTGTCCATGAGATGCGCCCGTGTTCCACACATAATTTTATATAATAACCTTGTGTCAAGAAATCTACTGAAAACGCTGTTTTTAGAGTTTTAGAGATTAAAATGAAGAGAATCTTACTTTTTATGACAGTTTAACCCCACCAGCAATGCCATTCAAGTACGCTTGCTGTTCTAACACGTGACGCGACAGCTGATGTTTAGGTTGGCAAGCGTGCTTGAATGGCGTTGCTGGTGGGGATAACTGTGATTAAAAGTAGGATTCTCCTCCTTTTAATCTCTAGAACTCTAAAAACAGACTTTTTAGTAGAGTTCTTGACGCAAGGTATTATATAAAATATTTTTCATAACGCAGTCTTAAAAATGGCGTGATTCGGTTCTCTGTAGATAACCAGAAAGTTGCAGATTTAAGAACGATTCACTATGTGACGTCAGAGTGCAAACAAGTACAGTCCAAATTGCATGTCCCCCACTTTTCTACTTTTCTTGCACGCACTGTTTGACCAACAAAACAGAGTCGATATCTTTAGCGTGAGTAGTACCGCTTCAAAATCTAACCTGACCGTATCACTAGCGCGGCGTGTTGAAAAGTAAAAAAGTGTGAGACATTCAATTTGGATTGTATATGTGTACACTCTGACGTGACATAGTGAATCATTCTTAATTCTGCAACTTTCTGGTTATCTATACAGAGAACCGAATCACACCTTTTATGACTTTGTTATGAAAAGTATCGTTCGTAACTGCGTGAACAAAGCAGTCGTTTTGAAACTCGCGCAATTTTTGCAACTCGTTTCACTCGTTGCAAAAACATTGCTCTCGTTTCAGAAACGACTGCTTGTCACGCATGTTACGAAATATACTATTTTGGAGCTAAGGCACGTTTTGCCACATTGAACGGCTGATTGAGCCGGTGCGGATCCTCGTGAGGGGTGGGGACTCCGCCCCTTCCGTATTGGCCTCTCTGTTTCTCACACGTCGTTCGGACGCTGTCCTTGTCCAACCCACGAGAAATCTTGGCTGAAACACAAAAAGAGGACTCTGCTGTTGACGAGGGAAAATACGGAAAAACCGCGCAAATACCTCTCACGAATCTTAATTGGCTCAATTACCCCACGTGAACCTCGACACTACCAATTTCCGGGGACTGCGACGAAGCGGAAATCGGGCGATAAATCAGGGCCGTAAATAATAATTAGCACCTGAGCGGCACCGATAATATACTTAACAACTAATAAATAATTCTATTTGAATCTTACACACTAAATTAACACAAAAATATAAGTGACTATTTGCTTCGTCACACATATGGTGCTTGAAAACCCTCAAAAAAGTAACATTAATAATTACATGCTTTTCAAGTTAATTTTGAAACTTTTTCTCTTAAAATAACTCAAGAAGTATAATAGAAGTTATTTTAAATAAAATTTTCTTAAAGAAACAACTTTTTTTTTTAAATCTACTTTTTTGGGAAATTTTAGTGTTTTACTTTCAAATTAGTTTAACAATTCTTAGGAAAAAAATATTTCTGGCTTTGTTTTTCTTTATTGTACTCTAGAATATCTAGAAATAATACTTCATACAGCAAAAACGTTAAAAAAAAATTTTTACACAACTTTATAAACAAGCAAACTTTAATGCACAAAATAGCCTCACCGTGAGGTTTATTTTGTGCACAACTTTGAGTTTCTGTAACTCAGACAAAAAAATTTTTCTTGGCGGCTAACTCATAGGACACCTTTAGAAGGATGTTTACAACATAACTGAATATTCAAATTCTGTATTTTTTCAAATTCTGAATTTTAATAAAGCATACAGTGGAAAAAGAGCCGTTTTGTGCACAAAATAGCCCCACTTGACGGTACTTAAAAAAAAACAACCCTAAAAATTCAACAAAAATTTTTTCTTATGTGTTATTAATACTGTAATTGAAACTCTTTTGGGTTTTTGCACTGAGAAAACGGAATTCTTATATTAAGTAACTTTTACTATTTAAAAGTAAAACCTAAACTGACTGGAATTTCTGCGCAGGTCAGGCAGTTTTTACTATTTCCGGAGTAAATGTTACTATTTCTGAAGTAACTTTTAGTAAAATTATTAAAACTTACTTCGGAAATTGCAAAAATTGCCAGATATGCGCAGAAATTTTGGTCAGTTTAGGTTTTACTTTTAAATAGTAGAAGTTACTTTATCTTTTTTTTCAGTGTGTTCTTGGTTAATTTATATAATAATAATAATAATAATCTGTCCCACATTACTCCGAGAATTCGACAAGACTGGGTCAATTCGGGACAGAATTTTAAATGAATTTTTTTTTATAACAGCTGGACAAACTTGCATCTTATTGACCACTACACTATTTTTGCAGTGTAGAATTACAAAAAAAAATGTTTATTATACTTTTCTCGAGTTTAGGTATAATATTTAGGCGTAATATAATATTTCACAGTGCAAAGTAGATAGTTCTTACTGCAAATACGTAAAGGATACCTACAAAACGAGCTACAGGTAAATGAAGGGGTTACATGGGTTTCACAGCTTTAAAAAATCAAAATTTTTTTTATTATCTTATTAATTTCTACAACATTTTGAGAATATTATTCTAAATTTCCAAGTCGATCCGAATAAAAGCTTCGGAGATACAGTCTTGGGAAGGTGCGCGCCCAGAGTCAGGTATTATGTGTGCGCAGCTAAAAAAAAAATCTGCGAGCGAGACTCGCGAAGCCAGGATTTATCATAGACAGGAGTAAAAGGATGCCCTAGATACTACAGCTGCTGCAGGTTCTTTACTTTATGGCCCAGGAATCGACGATTCAATGGAAGTTAACAAAAATGTTTTATTTACAGTTTTATTGTTACTCCAAACTTATGCGTTTTTCTCGAAACTGTGTTTTCAAAGTCGGTTGTCAAAATTTCTCGGAAACTACCCAACCGATCTTGATGAAATTTTGCACAGGCCTTCGAAATACAATTCTCCAGTACTTGGACGAAGGATTTTTTTTCTTCAATCACAACTATTAAAAAAAAAAAATGTTGAGCAAATTTTACCAAAATGTAAAAAGGTCTGCCAAAAATCCAATTTTCACTTTTTTCTTTTTCCCTTCGTACACTTTCTAGTTTCAGGTCTGTACTAAAAGAAAATATTTAGTTTTAAACCCATGTACCCCCTGAATGTAAGAGAAATAGTTCATGATTGAATGAGAGCAAAAGAGAGAAAGAGAGAAAAAGAGAGAGAGAGAGAGAGAAAGAGAGAAAGATCTCAAATGCGTATTAGATAACCTTTGAGTGTCAAAATTAAATCAAATTAGATCAATTTTTACGAATTTTTTAAGAATTGTCCGTCCTAGTGAATTCGCCATTTTTAATTTTAAATGTCTGATTTTAGATTAACTAGAACTCCAAAAGCGCGCTACGCGCGCGGAATTCTGTTGTACTTTCATTTTCTTTATTTTTCAATTGTCCAATTAAATATTTTACTAATTTCTGATAATTGCTAATTTCACAAAAAAAAAAAAATTTCTTTACTTCTACAATTTTGTAGTAAACAAATTTCCAATTTCCTAATATGACAATTTTCCAATAACTAAGGCTCAGATTTCTCTATTTTTTATTTCACAAAATTTTCCAATTCTCGATTTTATCAATGTTTATATTTTGACAAATTTCTCAATGGAAATTTCTTTTTTTAATATTTTGTAATAATTCCTTTTTCACTTTTATAAAAGACATTTTAACTAAATTAAAATAATGAGTTACCTGCTATTATATTATACCTATCTTTGTTGTCTCTGTCTCTGACAGTGTTACTGAGATAGTATAGCAGTATGGGGATACGGTTACTTTTTTTGGGAAAAATACTTTTAATTTGTATTATTCCTGCACCCTATCCATCAAATTCTTGTAATGCGATATCTGAAATTTGCTAGGCTTTTGTAATTTGACAAATAAGTTGCAGAAAAATTGTAGAGAACTTTGTTGGAAGCTATTATCATACTGTTCTTAAGAAAGAAACTCCAAGATTTTAAAATAAAAATAATGCTAAAAAATAAAATAATGTTACAAATGTAAGAAATGTAAAGTGTGTGTTATGATCGCACTAACTTCCTTCTTGGAATACAAATATTTTACAAAAGTGACAAATGTAAATTGTGTGTTATGATCGCACTAACTTTCTTCTTAGAATACAAAATCAAACGAACATATTTGCTTTTTACTGTCAACGAGATCTACCCGCGCGCCTCGGCGCGCTTGTTATTTTTTTCTTAATGAATGTTTATAATGTGAACTGTTTAAAAAAAATTCATAAAGTTTAATTATTTAAATAAATTGTTAATAACCATTTTTAAGCGCAAAAACTTCTTTTTACTATTGACACACCCGCAAACATCAAATGCATAGGTACATTATAAAGTATGGCTTCCGTTTCCGGTACCGTTCGCGTAAAGTTGAGATTTAGACAGTGTACTGTTTTTTCGGCTTTGTGAAAGGTATTAAACGAGTGTAAGTGTGGAAAGTGTACAGTGAGCAAGAGGTAAGGTGAGAGAGTGTGTGTAAGAATAGGTCTGTGTGAAGAGTGAGTGAGTGGAGGTAAAAAGCGTTAAGTGTGGTGTGAATGTTTTAGAGGTTAGCTGGGGTGAGGGGGACAGAGAGAACGAAAATGATGCAGAGAACTCCGCCGGACGACAAGAGAGGGCAGCACGACCCGGTTAAGACGGATGAGCAGGTAGAGAAGGATAGTGAGAAGGTAGAGGAAGAAAGAGCAGTAGACAGGGAAGGGGCGTCAGAGATATTCTCAACGCCGCAAGCAAAGGCAAACCTAGAGAGCACATGGCTAGCTAGTAGTACAGCCAGAGGTCGAGGCAGGCCGTCGCGTCGAATAGAGGAAGGCTGAACATGCCGACGGTAAAGGGGGGTTCGGCGGACATTAGGGGGTGGATGAGAGATGTAGATAGGGAGTCAGATGATAGTGATAGTAATTATACGGGATCATTGGTGGGAGGGAGAAAGAGAAAATTCAGGAAAGATTCAAAGGACAGCTTAGATGAGTTTGGAGAGTTAAAACAAATGTTTACGAATATGGGAAAGTTAATGAATGATAAACTGGAAGCGATAGGTAATAAGATGGAAGAAGACTTAAAAAGAGAGACAGGGGGGAACAAAGAAGGAAATAGGAGGGCTGGGGGAAAAGATAGTAGGAATAAAAAATATGTGAGAAGAATGGGAAAAAAAGTGGAACGAGGAAAGAGATAGGGTTATGAAAAGGGTAGAAAGTTTAGAGAAGATGCAAGAAAAGATAGTAGAAGGGAATAAGGAGGAGAAGAGAAAGGTAAAGAAAAGGTTTGAGGAATTGGAACAAAAGGTAGGTGCGAGAGCAGAGAGAGGAGACGGAGGAGAAGGAGGAGGTGAGAGAGAAGATGTTAGAGACAAAGGTGAGAGAATTAGAGAACTTAATGGAGCAGGAAGAGAAGAGGAAAAGGAGAAATAATATAGTGATTAGAGGGCTGAGAGTAGAGAGGAAGGAAGGAAGAGAGAAAATAGCAAAAGTATTAGAAGAGCTGGGAGCAAAGGTAGAGATTAAGGGAGTGATTGCAGTGGGAAATCAGGGAGCAACGCAAGTTTGTGGGTAGTAGAACTTGGTAGTGAGGAAGAGAAATGACAAATAATAAGGTTGAAAAGCAAGTTAAAGGCAAGAGAATTTGGATAGAAGTAGATAAGACGGAAAGGGAGAGGAAGTTAGAGAGACAGTTAGTACGGAAAGCAGGGGAGGAGTGAGAAAAAGGTAATAAAGTAATAGCAGGTAGAGGATTTGTATGGATAAAAGGAGAAAGGTGGACAGTGATAGAAGAGGAAGAAGAGTTGGTAAAGGTAGATGACATAAGGAGAAGTAGGGTAAGAGAAGCAAGGGAGAAAGAGGAAAGAGAGAAGGGGGTTGTAGACAAAGAAGGGCAGGTAACACAAGAAAAGGAAAAAGAAAACGAAACGACAGAGGGGTTTCGGGAAACAGAAGAAGAGGCAGGGAATAGGAGGGAAGGAAGAAATTAGAATAGTGTTTTGGAATGTGTCAGGGCTAAAAAATAAAGATAAGGGTTTTTGGAAGGTATTAGGAAAGTGGGACGTAGTAATGATGAGCGAGACTTGGATAGATCGAAAGGATTGGGAGACGATTAGAGGAAAGTTGCCAATAGGGTATAGATGTAAAATACAAGAGGCGAAGAAGGAGAGTAAGATGGGAAGGAAATCAGGAGGAATGGTGACGGGGGTAAGAATAGGAATAAAAAAGAGCAGAGAGAAAGAACCAGCAAGGGAAGAGGAAGGATGTATAGTGAGGAAGATAGAGGTAGGGAAAGAGGCGATGACGGTAGTAGGTGTGTATAGAAGAAGGGGAGAAGAGAGAGGGTGGCGAGTGGTAGAGAGATGGATGGACGTAGGTAAAGAGGAAAGGGTAATAATAGGAGGCGATTTTAATGCGTGGACGGGGGAAGAGGGAGGTGGAATATGGGAAGAGGAAAATCAGCAATTCATATAAAAGTCAAAGCATAAAGCGGTGGACGAAGAGGGGGAAAGATTGATTAAAATGGTAGAAGAGGCTGGGTGGTCGATATGCAATGGAAATATGGAAGGGGATGAGGAGGGAGAATACACATTCAAAGGTAATGGGGAAACAGTGATAGACTATGTGCTGGCAGATGAGATAACGAGAGGCAGGATGGTAAAGATGAAGGTGGCGAGGGAAGTTGGATCGGAGCACTTCCCAATAGTAGTGACGTTGAAACTTAAAGGTGGCAGATGGGAGAAAGAGAAGCGGAGAAAGAGGAAAAGTAAAATGGGAGAATGGAAAGGTAACAAGCTAATAGAATATGAAGAAAGGATGGGAAAAGAGGCTAGGGAAAATATGGAAGAAAGGAATGTGGACGAGTGTTTAAATGCCTTAAAGGAAAAGATAGAGAGAGTAAGACAAAAAATGGAGGGGAAAGAAGAAGAGAAAGATTATAGAGGGTGGTGGGATGAAGAGTGTGAGGAAAGTAGAAAAGGGTTAAGAGAAAGTATTAAGAACTGGAGAAAAGGTATAATGGAGAAAAGAGAGTATAACAGAAAGCATAAAGAGCACGAAAGGCTACTGGAAAGAAAAAGGGAGGAGGGAAGACTAAGATATATGGAAGAGGTGGAGAAGGCGATTAGAGAGGGTAGAGAGTGGGAGATAATCAATTGGGAGAAAAAATGCAGGAAAGAGATAAATAAAGATATAGGAATAGAAGAATGGACGAAATATTTTAGTGAAATGTATGGGGGAGTCAAGAGCAGGGTAAAAGGAGAAGGTTGGAAAAGGCTAGAAGAGAAGGAAGAAGAGGGAATAAGTAGAGAAGAGGTAGGGAAGGCAATAAACAGGCTGAAGAGGAATAAAGCGGCGGGTTGGGATGATATAGAAAACGAGAGTTTAAAGTACGGGGGGGGGGGAAGGGATAAAGAAGGAAATGTGGAGTATTGTGAATAAAGTCTGGAAGGGAGAGGGATGACCGGAAGCATGGAAGACGGGACTAGTAGTGCCTCTGATAAAAAAGGGAGAAGGAAGAAGGATAGAGGAATATAGGGGGATAACATTGATGCCAGTAGGATATAAAGTATATGCGGAGATTTTGAGGAGTAGGTTGGAGGAAAAGGTGGAGGAGTTAGGGTGTATACCACACAATCAGACAGGCTTTAGGAAAGGGATGGGAACGATGGACAACGTGTATGTGATGAATTTTATAATCAATAGAAATCTAAGGAGGAAAAAGGGAAAGTTAATTGCGCTTTTTGTGGACTTCAAGGCGGCTTTTCCGTCAGTGAATAGGCGGATACTCTGGAGGGTATTAAAGGAGAGGGGAATAGAAGAAGGAATAATACAAAGGATAAAAGAGGTGTATGAGGACACGAGAATAAGAGTGAAGGCGGGAGGGAGACTAGGAAAAGAATTTTGGTTGGGTAGGGGATTGCTGCAGGGATGTCCGTTAAGCCCTCTGCTATTCAATCTGCTGATGGCAGACCTAGAGGAGAAGATGTGGAAAAGAGGTAAAGGGGGAGTAGTTATTGAAAACCTAAAGATCTATACCCTAGCATATGCGGATGATGTGGTGTTGTTGGCAGAGGAAGAAAGTGGTATGAGAATGATGATGAGAGAGTTTGAGAAATACGTAAGAGAAAAAGATTTGTGGATGAATGTAGAGAAAACGAAAATGGTGAGATTCAGGAAGAGAGTGGACGGAGTGGATGAAGTTTGGAGATTGAATGGAAAGGTGGTGGAAGAGGTGAGAGAATTTTGCTACTTGGGTTACTGGTTTGAGAGAAATGGGGGAGAAAGGCTGAATGTAAGGAAAAGGATAGTGAGAGCAAGCAAAGTGTTGGGGGTAGTGTGGGGGATAGGAAAGAGAAAATTTGCGAACGACTGGAAGAAGAGAGTGTGGCTATTTGATATGCTGGTATGGTCGGTGTTGAGCTATGGGGTGGAAGTATGGGGATGGAGAGAGGAAGTGAATGTGGAACGGATGCATGATAAATTCCTAAGGTGGACGATGGGAGTGAGTTGGAATTGCCCAGGGTATATGTTAAGAGAGGAGTTAGGAAGAGAGAGAATGATTATAAGACAGAGGAAAAGAGCGTGGGGGATGGAAGAGAAGTTGAAACAAGGGAAAGGAAGTAGTATCGTGCAGCTGTGCTGGAAGCAGATAAAGGATAGAGCGGACAGGGGCGATAGTAGTATGTCGAATTGGGAGGAGGGGAGACAAAAAGCACTCAAAGAAGGGTTTAAGTCAGGGGAAAGAATAGGGGGTTGGGAGGATATAGAGAAAAGAATGAAAAGGAAAGAACGGGAGGAGAGGTGGAGAAGGATAACGGAATCAAAATACAACAGGTGGTATAGAATGATAAAAGGAGAGGAAACGCCGGAGTATTTAAGGAGAGAGGAAAAAGAGTGTAAATGGAATAGGGTGATTAGATTTAGGATGGGAGAAGGGATGAATGAATGCAAATACTGGAAGGTAGAAGAGGACAGAAAGTGCAGAGTGTGTATGTACGAGGTTGAGGACTGGGCGCATGTTTTGGATGAATGTATGGTGGATGAGGATGTGAATAGAGGGATAGGGGAGAAAGTGTGTGAGATTTTGAATGAGAGTGGAAAGGGAGAAAAATGGATGAGAGTGTTGGAAGGCAAAAGAGAAAAAACAGTGTAAGCGACGGATAGGAAAAGAAACCTAAAACATAAAGTAAAGGTGGAAACGAAGAATGAAAATAAGGTAATAGGAAACGGAAGCCCTGGCACTGGCACTAAGGATAGGGAAAGCGAAATTGAAAATGTACAAATTTTAGAAATTAAGCGATTTTGTAATTGATATAAGTAAGAAATTAGATTTAAGTTGGATGGAAGAGAGGAGAAAAGCGTGTATGTAATAGAACTGTAAAGGGAGCGGTGGCCCTCGAATCCGTAAGGGAGAGTAAATAAACTATATATATTATAAAGTATGCAAAAAAAATTTTATGCAAAAGAAATAAAAAATTGTAAAAAATCATTTCTTTTATACCTTTTTACATTAATATTAAAAATTTATAAAACAATAATAAAAAAATCAACTCTCACAGTTCTTTTTAGAATTTAGTTCTGCGTTAGAGCAAAGAAGAATTTTTTAATTTGGTTTAAGATTGCGGTCTTAAAGTCAATTTGAACCAAATTTTGTCATTTTATCCTAATGATCTACCTAACCGAAGAATAATAACAAAAAACATAACCTTAAACATGCAAGTATAATATTATTATTTTACAGAAACTTAAAAGGTAAATGAATTATAAACATACAATAAAACAAAATAAAGAACCAAAAATTAATATTACTTATTAGTTTCACTATTTCCACTTGACCGAAAAGAAATCCGATAACAATCACCAGGTGCATTCCAATAAAAAGAAATATCAAAACCTTAAATAACATAAATAATTATGATACTTTTAGAAAAAAAAACATTTAAATAATAGAACTAAAAAACAGATAAATAAATTAGAAATAAAATAAAAATAAATAAAAGATTATTAATATTATTATCATTACTCACCTGCCAGAAACTAATGACAATGTAAACAAAACATTATTTCATTTAAAGCACTATAACCTGAACAACTTCTCGAAAATGACTATCACTTCTTAAACTACCACTCCTTAATTATTACAATTTAATTTTTTTCCAATTTATTATTATTTCATAAAATGCAATTATTCAATAAACAAAGATTTTAAATAAATTGAAAAATAGTACAAATAAGCGTCTAAACTGTGATGTTATTGTTGACAAAAAATATCGAAAATCAGCTAACCAATCAGAAGCCCGATAAAACGCGTTACACCTCTGAAGTTGGACGAAAGGGTTCTCATATAGGGAAGTCAAGGTCAAAGCTAATTTCTATGTATTAATTATTTTAATCAAATTTTTTATTATTTTAGATTGCTAACATTATAAGAAATTTTATAAAATAAACTTGAAGTTACAATATTTAATTAAAAGATTTTAATTCATCTGCAAAACAAAAAATCGAAACTGAAAACTAACGATAGTGAGGTTTGATATCTACTGACCAATGGAAGACTCGGAAATAGAGTTACACGACTGAAGTTAACCACAACGTCCGTTCTTTTTATAATAGGATAAATAAATATTTTGACAAGTGAAAATAGGAATTAATTTTTTTCTAAATCTTTTTAAAAGCAATAGAAATCGAAATAGAAACATTGTATTAACTATTCCACATATCACGAATTTCAAAGTTCCCGATTTCTTAAATTACCATTTAACCAAATAAAAAATCCACCGAAATTGTCATGTCAAATGTAGCAATTATGAATTTTCGAATTCAAGATTCTTGTCAGAACTTTAAAAGAAAAATGTTGTTTATTAAATATGTAATTAACAAATGATTTGTACTACTTAAGAAACTAATAAAAAATAGTTTTAAGCAACAGTGTTAACTTAATTTTTGTCTGGATTTAGTTATTAACAAATAAATAAAAAGTTACGTTTTAGTCGTTTTCGACAATGTTTATAAAATTGTTTTGATCCTAGATTGACAAATTTGCAATTATTTAAGATTTTAAAGTTTAGTTATTGAAAATCCATTTATTGTTTATAAAATAATTAATAATTTATCATAAAATAATTAACCATATTTAAATAATTTTGTTCTGTTCAATTTCAACATCCTTAATTTTTTTAAATTAAAAGGTAGATAAATTTGACATCGTATCTTCTTTTCGGAATTTTAAAAAAAAAATTTGATTATTGAATAGTCAATTAACAAATTAAACAAAAAAAACTTGTCCACTTTCAAAATGTACTATTTTCTTTTTACAAAATTTTATTTAAAAATGATTTGTATTACTTAAGGACGTTGGAACCCGAAGCTGAGAGTGGCGTAGAAACACTTTTTCCTCCTTTGCTCGAAAATTTCCCTTTTATGAATTTTTTTAAAAACACTGGACACTTTTTCAAAAAAAGGGCTATGGTAGACAAAAGTATTTGAGATAATGAATTTTTTTAACATTTGTTTTGTGCAAACAAATGTGCCTACGAGCGTCAAAATTAACTCCCAATGTGACATTGCAAGATTTTCCGTAAAAGATGGCCGCCGCTCGTCAGCTGGGCACGGGCTACGTGACACGGCACGGTGCTCTTGGATTAGGTTTAACCCAAAGGTGCCCCCCCATCAAATTTTTCTCTGAATTCTTATTTTAGTATCAGAATTGAGTAATTTGAACCAAAAATTAAAATCTTCTATGGAAGGAATGAAAAGAAAACTCAATTTTTCGCAATTTTTTGTAGGTTAATTGTTCTAGCCACATCCAAAACCACTCCACGGTTAAAATTTCAGCTTAAAATATTTGTACGTTCAACTTAAGCAACATTTATACAATTATGATGCCAAAAATAAGTAACAGTAATTTTATAATCCATAAAAACAGCGAAAAACAGTGCTTTTTGTTGGTTTTCAAGCCTAATCACTTTATTTATTATTGTAAATGCAAAGATTATAATATTCATTTGAAAGCTTATAAAATTCCCTACAAATCGGTCGTTTAGTCAATCTTTTATCTTTAGTTAATAAGAAGATATGGCCGTCAGAATTTCAGAAAACAACATAAAAAAACGTTTTCCATGTAGCAATTGGGCCTTAACTTTGTCAGCATGCAAAAAAACAATAATTTTCAAGAATACATTTTTGAAGCTGACTAAATTTTAAACAAATGAGTCGAAATTTCATTTTAATCCAATAATATAAACCGGAGATATAACGTACTACACTTGGATGTGTCTACTTTTAAGTCGGCAGGCGCATAAGTTTTTGGTAGCGCGATCTGACACGCCTTTTTCAACATATTCTTTTTCTGTACAACACTTGTGGAATTGAAATGAGAAAGATTAAAACACATTTGCGTATTTATCAAAAAAAGAAACTTTATTTAGGACAGTTTTTGAGAAAAGTTTTTAAGACAATATGAACAAATTAAAATACATTCAAATCCTTATAATTATAATTTGTAAGGAATTGACATACGAATTCCTAACATATAGTTAAAGAAATCCAACGTCCATTCAAAAAGTATGCAAAGCATTATATTCGCGTAACGCATGCAAGAGTCGGCTCTCATACTCCGGATGCGTACTGATCACACTATATTTTTTCCAAGTCTGTTGGAAATCTGCATGCACGGACTCCATTGCTTGCTCGCTGAAGAAGCCTAGCGGTTTTTGTGTTTGTTCGCAAAAATCCACGACATGGAAAAATACAGCGTGAACTTTTGGAGTAATGGGTATTCCGATTTCTAGATAACTCCGCCTAAATGTGTCAATTTTTTGTTTAAATGTAGGGTCAAGTTGAGTACTGAAACAAGCTTTAACGACTGAATTAAAATCCTCGAACACTTTTACAAATGCTAAGCATTCTATGTCTTTCGAATATGATCGGAGTACATCAATTTTGTTCAGTAATTTCTTACAAGCGTTTCCATTAAAGCCCGAACATCCGCGACGAACGTCTCGAACAACGCAACATTTAGTTGCCCACATTAGAGCATCTTTTTCAAAATTCTGAAGCAAATGTGTATACAAGGTATTTATCACGCCCAGCATTAAATGCAATTCCGGAGGTGGAATGACAAAGAGGAATGAATCATCCTCTTCTGTTGTAATTATTGGAGGATGAATACAATTTTTATACAACTTTGCTTCAGATTTTTTAGCTCCTGATTGACGCCATTTCTCGTAATTTTCAGTAGTATTGCGTACAGTTCTATACTCTCCACAAACATTCATTTTATTTTTCGTAACGTAGCACCAAGTGCAAGGGAATACACTGCTATGCGACATAATACCAACTAAAATATTAGCTAATTTTAAATCAGTGGCTATTGTGCCTTGGAATTGACTTATTTTTAACGTCGTCCATATTTCTGACACATTTTCAAAATTTTCCTGAGATCCCCGTGCTAACGCCAATATAAGCAATTTGTTAACGCCTGAATCTTTGAATTTTTTCGCGCATATTCCGTCACTGAATTTTCGACGTCGCTCATTCGGGGACTGTTTTTCAACATTTGACTGTATCGATAGGTATGTACATACCTTTAAGAAGTTTCCCCCTCCGTCTATCCCAAATTTAAGATGAACATCAGAAACACCACGTTTTTCAGAGACATGTTTAATTAGACCTTCAAGATTTACGCAATAGGCAACAGTCTCATTAACTGCAGTACATTCTAGACCCTTGTTTTTCATAAAAGTAAATGTTTTTACATCGAAAAATTCATCGACACAATGACTCTTTCTAAATAACTCTTTCTGCAAATTTGGTTCAATTACCTTCGAATTTTTAGTAGCAACACGCAACGCCTTTGCTATTTCTAATGTCTGCCTCTGTGATAAATGTGTACCTGTCTGAATTTTTAAGAAATCGTCCGATGACAATAGTGGTTTCTTTGCTGAGCTTTCAATTTTCTTGGCCTCAACGACGATTCCAAGCGGTTTACCTCCGTGTGGTTAAACGAGTGACAAACTTGATTCATTATCTCCCAGTTTTCTCTTTAATAATGAAGAAATTACCTGGTCGACAACTTTAGGTCCTGCCTCTTCAATTGTATTTGTCAAATTTTCAATGCGCGTAGGAAGCGAACATTTATGCGAAATTCCTCTCGAAATAACGGTAAAACAATTAGAACATCGAATCTCAGTTCTTTTTGATTCTGGGTGAAAAAAAAATTTAAGTAAATTTATCAATTTTGCTTTCTAATCGTTTATAATGGCATCATGTTTTAACTTACCAGCTTCTGCTACATTTGCGTTAGAAACAGTTGTAAATCTTAATGAATTTCTACGTGCTAATACGCACAAATCACAATCACACGTAGCATCGGAACTCATTCTTGTAACTTTCTTTAATGGAGCAAATTTGCTGTAATCCGGCATCTGGACTTTTTTTGTCGGGTCATTTTGATACAGGTAAAGGTTACGTTTACAATTGGAGCACAAAACGACCGGTAAACGAATGTGATTTTGATCAAATTTAAATTGCTTATGCACAAGAGTGTACAATGCGCCTTTTATAGAATGCATAGTTTTACTTTTTCCCAGGCATAACAAACAAATACATTTTCGATTTTCTTCATGATTCCTGGCTTTTGGCATTTTCGCAACGTCAAACTTTATTTATATTATTAAAACAACCTGAACATGTATGCAATTTTAATTATTCCCTAAGTAAAATATTTATCGTTCCTTCATAAACTATATATTTTAGTTAATGCATTATATTACTTTATTAACTAGAGATAAAAAATTAATTAAACAACTAATTTGTACCGAATTTTATAAGTTTTTAAAGAAATATTGTGATCTTTGGATTTAAAATGATAGGTATAGCGATTCATCTTAAAAATAAACAAAAAACATTGATTTTTACTATTTTTATAGATAATCAAATGAATATTATATGACAAATACGTAGTAAATGTTTTAATCTTTTTCATTTTAATTCCACAAGTGTCGTACAGAAAAAGAATATATTGAAAAAGGCGTGTCAGATCGCGCTACCAAAAACTTATGCGCCTACCGACTTAAAAGTAGACACATCCAAGTGTAGTACGTTATATCTCCGGTTTATATTATTGGATTAAAATGAAATTTCGACTCATTTGTTTAAAATTTAGTCAGCTTCAAAAATGTATTCTTGAAAATTATTGTTTTTTTGCATGCTGACAAAGTTAAGGCCCAATTGCTACATAGAAAACGTTTTTTTATGTTGTTTTCTGAAATTCTGACGGCCATATCTTCTTATTAACTAAAGATAAAAGATTGACTAAACGACCGATTTGTAGGGAATTTTATAAGCTTTCAAATGAATATTATAATCTTTGCATTTACAATAATAGATAAAGTGATTAGGCTTGAAAACCAACAAAAAGCACTGTTTTTCGCTGTTTTTATGGATTATAAAATTACTGTTACTTATTTTTGGCATCATAATTGTATAAATGTTGCTTAAGTTGAACGTACAAATATTTTAAGCTGAAATTTTAACCGTGGAGTGGTTTTGGATGTGGCTAGAACAATTAACCTACAAAAAATTGCGAAAAATTGAGTTTTCTTTTCATTCCTTCCATAGAAGATTTTAATTTTTGGTTCAAATTACTCAATTCTGATACTAAAATAAGAATTCAGAGAAAAATTTGATGGGGGGGCACCTTTGGGTTAAACCTAATCCAAGAGCACCGTGACGGGCCTCAAGTGAGATGGCGGCGGCCATCTTTTACGGAAAATCTTGCAATGTCAAAACGGGAGTTAATTTTGACGCTTGTAGGCACATTTGTTTGCAAAAAACAAATGTTTAAAAAATTCCTTATCTGAAATACTTTTGTCTACCATAGCCCTTTTTTTGGAAAAGTGTCCAGTGTTTTTAAAAAAAATTCATAAAAGGGAAATTTTCGAGCAAAGGAGGAAAAAGTGTTTCTACGCCACTCTCAGCTTCGGGTTCCAACGTCCTTAAGCAACTATTAAAAAATAGTTTTAAGCAACAGTGTTTATTTGAAAATTTTTTTTTATTCTGATATTAACAAATAAATAAAAACTTACATTTAAGTCGTTTTCGGCAATGTTTATAAAATTGTTTTGATCCTAGTTTGACAAAATTGCAATTATTTAAGGTTTCAAAGTTTAGTTTTTAAAAATCTCTTTATCTATTGGCGATTCAAACAGCTAAAGTAGCACCTCTACTGGCCGGCTTTGAACTAATATGTACACGACTCTCTGTATGGTTCTCTATGCAAATCTGGTTGTTTTTTAAGTTTTTAAACTTTATTTCAAGTTTCAACTATTGAATCGAGCTAATCTAATATTCTTTATATTATTTTAAAGTTTTGCAAATAAATTTTAATAAATATAGACGAACATTCGTACTTGCAAACAGGAAAAAAAAAAAAACGGGAACAAAACAAATGTTTTGTTCCTCAGTGTTCTATATTAAAAACACCGAAAAATCATCTACATCAGGGTCCAAAAGATCTTGCACGACGTGAACAATAGGCTATTGATATAAAAACGGGGAAAAAATTGACCGATAGGATAAAATATTGCAACAATCATTTTAAAACTGAGGACTACATACCAACTAGTATAAGTACATTTTTTGGTTATGTTTTTATATGATCTCCAAAAATTGTAGTTTTATATTATTAATTTAATCTTTAATTATCACAGGTGGGGCAGGATTAAAACCAAATTTAAAGCGAATTGATGTGCCTTCTCAAAACTTACAAATTAGAAATAAGCATAATATCATGCTCAAAAATAGAAACGATTTGTTGATAGGCGACGAAATAACCATATCAACATATCATGCTTATTTCTAATTTGTAAGTTTTGAGAAAGCACATCAATTCGCTTTAAATTTGGTTTTAATCCTGCCCCACCTGTGATAATTAAAGATTAAATTAATAATATAAAACTACAATTTTTGGAGATCATATAAAAACATAACCAAAAAATGTACTTATACTAGTTGGTATGTAGTCCTCAGTTTTAAAATGATTGTTGCAATATTTAATCCTATCGGTCAATTTTTTCCCCGTTTTTATATCAATAGCCTATTGTTCACGTCGTGCAAGATCTTTTGGACCCTGATGGAGATGATTTTCCGGTGTTTTTAATATAGAACACTGAGGAACAAAACATTTGTTTCGTTCCCGTTTTTTCTTTTTTCCTGTTTGGAAGTACGAATGTTCGTCTATATTTATTAAAATTTATTTGCAAAACTTTAAAATAATATAAAGAATATTAGATTAGCTCGATTCAATAGTTGAAACTTGAAATAAAGTTTAAAAACTTAAAAAACAACCAGATTTGCATAGAGAACCATACAGAGAGTCGTGTACATATTAGTTCAAAGCCGGCCAGTAGAGGTGCTACTTTAGCTGTTTGAATCGCCAATACAGTCGAACCTGGATAAGTGAAAAACCTCTATAAGTGACGGCTCTTGCCAGGTCCCGTCATTTTCCCATGTAAAAACCTCTATAAGTGAGTATTCTGTAAGTGACCGGTCATTTTTTTGGCTAGACCTCTATAAATGAAAGAAACTTTTCTTGAACCTCTGTAAGTGAAAATACTCTCCTTTATTTTTCTCGGCTAGACCTCTATAAGTGACAGAAAAGTCTTTCGGACCTCTATAAGTGAAAATCTCTGCTGCATTTCAATTACCTATAGGGCAGTAGAAGTAAATAAGCAATCAATAAAATTTCAATAGATAAAGCGGATATAGATATAGTTTGATCTGATATTATGTATGATTAAATCTGTTAACAAAATGATTATATCTGACTTCATATCTGACAATATCTAATTAGATATAGAAAGGTATAATATCAGATTTGACTATGTTAAAATATATCTAGTTAGATATGACCTCACATCAGGCGATATCTATCTAGATATAAACAGATATAATATCAGATCTGATTATATCTAAATATATCTAGTTAGATCTGATTATATCTAAATATATATAAGCAGATATATGTTTAAATAACTGATTATATCTGATTATATCTGAATAGATCAAATCATATATCATTAGATCTGAAATATATCTGATTATATCTACAATATATCTGATGATATCTGAAATATATCTGATTATATCTAAACACTTTTTCCCTGGTACTAAAGAGGTATCAATCCCCAAATATCAAGAAGCTTTAACTGCTCTAGAAACGGTTCACCGATTTTTTGAATTTTCGACGAAAATTGATAAATCTGTTTTTGACAACATTTATGAACTTGAGAAGCTTGTAAACAGTAGTACAATTCAAAAACAAACAAAACTGACAGATTTTTTTCAATCAATTAATTAATATTCATGTATTACTTTTTGATAAAATTTTCTTTAAATAAAGTATTCAATTAATTAAATTTCGTATTACTTGTAGATTAACAAAACCTCTATAAGTGACAGTGGCCGCTCTTCGACCTCCATAAGTGAAAACCTCTATAAGTGAAAAACCTCTATAAGTGACAAAAAAATTTTGGTCCCTTGGAATGTCACTTATCCAGGTTCGACTGTATTAGGATAAAATCAGAGTTTTGTCTGTTTACTGCACAGAACTTGGAAATTTGTGTTTATTTTTTCGTTTCAAGTAGTAACAATTCCAAAAATGCTGTTTAAAAAAATTATGTATGTTTGTATGTTTGTATGTATGTATGTATGGATGTAATTATGTATATCCGCGATATTTTGTCCGAGCATCACTCAAAAACGGCTCCACGGAATGAAGTTCAATCTGGCAGTCTGTTAGGTATTCGCGTAACTTAAATTTATAGCCAAACCCCATTAAAAAATATTAATTTTAACGGAAGTTATAACATTTTTACAAAAAAATTAAAAAACCAAAAAATTTAATATTTTTCAATTTCTTACGTAACACTCTTAAACTCTCTGTACCTATAGCTTTTTATTTTGACAATAATTGATAAGCGATTAATAATTGAATAATAATTTGTAGTCATACTCCATTAAAAAATATTTTTTTGAACGGAAGTTATGGCACTTTTTCAAAGAAACCTAAAACTTAAAAATTGTAATTTTTTCCATGTTTCAACGGATCACTGCAAAACTCTTTTATTTGTACTTAGCCCTTTTATTTTGATAAAAATAATTAAATTAATTCATATTTTAACATTAAAAATAAAATGGAAAAATAAATTACAAAATTAAATTTCAAATTTCTACAAAATTCAAAAATTTTCATTTTTAAAATTTTTTGTTTGTTTAAAACCAAATTTTAAAGCTTTAGGTATTGACTCAGGATGGGTTTATAAATTTACAAAATTAAAAAATATTAATAACAACGGGAGATATACTATTTTTTCGGAAAATTAAAAAAATCATATTTTTCTAATTATACATTTTTGATGGACTGCTTTTAGACTTTCTACAATTAAGTATTACATGTGATTTCGTCACATTTTAGCAGAAATTTGCAAAAACTTTATTCTATATCTGAGATAAAACATAAAATTGTTATCGGGATAAAAAAAATCGAAAAAATTATAATTGTAACGAATTACTTTGAAGCATAATTGAGTGGTATTCTGGAGGTCTTTGATTAAGATTCTGACGTCGAAACAATATATTTCAGAATTACAAATTTAAAATGTCAGATTCAAATATTTGAGAGTTATTTAATAGTAAAATTAAGAAATACAAGATTAAAATAATTAATTCAATTATTTAATGGACACAAATCAATACTTAAATAAAAAATTTTAATTAATTAAATTGAATTTTGATATGGGAGATACAACATAATTTTGAAAAATGTATGTACATTTTTAGATTTGTTTCTTTATACAATGTTCCTTAATTGACAGAACTTTAAAAATATTTAAAAAATGAGATTGAACAATTTCTCTAACAATCTAAAAATATTCTGAAATTTATTACTTTCTAATATACATAACTTCTAATATTTGTAACTAATGTGAAATAAAAATTTTATTAACTAAAATAAATTTCATTTAATTTTAAAGTTTAAATTAAAACAGATTTGCATAATATATGGTCGATTCTTGCGTAACTGCCCGATTTCAAGATAAGTTTTGGTAAAAAAAAAAATTTTTTTTATTCAATGTTTCTCTGCACTTATTTTTCTTATTAGGGTGTAATATAATTATATTTTAAACGATTTTACTACAACTACAGTACCGTCGGGAATTGTCAGTCCACCTATTTTTTAAGGTTTGAAAAACGTCTTTAAACGTACAAAGTATAATTATTAAAATTTTTCTGTGTTTATTTCCTTAAAGTAGATAAAATTTTGAGGAAAATGAGGCCTGAGTGAAGTGATTTAGTCAAATTTTCATTGAAATATGTTAAAAAATGTGGAATTTTTAATGCTTTACAAAAATTGAAATTACTCTTGAAATAAAATAGGTTTTTTAAAGTTCCTATGCTTGTTTTCAAGGAAATTTACTGGAGAATAACATTGTTGTTTAAGCATTAATGTGCAATTTTTTTCCTAGCATATGCAAAGCTCGGTACTGTATATTTATACGAAAATAATAGCAAATTTTTGAAAATTGGCTGCCATGTGGAGCTGAACCGCATCCTTTTATTGCAAATATATTGTACAAAATAAAAATTTCTTTTTGATATTTTACTAAAACGAAAATAAATAATAAATTCATAAATTATTTAATATTCTAACAGTATTTTAGATATTAGTTAACATATATAAAATTTTATAAAAGAACAGCAAATACAATATTTAATAATCAATATTTCGTTTTATTTTTTGGATAATTTGAAATCGAGATCGAGCAGTGTAATCCGGCATTGCTAAACTACTTTATAGAATTATATTTTAAAATAACCACCACAGATAAAAAAGTTTCTCTGCATGAAGCACACTGAACACTTCACATAGGCCATGGAGCTGAAATTTTACGTGATACCATGGAGCTGAAATTTGACATTTATTCTAACCTCACTTCTACAATATTGCAAAATAAACCTATTCCTTCTGCAGATCGCTTTTTTCACATGAAAACTTAAAGAAAATGGTAACAATACTATCAAATAGTTGTTACAGTAATATAATAGTAATGACATGGAACTGAACGCTTTTTTTGTACAAATGCGATTTTCACAAAAATAAGTTTTTTTTAATCAAAAATTTTTCTTTTTTAAAACTTTTTTCACATGTGATTTAGTGCTAATTGATCAAAATTGAGATTTACAGATTTTACAGATTTTTAAGTATGAAAAAGGTATTATGAAGGGCAATATAAACCTAAATTGTTCATAAATATAGACACTTTATGCTTGAAAAAGGCTGCCCAGATAGCACCGATACTTCCAGGAAGTTTCCTGGAAGTTACCCGTGGCAAACTGGGTAGTTACCCGTGGTAACTTCCTGGAAACTTCTCTTATGTACAACAATGTCCGCGCTTGGAAACTACCCTTGGTAACTTCCTGGTAACTTCCTGGAAACTTCCCTGGAGATTTCTTGGAAACTTCCAATTGAGACTTCTTGGAAACTTCCCGCGGTAACTTCCAGGAAGTTTTCGTGGAAACTTCCAGGAAGTTAGCCTGAAGTTTCCAAAAATTATTTAATTTTTTTTCGAATAAAATTATTGTTTAAAAAGGTTCAAAAAATAAAGGGATCTTTATATTTTGCTTTGTCGTTAAATAAAAAATTATATATAAAAAAAAAAAACCCCCGGTCGGTTGAAGGTCAGCGGACTCGAACCCTTGTCCACCCAGCGGGAGGGTAAACTCGAGGTCTCGAGAAGCTGCTGGGATGCGCCTTAACGCGTTCGACCAAATCGCCACTGACAACAGTTTACATGAAACCAATTGATACCCAGAACCAAAAAATCTCTTTTTCTGAGAGGCATATTACAAAAGATAAATATACAAGGTTTAATGATTCGTATAATATATAATTCCTTATACGGAATAAATACACATTTTCATGAGTCGTTGCAGATGAACGGGATAATAATCTCTCGTATTCGTATGAGTTTTTTTAGGGATTTTAACAAACTAATACTACTCTAATTACCAAAGAAACGAATAATAATTCATTTTTCAAGTAAAACCAATCGTTTTTTATAAAAGAAATTCATAGTTACAGGAAAAAAAAACAATGATTTTCACCTAAAGTTTGGAAGAAGTAAAAAGTATTTTGCCCTACTTTACCAACATTGCATATTGATTGAATCCGGTTCGTTTTTCAATATATGTATATTAATATTACCTAATTAATGAGTAATATTAATTATTATTAATGCAAATAATAATTTTACTCTTAATTTTCTAATAAAAAATAATAATAAAATATAAATAATAAAATAATAATAAAAAATAATAAAAATCAAACCCAAATACAATAAGTCAAATAAAAAAAAAATTGTAAAAATTAAATTAATTTTAAATTTTTATCAATTTAAAACTAAAAATCCTCATAAAGTCATATCTAAGCACAAAAGAAATAAAAAATAAGAAAATTGAAATTGATATTTAAATTTTTAAGGACCAAATTTAATTTGAAAATTAAATTTGAAATAGTTTTGTTAAAACTTGATTACAAATATCAAAAGTATTATTATTTTTTTAAGAAAGAATTGGATTTATTCAAATTTTTAGATACTTCACAATTATAACATCGTAAATACTGCGTCGAAAAAATTAATAAATTTTCAAATACTGATTTTTTTATTAAAAACTGATTTTGTTTTTTGGTTTACTTAATAAATACTTAATTGCGATTATCTAAATTCAAAAAACTAATTTTTCACGAAATATTACGATTTCCTAAAATCCTCAATATTTTTACATTTTTTTACTTTAAACGTCGAATAAAAAATTTGACAATATTTTAGAAACTATGGTAACATTAAAAAGTTGTTTCGTTTAAAGTCTTCTTTGATAAAAACTTTATTGCAATTGTCTATCGTAAAAGATTCATTTCATCAAGAAAGTTCTCGATTATTTGGAATCTTTAATTAATAAAAATTTTTCATATTAAATTTAGAATAAAAATTTTGTGAATTTTTTTAAAATTATATGAATATCAAGAACTAGATAAGTTTATAGTCTTCTTTAATATAAACTTTATTGCGAATGTCAAGCGGTAATATATAAATTTTTTTAAGAAAATTGTCGAATATTTGAAATCTTAAATTCTTCAAAAATTTTCATCTAAAATGTAGAATAAAAATTATGTCAATTTTTTTAAAATTTTATAAATATCAAAAACTAGTTTGGTTTATAGTCTTCTTTAATATAAACTTTATTGCGAATGTCTAGTGCCAAAACAATAAAATTTTATAAAAAAAATTGTCGATTAATTGAAATCTTCAATTTAACAAAATTTTTCATTTTTAATGTAGAATAAAAATTTTGTCAATTTTTTTAAAATTTTATAAATATCAAAAACTAGTTTGGTTTATAGTATTCTTTAATATAAACTTTATTGCGAATGTCTAGCGGCAAAACAATAAACTTGTATCAATAAATTGTCGAATAATTAAAATCTTCAATTTATCAGAATTTTTTATATTGAATTTTTTATATTGAATTTTAGATGAAAAATCTTGAAGAATTTAAAATTTCAAATATTCGACAATTTTCTTGAAAAAATTTATATATTACCGCTGGACAATCGCAATAAAGATAATATTAAAGAAAACTATAAACTAAACAAGTTTCTGATATTTATAAAATTTTAAAAAAATTAACAAAATTTTTATTCTACATTTTAAATAAAGAATTTTGAAGAATTGAAAATTTCAATTAATCGACAATTTTGTTTATAAAATTTTAATGTTTTATCGCTTGACATTCGCAATAAAGTTTATATTAAAGAAGACTATAAACCAAACTAGTTTTTGATATTCATATAATTTTAAAAAAATTCACAAAATTTTTATTCTAAATTTAATATGAAAAATGTTTATTAATTAAAGATTCCAAATAATCGAGAACTTTCTTGATGAAATGAATCTTTTACGATAGACAATTGCAATACAGTTTTTATCAAAGAAGACTTTAAACGAAACCACTTTTTAATATTTCCATAGTTTTTAAAATATTGTCAAATTTTTTATTCGACGTTTAAAGTAAAAAAATGTAAAAATATTGAGGATTTTAGGAAATCGTAATATTTCGTGAAAAATTAGTTTTTTAAATTTAGATAATCGCAATTAAGTATTTATTAAGTAAACCAAAAAACAAAATCAGTTTTAATTAAAAAAATCAGTATTTGAAAATTTATTAATTTTTTCGACGCAGTATTTACGATGTTATAATTGTGAAGTATCTGAAAATTTTAATAAATCCAATTCTTTCTTAAAAAAATAATAATACTTTTGATATTTGTAATCAAGTTTTAACAAAACTATTTCAAATATTATTTTCAAATTAAATTTGGTCCTTAAAAATTTAAATATCAATTTTAATTTTCTTATTTTTTATTTCTTTTGTGCTTAGATATGACTTTATGAGGATTTTTAGTTTTAAATTGATAAAAATTTAAAATTAATTTAATTTTTACAATTTTTTTTTTATTTGACTTATTGTATTTGGGTTTGATTTTTATTATTTTTTATTATTATTTTATTATTTATATTTTATTATTATTTTTTATTAGAAAATTAAGAGTAAAATTATTATTTGCATTAATAATAATTAATATTACTCATTAATTAGGTAATATTAATATACATATATTGAAAAACGAACCGGATTCAATCAATATGCAATGTTGGTAAAGTAGGGCAAAATACTTTTTACTTCTTCCAAACTTTAGGTGAAAATCATTGTTTTTTTTTCCTGTAACTATGAATTTCTTTTATAAAAAACGATTGGTTTTACTTGAAAAATGAATTATTATTCGTTTCTTTGGTAATTAGAGTAGTATTAGTTTGTTAAAATCCCTAAAAAAACTCATACGAATACGAGAGATTATTATCCCGTTCATCTGCAACGACTCATGAAAATGTGTATTTATTCCGTATAAGGAATTATATATTATACGAATCATTAAACCTTGTATATTTATCTTTTGTAATATGCCTCTCAGAAAAAGAGATTTTTTGGTTCTGGGTATCAATTGGTTTCATGTAAACTGTTGTCAGTGGCGATTTGGTCGAACGCGTTAAGGCGCATCCCAGCAGCTTCTCGAGACCTCGAGTTTACCCTCCCGCTGGGTGGACAAGGGTTCGAGTCCGCTGACCTTCAACCGACCGGGGGTTTTTTTTTTTTATATATAATTTTTTATTTAACGACAAAGCAAAATATAAAGATCCCTTTATTTTTTGAACCTTTTTAAACAATAATTTTATTCGAAAAAAAATTAAATAATTTTTGGAAACTTCAGGCTAACTTCCTGGAAGTTTCCACGAAAACTTCCTGGAAGTTACCGCGGGAAGTTTCCAAGAAGTCTCAATTGGAAGTTTCCAAGAAATCTCCAGGGAAGTTTCCAGGAAGTTACCAGGAAGTTACCAAGGGTAGTTTCCAAGCGCGGACATTGTTGTACATAAGAGAAGTTTCCAGGAAGTTAACACGGGTAACTACCCAGTTTGCCACGGGTAACTTCCAGGAAACTTCCTGAAAGTATCGGTGCTATCTGGGTGAGTTATAATAATGATATTTTCACCGAAAATTATTAAATTAAAGTTAACATTTTGCAAAAGGGACACGCCATGGAGTTGAAATTTCAGCAGTTATAGTGCAATATAATAGAAGTTATAATATATATATTTATGTATATTTAGTTTTCAGTTTCAGTTTTCAGTAATCGCCCATATATTATAATTTCTCTTATGATAATTATGATAATAATTATGATAATTGTTTTGATTCTAGTTTGACAAAATTGCAATTATTTAAGGTTTCAAAGTTTAGTTTTTAAAAATCCATTTATTGTTTATAAAATAATTAATAATAATTAATTATAAAATAATTAACCATATTTAACTATTTTTGTTATGTTCAATTTCAACTTTCTTAAAAAATATTGTTATCTGGGGAGTGTTCACATATGACGTCACGCATTTTTTCCAACTTTTTTACCCCTCCCCCCTCCTGTCACGTCTTGTCACGTAAGAGAAAACACCTACCCCTAAATGTACGTCACGTTTCTTGACCCCCCCCCCCCTATTTTTATATTAATTTTTTTTCACTTCAATAATAAAAATTCTAAAGTAACAATTGTCAATCGGTTATTAAACGGAAAAAATGTTTTATGTAACTTTTAGCATATTTTTGATAAACCTCGGATTAAAGTCACAAGTGAATAATTGTATGCTAGTTTTTAGAAACTTATTTTCATGTTTCTGATAATTTCGCTCAAATTTACCAGAAATGTGGAAATAATAAAAAATTAAAGAAAAATAATTGATAATTGAAAAAAATTACAAAATGAATAAAATAATTGATAATTAAGAGAAATAATTAGAAAATAACGAGAATAACATTGCTATACTGAGTATAATATGATAAAACTACGTAGTCAAAGCTTGAACCCTCCCCACCCCCTGCGTAGAAAATCGTAGACTTTGGTTGGACCCCCCTCCCCCTGAACTGACTACGTTTAATGCGTGGTCTATCATAAATAAAGTAAAGTCACCCGAAACATTTTCTCCGTATATTTTAAATTTGCACTCTTTCGTTTTCATTCTTGATATTTCGTTAATATAGCTTATTTCAGTGTGATTACAGAATTTTCTTATTTTTCCAACAATAAATACATTAAAGGCCATTTTACATCAATTAATTTGAACTTTAAGTATTAAACAATTCATATAAAAAATAGGAGAATACTGCTATAAATTATTTGATGCTTACAAAATTCAAATGATAGGCAGTTTGAATTAATTTTCAAATTAAAAAAATTTTTCGTGACGTCACGTTTAGGACGACTCCCCATCCCTATGTCACGTTCTGTCACGTTTGATCAAGACTCCCCCCTCCCCCTTACAGCGTGACGTCATATGTGAACGCTCCCCTGTGCATAATATGGTGCTGTTCATTATATAATTAGTCATATAAACAAATCTTAAAAACATTACCGAAAACGACTTAAATGTAACTATTTCTTTATTGGTTAAACACGACTTTCTATGAAATTTGAAATGCCAACCACCTCCCAGCAGGTAATAAGGGTAAAAGAGGGGGAATTTCGTCTCCAATTTTTGAAATTACCAGTATACCTATTTCCATTATCTCTCACTGCCCTCTTCTCTCTCTCTCTCTCTCTCTCTCTCTCTCTCTTTCTCTTTTAAGCTACCTGGCATCCCAAATTAGAATAATTAGGTTTAAGTCTTAATTATACAAACATTTTCAAATTATACATATCTTTCTTATCTCTCTCAATCTTAAACTATTTTCAATTTTCGTTTCTCTCTACATAACCATCCTGCGTAACATTTTTGCGTTACACGCCCATAGCTAGCTGATTTTTTATATAGGAGGATTTTCAGCGACCTCAGAAATATTTTTTTTACCAAGTTTAAGATAAATCCCTTAAAATGTGTTCAAATTATTTAATTTTTCACATTGTTACTTACGGTATGGTTGATTTTTGAACATATATGATACATTATCATTCATATGATTAAAGTATCATATATTTATTATGAATTTTTTTCAAGCTATTTCATCCCTTAATACAGTAGTATACTTTAGATAACTTTTTTCGTGGTCTTTTCTTAGAAAAAATTCTGTTTCGAATTACCCCTAAATTTTGCCATTTTGTCAAAATCGTAGGGGTAACGCTGGACAGCAGTTTTTCGCGATTCAGGGTCATCAATAAAATTTACTAACCCATAGAACTATTCTCTATTCTAGGGAAGTGACGTAAAAAGTTAATGCAAAAGAAAACTGAAAGTATTGCCTTTTAAAATAAAAAACTTACGTTGTTAGTGAAAATTAAGAATTCCGTCCCGAATTACCCCAACTGAACCTACCTTAAAAACTATTTCATGAAATTTTAAAATATTTGGTATTTACACTTCCACTAACAGTGGAAACACTCTAGTAAAGTTTAGGCTAAATTGAAAAAAAAAATCTTTGACCTGGACAGTTCAGGAATTTTACTCCATATGTGACTCTCCAGGTTGAAAGGGACCTTAGCTGCAAGAAATGAATTTTGCGGGACGAGCGTTTGAAGTTGAGCCTGCCTATGTTATTGTTAGGTTATGCCTACGTTTCATCGACAATTACACAAAAACTAATAGACATAAAAAACTTTTCATTTCTGTATGTAAAAGAGCAACTCAAATTCTATCGATTCATAATAAAAAATCAAAATCCAATGTTTTGCAGCTAAGATCCCTTCCACCATGGAGCGTCACATATAATCGAGGCGAGGTATGCGAAAACACATGGATTCCAAGAGTTTGAGCCACATTGATTCATTCATTACAAAGAAAATAGACAAAAACTGTTTTTGACGTAGCGGAGAAAATATTCCGATGATTTAAAGGTTTCAAAAATATTATTAATATATTATAATAAACAATTTTGTTGCTTATGACGTGTTTTAGTGTACCAGTTTGTGTGGTGGTACAGGGCAAAATATTTTGTTTTATGACAAGCCTGATCATAAAATATTTCTACCAATAAGACAACTTCTTAAAGAAAGCATGCTCAGTGCGGCAGTTGACCCAGTTAAAAATTTCGTGTGTGTTCCCACGTGTGTTCCCGTAATGGCTCCCGCACGGGACCCCTTAAAGGTTCCTACGTGGGTTCCCATATGGGATCCTGTGTGCGAGGGAACTTTGGCACGAACCCTCGAGAGAACACTGTACATAGGATCCCATGTATGTATATGTGTTCCCTTACGGGATCCTTAATCTATTAAACCATGTAAATGAATCTACAAAAAGAATATAGTTAACAAAATAATTTATTTGTCAGTAACTGTTACACACCATATTTACAAGAACAAAAAAATCTACTGCGCAGCCGTAAGTGCTATAGAAAACTACTGCGCAGTATGTTAAGTTTTTAAAAATTGATTTGAAATCCTAGGTACATGGGATCCTATGTACAGTGTTCCCTCGAGGGTTCGTGCCAAAGTTCCCTGGCACATAGAATCCCATATGGGAACCCATGTAGAATCCTTTAAAGGATCTCGTACGGGAACCCATACAGGAACACACGCGGTAACACATACGAAATTTTTAACTGGGGAGCGCATTTCTGTTGTAAGGTTACAATATTGCATAAAATTCATTTAATACACATCTACAAATTATATAATATTATTATAGTAAATTTCAATAAACTATTACTCTTAAAACAAAGTATTTAAAACAAAAATTTCCAAAGTTATATAGATTGCTTTTAAATTTCGCACCAAATATTTGTAGGTTAGGAAGTTTGGTTCTTAAAGATACAAATTTCACTTACTTTTTCACCTTTTTTCATGACAACCGAACGTCAGAATATACTAATGTGAATTGTTCAATAATTAGTGGGTTCTTTACAACATTTTAAAATGTTTTCTACTGCATAATAAGTTTATTAACAATTTGCAAATAAAAATAAAAATATTACTATTAAAATATTTGTTAGGTGTTTTAATAGCAGTGTACCACTAACCAAAACACAGAGTAAATAACAAGTACAGTCAACCTTCCATTCCGCGGAAAGCAATTTGACGTGTCCGCGAAAGAGAAGGTCATTAAAATTCTATTAGTGAGTAAACGTCCAGGAACCATTTTAAATCATAGGATCTTTAAATATGTAATGGGAATTTTAATAATTATTAAATAATAATTTATTTATTAATTTGGGCTGCAATAACAAATAAAAATTTATATAAAAATTTGCTCAAGTCAGTCTTTTATCGTTAAAATCACATGTTTGAAATTACATTATTTTTATTTATTTTCAATAGTTGAAAATTATAATTATTTTACAAATTTACAATAATCCTTCTTACAATTTATTATTTTTTTAAGAATATATTCTGTATATTTTGTATTCCTTTCAGAATTACATAATTCATTTTTCTAGTTTTTAAAAGATTTTTCTTCTTTTGTTTTTGACATTGCGTTTATGGTTTTTGTTTTTCTATTTTAGAACTTTCTCTAATTTTCATTATTTTACACAAATTATTGATTACTATTTTAAACAATTTTGATTTTATAACATTCAATAAACTTTTCTTTTCGTTGATTTCTTTAATTATTTTCATATTTTTTAAAGAAAAATTTCGGTAAATCTTTTCATTTCTTAAAATGTGTCCTTATTTGTAGACGTTTTTTTATTTTTCTTCTTTTTAAAATCATTTTTTAAAAGAAATTAGAAATAATCTAATTGAAGGTAATACAAAATGTTATTTCCCCAAAATAACATTCCTTGAAACACCCACACTAATATCTTTTAGCACTTCACTTTTTTCTTTAAATGTTAAATATTATCGCTTCATTTTTGTCGACAATCACTTTTGCTCAAAACTAAGTGGCACTAAACTTTTCGGCCCTGAATTTATGACACACACAGTCATAATTCTCACCGATATAGACCTTTCTACGCTTCCCTACTGAGTTACCGCCGATTAGAAGTCCGCGGAATGGAAGGTTGTCTGTAATTTTACTATGTTATAAAAATTTTAATTTTTTTATATTTAATAAGGTATAATCTGTATATTATGACGTGTAAATTATATAGTAGCACCATAAGTTTTCTACTAATCCAAAAATATTCTGAAAATTAGTGAAATTCAAGTTTTAATATAAACTTGAAAAAAGGTGTCCGGTTACTCCTGACTCTACCCAATATTATTTGTTTTATCATGTTTTAAATGAAAAATTAACAGAAACGTAAATTGTTAATTTATTAATATTTAAACTTCTAAATTTAAATAATATTTTAATTACATTTGTTAAGTTTAATTACATTTATTTTAATACATAATTTACTTTTTATACAGGTCGGGTTGTTGTAGACGTCAAAGTAAAGCGGGTTAAAATTATTGGATTATACATATTGTAATATAATAAAATAGTAATTGTGAATATACTCTTATATATTGTGATTAAATAGTATTAATATTAAAATTAATTTTATTTTAAATATGTGTCAATTCACGGTGTAAGGGACCTTAGCTGTAAGAAACGAATTTTACAGGACGGGCGTTTGAAGTTGAGTCTGCCTATATGGGTCAAATTTGCCAAGTGATACCACCAAAAATTGTATAGCTTTTGATTTTTGTGCAATTACTTTTAAATTGTAGTCCCTGCTGAGAGTAAAAAAATAGAAAGAGATAGAAAATAAGTGATAGAAAGATACTCAATTTTCTATGTTCGGGAACTACGCGATTTGCATTCCTAAAACGCTTTTTCTTCCTATCTCTGATCTATCCGACGGCTTTAATCTTTTTCTATATCTTTCAAACCATTCAGTCCATCCCAAATATTTTGAAATATTTATCTTTTTCTATACCTAAGTTTATTACCAAAAAAGAAGATCTAGTCTTTTCTATTCTTTTCATTTATTTCATTCTAACTCTAACTATATAACTAAAAGTACATTTACTTTTAGTTATATATTATATATATTATATATATTAACGGATAAAAAAAGATTTAACTTTTCTATCCATTTGAATCTCTGCGACTAATCGTTTATATTCTTTTATCTCTTTTTCTATCTGTCCAACTGTAAATTTTTAATTTATTTGTTATAAATCAATACAGTAAATTATTACAAGTTATACATAGTAAACTTAATACCGAAAAACATAAATTGAAATCAAACCTGAAACAGAAAAATCAGCTCGTATGAAGACAGTAACTCGTGTTACTCGATGTCGAAATCCTTGCTGCTAGCCACTGGACCACCTAAGACTATGAAAGTTTTTACAAAGAGAGTCTAATGAATGTAAGGTTACAGTCTATTTCCATTTTCTATCCACTTTAATCTTTTCAGTATAAAAGCGTTTGTTTATACTTCTAAAACCGCAGTTTTCAATCTGTCACCCTATTTTTTCTCTCCGTCCGCTATTTTAATATTTATCATAAACAGTTATTAATAAAAGATGAATTCACGCAAATCTTTCTATATCCATTTCATTCAATTTGATTAAAAAAATATTCCTATATCCATTCAATCTGTAGAATTTGCACCATTTCTCGATTCGTCTCTATCTGTAAGTTACTTTTAAAAAATCTTGATTGAGGATAAAAAACTGTCTTCGCAAAGCTTTCAATACTTTCAGAGTGTTGCACAATCACGAGGTGGCTCCATGTCAATGGCTATCTCTGTCTTTGTTTCATTTATCTGCTCATTACAAATGATTTTTCTGACACATATTGTCATCATGTTCGGGCTCACGGATAGAGTTTGCGGTTTCAGTGAAAGAACGTTGAACACTTTTTACACTAGGCCGACGTCCTATGAGTCCCCGTTATGCATTGCGTTGTAATGAGAAAGAATAGGACACAGATGCACCTTGTCCTTTTCTATCTCATTTCAATGCAACGCTCAACGGAACCATTGGACTTCAACCTTAAACGATTAAAGCGGATAAAAAATCATTTGCACGGATAATTCTTTTATCCGTGAAGTAGTTCACGGAGAAGCAAGTATTGGTAGACGAATAAAAAATATCTGATTCAGACGAATATCAGGACTCATTTTTATCAATTAAAGGATTGAAACCGATTAAAAAAGCTTTATGCGGATTAGTGTTTCATTTCGATCTGAGAAAAACAAAAATTCCGAACCATTTTGTTCATTATCGATTGACATTTGTCAAACGATAATCTCGTTTATTCATTTGTTAAATGTAAACTCGTATCGTAAAATTGATCGAATGTCATCGAACGAATTTCTCGGTTATCGCAAAAATTGACATTTAGTCAAAATAAAACTTGTAAACGATGTCTACTAATCAAATGAATCAAAGTGATGATATTTATAAACCATGTTCGAAAAAAAGAAAAAAGGAGATCTTAGAATCAATTTTTGAATATGAATATTCAGCGACAAAGGAGAAAACCGCCAAATGCAAAGCTTGCGCTTTATTACAAAAAGAAGTGATCATAAAAATGACCGACGGTAACACAACTGGAACTACTAGGCATTTGAAGAAGTTCCATGTCGAAGAATATTTAAAAATACAAGGATCCTCAACATTTTCAAATGAACCAAAAGTAATTATCTATTAACTCTTGTTTTATTTGTATTGATTTTTTAAATTTCTTATACTTAATGTAATTAATTAATAAAAATATATAATGAAATAAGTTACACTGTTTTTTTATATGTAATACAATGCCTTGCTTTTAATTTAATCAGAAATTTGATCAAGATGTGTTCAGTCGGATGTTAGTAGAATGGACGGCTAAAAAATATTTCCCATTAAGCTTTTTTGACGACGACATCACCAGAGAATTTTTTTCTTATTTGAAAAAAGATGCGAAAATCCCCCAAAAAAATTCTTTACGAAAAATGGTTTCTTCAACTTTCAATGAGATAAAAAATGACGTCATCATGAAATTACAAAAAAATACGTCGAAAATCTCATTCACCATAGACAGTTGGACGTCTGTTGCTGCCACTTCTTTTTACGGAATAACAGGTTAAATATGTTTAAATCTTGTTTAGCAATGTTATAAATTTTAATTATGACCATTTTAATATACAGCATAAAAATATGCGCATGAAACTAATAAAATAAAAAATTAATAAAAATGATAACTTTAATAATACAATGTTACTTAATCAACATAGTTTTTAATAAATTTAGTAACATAAAAAAATTATTTTTTAATAATAAATTAAAGTAACAATAACAATAATAAAATAAAGAATAAATAAAAAGAAAACTGATAGAATACCTATAATATAAATAAACATAAATAAATTATAATATTGATGTAGCATTGAATTACCGCATTGATTCCAAATAAAAGGACTTTTTAATAATTATTTTATACATTATTTTACTACATACATAAAAAATGTTTTTTTGTTTTACGTCTGGGAACAATATAATCTTTGAAGAATGAAAAGTCGTAATCTCCAGACAAAGTCAGTCCTTTATTTCAACGCATCAAACGTATCGTCAATAATAAAAAACGTCGACGTTTCGCCATACATATATGTAGGCCTCCTCAGGACAATATAAACTAAAATAAACAAGGTAACTATATAAATACAATGAAGATTATACACAAATTTGAGGTTATTCCAACAAAACAATATTTTACATTACAATCATAAACTTAAAATAAATTATAAAACTTACATCATAGTCAAATATAAAAGAATATAATCCATTGTCAAAAAATTAAAATATTTCACAACAGATATGTAGATATGTAGACGATACATTTATTATTATTAAAAAAGTTGATTTATATAAGTTATTAGAGTCGTTTAATGCATTTCACCCTAGATTAAAATTTACACATGAGTTAGAAAGTAATGGAGAATTGTCTTTTTTAAATGTTAAAGTAATTAGAGGGGAAGATGGTAAATTAATAACAGATTGGTTTACTAAGAACACATACTCAGGCAGATATTTGAATTTTTATTCTAACAATCCTATATAACAAAAAGTAGCTTTAATTAAAAACTTAGTGGATACTATTTTTAGACTGTCTGACGTAACTTTCCATTCTAAAAATATTAAAAAAATTAGTTTTGATTTACAGTTAAATGGGTATCCTAGTGATTTTATTGATAAACATTTAAAAAATAGGTTAGAATTTTTGAAGGACAATAATAATAAGAATGATTTGATTTTGACAACAAAAAAAGCTATTTTTGACTCTCCTATTATTTCTATACCTTTTTTGGGAAATTATTCCTGGACGATAAAAAGATTATTAAAAAATTATAACGTAAACACAGTATTTAGGTCTTATGCCACTTTTAATAATATGATAAAACTAGGAAAAGATCCCATTAGTTATAAAGAGCAAACGAATGTTATATATAAGTTACCGTGTATGAATTGTTCAAAAACTTATATTGGACAAACAGAAAGATATTTGTTTTTAAGATGTGACGAACATAGAAAAAATATTAATTTGAACGCGAAATATCATAATGTTATCTCACAACATAAATTAGAACATAAAAAAGATGATGATTTTACTCATGAATTTGATTTTAATAACATCAAAGTTGTTCATAAAGAAAATAATGAATTTTTTTTTTTTTTTTTTAGTTATTATACACTCGTTTTAACGACCTTACTGGCCCAATGAGTGTCCCCCGTAGGGAGTTCCTAGAATTGTACCTTTGTATATATTATTTTTAAGTGTTTTTGCGTCTACAGAACGGCTTGAAATTAGGAGTACTCGCATTTGCCTGGACCACCCGGTATATTGGGTTTTCTCGCCAGTGGAGAGGGAAAACTGTAGAAAAACCTCACCGAATACAACCGGTTTATCGACAGTCGAGTTCTAGTGATCTGCACAGGTCGATTACCGACAGTGCATATCATTATTCCTCGACGTCAAACCTTCCACTGAAGTTATCTCACGAGTTAGAAAAATCCCAGACTCATCGGGGCGCGAACCCAGCAAGCTGGACTTGGCGCGACCGCCGGGTCTAGTATTTAACCAACTGAGCTAACTCCGTGGTCGAAAATAACGAATTTAAACGAAAAGTGGGTGAAATGTTTTTTATAAAAAAAGAAAAAGATAACAGTTTAAATTTAATTACTGATTTAAAAAATTATAATTGTTTATATAATGTGATTTTGGATAAATGTTGAATAATTTGATGAAACATAAGTTACTTGAGATTATACATGTATGAAATGATGATAATACAGTTTTCTAACATATCTCTGGATGATTGAATTGTGTATGTTAGTTTTTAACCTCACAAACTTACTGATTTTAACATGTGACTGATAATATATTGTTTTGTTTTTGTATTGTTTTTATTTATATTATTTATTATTAGTGTGTGACTTCTGTTGTGAAATATTTTAATTTTTTGACAATGGATTATATTCTTTTATATTTGACTATAATGTAAGTTTTATAATTTATTTTAAGTTTAAAATTGTAATGTAAAATATTGTTTTGTTGGAATAACCTCAAATTTGTGTATAATCTTCATTGCATTTATATAGTTATCTTGTTTATTTTAGTTTATATTGTCCTGAGGAGGCCTACATATATGTATGGCGAAACGTCGACGTTTTTTATTATTGACGACACGTTTGATGCGTTGAAATAAAGGACTGACTTTGTCTGGAGATTACGACTTTTCATTCTTCAAAGATTACTACATACATACACTGTTAGAAAAAACCTGAAAATTAATGCACTTTTAATTCATTCACGTCACTGAATTTTTATTTAATGTTGAAGGAAAGTTATGATAATTTACAAATAAATTGAATTTCATTCAAGTATGCATTAATTTTAATTTAATTGCGCAATAAAGTAAAATTAATGCAATATTACCTAAAATTTGAGTTACCGATGAATGACAGTTATTTTGGCGTCGGTAATAAGATAAGTTGCAGAATTATTGTCGTGCAGTTTGTGGTATAGTTTTATAATACTTATGGTGTAAATCGTGTTCAAAATAAACTTCTTTGATGAAGATTAAAATGAACTTTAACTTTGTGACTATGGTTTTTTGCCTCTTTATTTTTAATAACTGAATTTAATGAATATTGTAACCAACAATTTGTAGGTTATGTTTTCAGTGCGTCTATTTCTATTCGCGTGTGTATTTTGCAAACAAATGAATAATTATTAAGTGAATACTCTTATTCGTATGTTTTTTTAAGATAATAATTCAAGTGTTTATAAATTGCTGTGCTTCTATTCAAAAATTAATTAAAATTAATGCACATGTGCATGAATTTTTAGTCACACGTAACTGAATTTTCAGTCACGTGTTTTTAATTTTCATTTACGTGAATAGAAAAAACTTCCAGCATATGTGAGTGAAAATTCAGTCAGATTTTTCTAACAGTGTATATTCAAGAAATTTAAGTTGAAATGAATTAATTGAATAAAACTATAAGTAATCTGAAAAAGGACACTCTCATTTTTCTTACCAGGCCCCATTATATATATAAATAAATAAATAAATATATGGGAAATGTAATAAATAATAAAAATACATTTAATAAATTAATAAACAAAGAAAACCATTTTAAAAAAATGAAAATAAGAATAAAATGAATTAAAAAATTAATAAATAACAAATATATACCTATTTTAATGTTTTTATAAATTAAAGCATTAAAGAAAACAAAAAAATAATACAGTTAGATTTGGTTATATCTTACTCTCCAAATTTCAGTTAGAAAAAACTACTATTTTCGCAGTAAAAATTCAGTTACCATATGAAATAGTAAATTATATACTAATATTTTAGTAAAAAACCACTAACTTAATTAGTGAAAGTAATTTTGAGCTTATGTTGATAAATTAAGTAAATTAGTAAATTTGTATGATTTTCTAGAGTTTTCAAAATTATTGTTTAATACATTTTTTTTATTCAAATTTTAAGAACACGAAGTTAAAGCGATTTATATTCAATTGTTACATTGTTAGTAATTTTAACAAAAATCTTTTATTCGAATAATTTCTGCACTTAATTTTTATCATATAAGGATTATTATTAATTATTAATTTATTAATTATTATCATCTTAGCCATTCTGATTGTAAAAATTTAATCCAAAAATAAATAGTCTATGAATAAAAAAAAATCAATATGAAAATTGAGGGTTTCGTGGCTGTTACACGGCTTAATTAATTCATTTATTAATTTACTCTTTTATTCATTCATTCATTAACTTATTAATTCATTCATTCATTCATTTTTCATTCATTTATTAATCTAGTCATTCATTCATTCATTCAGTCTCTGTTTTTCATCTCCACTGTCTCTCGAACACAACCTTAAATGCACAGCTATTGACTCGGACGGACGGACGAACGAACGAACGGACTCGAAAGTCTCGATACAAGGGTTTTGCCCGTAGCCACGCAACCCTAAAAATTAAATATTCTTAAGTTAGATTAGTTAAGATTGCTTTTATATTAAGAAGATTGTTTTTAATTCAGGTCATTACATTGATGAGAATTGGATCTTGCAATCCCTAACTTTGGATTTTATTCCTGCAAATGGAGCCCACGATGGAAAATCTATTGCTGCCTTATTTTGGAAGTTTCTAAAAGATTATAAGCTGCTTCATAAAGTACAGGGAATTACTATGGATAATGCAACAAATAATACTACATTCATTAGTGAATTAGAGGTGCTAATGGATCAAGAAGGCATTCCATTCAATTCAGAAGATCAACATTTCAGGTGCATAGCACACACTGAAAATTTGGCAGTTCAAAAATACCTGAAAACTTTAAATTTACAAACCGAAAATGAGGCTTTAGCAGATTATGAAATTGAAGACGATGACGAGGAAGTGGAATTAGAGCAAGCTGAAAATAAAGAATTTAATTCACCTATCGCTAAATTAAAAAAAATTTTTAAAAAGTTAAAGTATAGTGAACAGTTAAGATTGAAATTAGAATGTTGCTGCGTTAGTACTGAAACTAAAAAGCTGGCTCCGTGCACTGACGTCAAAACGCGATGGAATTCAACGGACGATCTAATTAATAGGGCATTGAAACTGAAAAAAGCACTAGAGCTTTTGTGTCTCTCAAATTCAGATTTGAAGAAATTTTATTTAAATGAAGATGATTGGTCCATATTGTCAGCATCCCACAAGCACCTGAAACACTTCAAATATATAACTCAAGCTCTTTTCGAGGAAAAATACGTAACACTCCCATTGGTCACAGTCGCATTTAATTTATTATTAGACAAGATGGACATAGCTATTCAGGAGTTAGAAGAGAAAGAGAAGCCAAACAAAAATGACCTAAGAGTAAAAAAAGCCCTCTATTCTGCGAAAGAAAAATTGCTAATTTATTATAATAAGTGCAATTGGGTATACTGCGCAATACTTATACTCGATCCAAGACACATGCTTGAGGTTTTCGAAAAAACTGAATGGGGAAAGTCTTTGAAAGCAAATTCACTAAAAAAATTTGAAGATATATACAAAACAGAATATTATATTCCACCTCAACAGGACGAAATTGGGGTTAAAAATTCTGAAACTGATGCCGAACACCTTCCGGACGACGAATCGAACGATGAGAGCGATGACGAAATAAATTTGCTTGAATTTTTGAAGAAAGGAAATGAAAAGAGTCAAAAGCGAACTGTAGATAAACGTCATGGACGTAAGAAAAAAGAAGAATGGCGAGAAGAATTAGACGATTATTTGAAAACTGATAGAGCTGACGAGACAACAAGCATTCTTCTATGGTGGAAAATGCACGAAAAAGCTTTTCCTAACATGGCACGCATGGCAAGGGACTATTTAAGCATTCAGGCAACATCTGTCCCTGTTGAACGTCTGTTTTCTCGCTCATCTTTGATAATAAGAAAGCATCGAAATAGATTGAAAGCCGATATTACTCGAGATCTCCTGTGCATTCATGACTGGACTGAAAAAAAAATTACTCGGTTTTTAAATGTATCAATAATTCTGTTCATTAATTTCAATTTTGAATATTTATTCTGTTCTGTGTTTATCAATTTTGTTGGTGAATTGTTCTTCTAATAAAAGTAATGAAAACCCCTAATTAACTTTTTAATTGTTTTATTTCAACTTGACTAACATAAAAAAATTAAAATTTTTAAATCTATACCATAAATGAATGCATTAAATTTTAGAAATATTAGTCACATTATTAATATCAAAACTATCCTTATAATTAGCCTAATAAAATAAAATAAATAATTTAAATTTTTTAGAAAAATTAAATTCATTTATTAAAAAATTAGATATCATTAATTGTGAATAACATTTCATTTCTAAACTTACATTTTAAATCAACTTAAAATGTTATTAATAATTTAATTTTAGCTCAATTGATTTCGAAAATTGTATTTAATAAATAAATAATTATAATTAACCCTAATACAAAAGATACATGAAATAAATATTTCTTTGATAATATAAATATATATTAATTTCTTTTTCAATACATTTATTTATAATATAAATTCTATTTTCACACAAAACCTGTAAGTATCAAAACGTTGCATAATTTTTGCAAACCATTTTTTAGATCATTTCTCATAATTGATCAGAAAAGCGGTATCATTATGCAACATTTTGATGCTAGCTGGTTTTCTGTGTGGAGAATAATCAGCATAGAAAATACACACTAAAAATGTCTAAGATTTAATTTAAATTCATCAAAAAATATAAAAACATTGATACTTACAAAAACGGAAAGTAGATTTAATAAAAGTTTTAAAAAAACTTTAATTTTTTAAAATTTGATAAAAATGAAAGCAAAAAATAATTTAATAATAACTTTTAAAACGCAAATTGTTATGTAATATAAAATATTGAATTAAACAAATTAAACTTGTCATTTACAGTATACTTTTTAATTCTAATTAAAATTTGATTATATAAATTACTGCTGACTTACAACCTAGACATTTACTTTTAAAGCTAATGATAACAATGAATCAATAATATTAATAAATAACTAAAGCGAGCTTCTCGAATGATCGGTCAGATCGATCGATTTAACGAGAAGTTCTGTTAAATAAAACAAACAAATATGGCAGCTCGTTGTTGTCACAACGAGAAGTAAGTCGTTTTTAAATCGTTTCTCGGATCGTGTCGATCGAATGAAACACTAATGCGGATACATCTTTTATCCGCAGCAGGTGATACAAAAATGTAAAGTTGCTCAGGGATAGACAAGAATTAAGATGCAGGTAGAAAACTATGCGGATTCAGGCAGATAGCCAGACACTTTTTTAATCAAACGATAAAATTGGTTAGAAAATGTTTTGCACTGATTAATACCTATAAGCTGAACAGATATAAAGAGTATTTAAAAGTAGGGCTGCGCACGATACGATACGATATTTGACTGAGTCTCGCCTGGGTTTCGAAAAAATGGAAAATTGATGGTCTCGTCTCGGTATCGTCTCGGTCTCGTCACGCTTGGTATAGTTTCGGTATCGCTTTCATAAGTGTGGTCTCCTCTAGTCTCGATCTTAAAAATATCGAAAAAATAAAACAGTAATTGCAGAATTCAATTGTTAACTTATTTATTGTAAAAAGATAAGTTTTGCAAATCAGCTGTTAATTGTTAAAAACGTCTTAGGTCTTCTTGATTTAATAGTGTCGCTGTCGCTTACAAATTCTCAGCTAAATAAGATTAAAAATAAGATGTTGTTTTAAATGTGAAGCTGACAAACATCAAATTTAACAATAACTGAAATGTTGGACAGTACTTTTAAACCGATTCTTCACATTCTTCTTCGACATCCTCGACTTCTATACTTGCATCTAAGAAATGATTTTTGGTATTAAATCATCAGTTGAAGAATCCTGTTAACAAAAGATCAGTAATCTACATTTATATTTCCCGGTATGATTATTTTTTTATAACTTAATTGAATATTTTTGAAAAAAGGTAAGTCGAATTATACATTATTCAACTTTTAAAAATAGATATCTATATCTGTTATCCATAGTAAATAAGTTCATAATTACAGTTACTTCCTTATTGCGGTCTCGGCGAGAGTCTCTCCGAGATTCGCTTTTTTCCTGGTATCGTCTCGGTATCGTCTCGGAAAATTTTTTGCGGTATAGTCTCGAAAAACGAGACGATACCCTATTTAAAAGAATAGATGCGTAGACAGCTGATTCAAATTGAAGGAGAAGTATAGAAAAAGTATTCATACGGATATCAATGGATAAAGCATGGATTTAAACGGATAAAATTTGAATCCGTTTACTTCCACCAGGGATGGATATTTTTCAATTCCTCATAACTATCCTTTATTTTTATCTCATTGTATGCCTAAATCTATAACCTGATTTAAAGTATATTCATAACTGTCGTTTATTTTTAGCTCATCCTATCCTTAACTCTATAACCTGAGTTTAAGTATGTCTATCTTATCTTTTCTATTCTTACCTCTATTACTCAAATTTAAAATATTTTATCTCTTTCCATCCCTTATTATATCACCAAATTGCAGGACAGCTAACCTAGTGTGTTTGCACATAGCGCTTATATGAGAAATAGCTATAGTTACAATGTTGGGGAATAGACTGGAATAGAAAAGGAAAGACTGAAAGAGATTAGATAATGATGTCATTGACCAAGTACAGGAAAAGTGATATGAAGGATTGTAGGGATTAAGAAAATTTTGTAGGATAAAAAAGAGGAGATTGAAAAAGATAGGACATTCATTATATTCATTAGGAGATATAAGATGCGATAGAAAGCAATTTAGAAAGCATAGGGTGAGATTAAAGAAAGAAATAAATTGCAATAGAGAAGTAAAAACTGAAAGAGATTGAATGTTGATGTTATTGACAAAAAATAGAAAAAGTAATCTGTGTTCATTAAGAAAATAGGTTAAGATGGAAAAGAGGCGATTGAAGAGGATAGGCTATATATTTTATTTGTCAGGAGATAGAATGCAATAGAGTGCGACAGTGCCGTAACTAGGGTGGTGCTGTCGGTGCCGTGGCACCGGGCGCAGTCATCGGGGGGCGCAAAATTTTTTATATACATGGGGCAAAATTTCTGTCCCGATCCAACTAAAAAAAAAATTTCCTCCGATTGGGCTAAAACTTGCCCTAAATTTAGATCTATGCATGAGTACATTAGCCACCAAGTATTACTAAATTTCATCATTAACTGTGTAGTGGGGAGGGGGGTCAAGTTTTTGATGAATGGTGGGTGGACTAGTTTTTCATCACTCGTAACTTTTATACGGTCAATCGCACAAATTTTTGACCTATATACTTTTAAAAGGGTTTTTTCTGCTCTTTCAAGCGGTAAAAAGAATTTTTTCGAAAATTAAAAATTTGACCCTTTTTTTTTAAAATCAAAAATATTTTTGACTTTTTTTTCAAAATCGACATTTTTTTTTCATTTTTTATTTTTTGAAAATAAAGTTTAAAATGTGTACTTTGAGTACACCAAGTATGAAAAGGTCCTTCTTTTTTGTTTTCGAGATATTAAATAACGAATTTTTAAAAATTAAATAAAAAAAAGTAATAATTCTTTAAAAAAGTAAATTTAGAATTAATATGAATTTTTATTCTAAAGACAATAAAAATTTACATCCAACAAAACCCAAATATATAACATTTTGCATAAAAAGTATTAAATAAAAAAAATTTTAATAATTATTAATAAAAAGTTAATTATGACATTCTTAGCGTCCAAATAAAAAAAATCATAAGGTCAATTCTCTTTTTATTGTATGACTTATTTATTTGTTTATTTATTTATGTAAATGTTTTTTTATTTATATGTTTAAGAAAAATATCAAAAAGTACCTACCTATATTTTTACAATCGCTAGTAAAAAGAAATTAAGGAAAATAGCTATCCGTGTACTTTAAGTAGGATCACAGTTTATATCCCCTTTGTCCACAAAATTGTTTTCGTTTTTTTTTGTCTTTAAGAATATAGTAGAATATTGTAGTACTGCTATCTGCATTTTACAGGGTTTAGACTGTCATGTGAGTTATTTCAATGCCTGCATTACAGCTGTGTAATATGTAAATGTGTTAATATGTTAATTTTAACTTTTGTTAAAAATATGATTCGTATTTTATGTTGTACCTGTGTAATGAGTTGTATGATAATATTTTCCATATGTGTAATTAGATTTAAATGATTGAGCTTGTTTTACTTAGTTTTTTTTATTGGTTTTGTTTGATTTCGTTGTTTTTGAAACCTTTGTATTAGATTTGACTGCTTTTGGATTTTTCCTTCTTTTTCTTGGAGTTTTGTTCAAGGTTTTCGGAAAAAAGTCACTTTCCATCGCAGATGAGAATTTTTTAGTTGAATTCTACCATCTTCTTGTGGTATATAGGAATGGTATTGAGAACTACCAGTTAGTGTTACTGCACTATCGAATCTGCATTTCAACATTTGGGTAGTTGAAGCAAGAGTCTCTTTACTTTTAAAAAAAATGTGAGTTTCTTTGCAGTTTTTCTTTGCCCAGTTAAATAGATTTTCTGCAATAAGAATGTGTTCTTTTGAAGAGGCTTGGAGACTTGCACGAGCAGCTCCTCTTTTTATATTAGCTCCTACGCCATCACAAGCACCTTTACCATGGGCAGTGGCATGATAATGCCATTCTGCAGGAACTCCAAAATCTTGTGTATGAGCTAGAAGATTAGCAAAAGAATATTTATTCTTAAAATGCTGCTTTGCTCCGTCTGTAAAGTAAAAAACTTTTTTTACTTCAAAATTTTCTTTCAAATAGTTCATAATGACAGTCTGATATTCATATACACTCGCAGTGTCATGTGACAAATTGTCCGAAATAATAGCCATGCTTTTATGTAACAAATTATCTTCTACTTTATAGTATATGACTACTGTAAAGATGGTAGCTTGATTGTTGTTCCAGTGAAAAGCTTGGGCAGCGTTTTGAACAATAAAGGCATAATTTTCAGCGAAATCACATGAAATGACAAACTCACCTGGCACTAATTTTTCCTTTAGATTTTTATAAAAAGATGCTTGCTCTCTGGCAATAAAATCCTGTACTTTCAACTTATTTAAGCGTTCACATAAATCTTCTGTAAATTCATCAACATTTAGTACGAGTGTTTTTAAACTGTATCTGTCGGTCTGCATCCAAATTTCACATTTTACCTCTTTAACACAATCTTTATCAAAAGCTTTAATTAAAATCTCTCTTAAAACATTTGTACCTGCACATAGTCCACAATCTCCTAAGTAACAAGAAGTACTCGGAATAGGACAAATTATAGCTTTTATGCAATCATGATAATCAGCTAATTGTAATTGATGGTCTTTAGTTAAATGTTCAATATCAATTTCATTTAGCATTAATTTCACATTTTCGTGATACGTGCAAACACAAACAGTGTGTGTTCCACTACTTCCAGCCAACACACAATGGGTAGGCCTAAGTTGGGAAAATTTTGATAAACTTATTTGGACGTTCTTATGTTCTGATTTAAATTGCTCATACAGTTCATTTAAATTGCATAATAAAAGCCTTTTTTGTACATGTTGACGAGTTCCATCTGCATTTTTGACAGATATGAAGTCCTTCATGCCAGGCATCATGCGACTGATATCATCACGATTGTAAAAATCTTTAACTAAATTCACTGTTTCAGTCGATATTGGATTTCCTTTTTTTGGTTTTGGAAAAGCCAAAATACCATATTTAGCTACTTCATCTTTTACATTTCTTGCATGTCTATCGGAAACGTTAAATTCTGTCATTATCTTATTACGACTCCAAGATTTTGGTAAAAGTGTAAGAAGCTGAAATTTTTCTGCTGAATTGTCTGAGTTCTCAAATTTTTCCTTAATTTGATCAAAGATTTCTACACACGATTTGTGATGTTCATAATCGTCATCAGAACATTTAGACTTAGTTATTTTATTTGGAGGTAAAACAAAGTCATTATCATTTGTCCGATCATCATATTCTTCAATAAATCCACCAGGTTTTTCAAGATCTATTTCACTTACTTCATTTTCCTGTGCTTCAATATATGAGCTTGAAGGTTTTTCAACTGTTGTTGAAGTCTTCATCTCTTCTTTTAAATCAAAATTGCATTTCAAGCAAATTTTTGCTCCTGGTGGAAAAGAGTATCTACTTTGTACACTCCCAGCTACGGGACGTAATGCCCTATTTGGATGTCTTTTTCTTTTAAAGGGATTAAGGCATCTATTATAACAAACTTTTAATGGCTTACTAGGAGCCATGTTTGATTAAAATACCAATAAACAAATGAAAACTATTTTATTAAATAAAACGATTGTTAGAAAATATTAAATTTACTTACGCTATATGTTAGCAAACGATATAAAAAGAGAGATTCACAAACCTGCGTTTAATGTATTTAAAACTCGAATTTAAAAGATCTAATATCTGACAGAAAACTTATTCCAACAATACAAAAATATTATTAGTTTTTTAAAAGTATATAATACGAAAAAGAAACCAAGATAATTTGTACAAACCTGAAAACGTATCCTTATAGAATAAAAAACTTGAATATTAAGCTCTTATATAAAATATAATACGCATCTGTACTGTGAGAAATACAAAAGTTGGCCACCCTGTGGCAACTTTTGATACTACTTTAAATAGGCGCCAAAATTTGAAATATTCTAAGCAAAGGATACATTATTAGACAAAACAAGATTATTTTATTACAACAGAAAAAGTATTTTAATACTTCTATAATTGAAATAAAAAAAGAAGACAGCAGTACTACAATATTTGTAGATAGCTATTTTCCTTAATTTCTTTTTACTAGCGACTGTAAAAATATAGGTAGGTACTTTTTGATATTTTTCTTAAACATATAAATAAAAAAACATCCACATAAATAAATAAACAAATAAATAAGTCATACAATAAAAAGAGAATTGACCTTATGATTTTTTTTATTTGGACGCTAAGAATGTCATAATTAACTTTTTATTAATAATTATTTAAATTTTTTTTATTTAATACTTTTTATGCAAAATGTTATATATTTGGGTTTTGTTGGATGTAAATTTTTATTGTCTTTAGAATAAAAATTCATATTAATTCTAAATTTACTTTTTTAAAGAATTATTACGTTTTTTTATTTAATTTTTAAAAATTCATTATTTAATATCTCGAAAACAAAAAAAAGGACCTTTTCATACTTGGTGTACTCAAAGTACACATTTTAAACTTTATTTTCAAAAAATAAAAAATGAAAAAAAATGTCGATTTTGAAAAAAAAGTCAAAAATATTTTTGATTTTTAAAAAAAAAGTCAAATTTTTAATTTTTGAAAAAATTCTTTTTACCGTTTGAAAGGGCAGAAAAAACCCTTTCAAAAGTATATAGGTCAAAAATTTGTGCGATTGACCGTATAAAAGTTACGAGTGATGAAAAACTAGTCCACACACCATTCATCAAAAACTTGACCCCCCTCCCCACCACACAGTTAATGATGAAATTCAGTAATACTTGGTGGCTAATGTAATCATGCATAGATCTAAATTTAGGGCAAGTTTTAGCCCAATCGGAGGAAATTTTTTTTTTAGTTGGATCGGTACAGAAATTTCGCCCCACATATATATTTTTTTTAATAAAAAAAAATTATGTAACCAAAAAAATTAGATAAATTTTTTTAGGCAGTTCGAAGTTGATTATTATAAATGTTACTAATTGTAAGTACTTTAATAGACAAAAAGTGTTTATTTACTGCATTTAAAACATCATTTTAATGAAACTTTTAAAATCAATAAATATAAAAATTATTAATAGAAAGGAAATAATTCCTTCATTTAGTAAAAATTTAAGTAAAAATTTCATTAATTAATTTATTTAAAAAAATTAAAGACAATATTTGAAACTTGCAGAAACTGAATTTATAATTTAGGAGAAAAATTAAAAAATAATGAAAATAATTAGAATTGAAAAAAAAATTTAAATAATGATAATAGATGAAAATTGTAGCAAATAATTGAAATTATAATAGTAAATAATTGTTGAAAATTGAAGAAATTTTTAAATAATTTTAAATTTATTATTCTCAAATTTCATTCTTCAATTGCATTCCTAAATTTTCAATTATTTATCTGATTTTTAATTAGTTTTTTCAATTTTAATTCTCTTTTATCTTTTTGCATTTATTTTGGCTACCTTTTAATTAGATATATTATTTTCTTTTTTAATTTATATCCTAAATTTTCATTTATTATGTCAAATCCAAGTTATTGTAGGTATACACTTTTCAGTGTTTTAATCATTTTTCTCAAATTTCAATCAAGTTCGTCAATTTTTATTTTATTTTTTTAATTTATAATGATTTTCACAAATTTTATATTATTTTGATTATTTGTTTATTAATTCCGAAAATTTACTTGAAATGAAATAAATTGTCAACTTTTGCGTTAAAATAATTACGATAATATTAAGAAACTCTTTAATTTAATATTGTTTTATTTTTCTTCTCCCCCTCCCTCCACCGGTCAATATTAAGTGTGCAGATGGTTAAATTTACAAGTCTCGCTGCCCCTGATTAAAAATATTTTTTAACTTCTATTTTTCTAAGGAATAGGGGGGGGGGGCGCAAAAATATTTATCTCGCACCGGGCGCGAAAAACCTAAGTTACGGCTCTGGAGTGCGATAAAAAAAATAAGGTGAAATGGAAATAAAGTGACTGAAGGAGAAATGCAATTCATTATATAAACAGAGTGATTGTACGGAATAAAGATATATAAAGAGGAAATAAAAGTGGATAGAGATTGATAGACAAGGCAAAATATTGTATATCAAATAGATTTGAAGTCACAAGAGATAGGATCAGAAAACACTTGATACACACACGTGTAATAGAATGAGATACTATTTCTTAACTCTTTCTATCTCACGGATAAAAAATTATTCAAACTGATAGGATTTCTATCTTTTTACTTTTAGCAGGGGGGGTATTAAGGAAATTGGTTAGGATTAAAAAGGCGATTGAAAGACATAGGCTTTACATTTTATTCATTACGTGATAGAATGTGATACAGTGCGATAGAGCAAGGATAGCGTGAGATTGAAGTGAAGTCATTGGAAAAGATATACAATCCGTTATATAAACAGAGAGATAGAACTGAATAAAGAAATATTGAGAAGAGATAAAAGCAGATAAAGATTGATAGACACAGCTAAAAAAATTGAGATGAGGTAATAAGACATAGACAAAAGAATGAAAAGGATAGGTTTAAAGACATAAGAGATAGGATGAGATAACATTTAATAAACGTGTGATAGAATGAGATAAAATTTCTTAACTCTTTCTATCTCACGGATAAAAAGTGATTCAAAATGATAGGATTTCTATCTTTTTACTCTCAGCAGGGGTGTTAATGGACCTTTATAAAATCTGTAAAAAGGCAGACCTAGTAAATAAGACGCCCTTATCGACGTCCCTTTCGACGTCGTTTTATACGCCGAAAAAGACGTTTCTCAATAGGGTGATCACCATGACTTCTTCGTCTTTTTATTGTCCCAGAACTACAAAGAAAAATGAAAATTTGATTTTCTATGTAATATTTTTACGTATTCAGCTACAATTAAATATATATGAAGAGTAGATATGCTAGGCGGGTTCTGGGCCAAGAAGTGTTAGTGAGTATGTATGTGAGGTAAGCATGTGTGTGTGTGTGCGTATCCGTGTGACTTTCTATGGATGGGCGTTACGTGATCAGAAAGTAATTTGCAAGGTCAACCCTTGACAAGTTTCAACGTGTATGTTCTCTCATATATTTAGATTATGGTTTCTGATTTCTAAGAATTTGTCAAGAATATAATATATTCCTTCCTGAGATTATTAATTATTTCTCTCAGGAATTTTTTAATCATGAGAAAGAATGTGACATGGATAGTAAATAATGAGATAGAAAAGAATAAATCATAAAGCGTTATCTATATAAGGAGGTTAGGCTGAAAAGCATCCTCAGTTTATTTCGACACCTGCTAATGGTAGAGTGTGCACTCTCTGTTAATAATTTCTTAATTAAAATTCAAGATTTAAAAACTTCAACCTAAAATTTACTTTTTCCAAGGGATTTTTTTTAAAAATTAAATATGAATTTTGATAAATTGAACAAAATTGCAAAAGGGAAAGTTTTTAAACCAACAAAAAAATTAAGTGATCTTGAGTTAAATCAAGTTTACCTTATTACTGATATAAGCATCTTGAAGACGAAATTCGGCGAGAGGATTTGTGTTAAAATTGAAAACCAGTTTTCAGTGTATGTAAAAAAGAATTTTTTATGCTGTGAGTAAAGATAAAACATTACTACCTCATTTGCAAAAACTGACTTTAAGAGAAAAGCTAGGACTCAAGTATTCAAGAGGAAAATATAATCACATTGAATTTACAGAAGTTTAAAATGTCTGTAATATCAATATCTCAACTTATGCTCTCAACTACATTTAATTTAAATCTATCACTTACAAAACAACTCTACTGTTAAAACGTGCGTGAGATCTGTCGTAAGAAAGTAGGTATGTACTTACATGTGTAGGCATATAAGATCTCAGGTGACACAGACGAGATTGAGATGAGTTCCGTCATGCGCCGCGTATAACGTTACTCAATATGAAATTGAAACAGCGTTCTTATATGAGTTCTCATCTGCGTACGTATGTACGAACTCATGTGCGAACACACCTAAGTATTTAATTAAATATTTTAAATTAAATATATTAATAAAAAAAATTTCGCCAAGGGGATTCGAGCCCATCTAACCTGAGCCTAAGTACGCTTTAACCCCTCGGCCACCGTAGTTATAGAAACAACTTTACAAAATCTTAGTCATGTCTTTCAGGAGAAACTTATGTATTAAACATGACTAAGATTTTGTAAAGTTGTTTCTATAACTACGGTGGCCGAGGGGTTTAAGGCGTACTTAGGTTCAGGTTAGATGGGCTCGAATCCAGTTGGCGAGAATTTTTTTTAATAATATATTTAATTTAACATATTTAATTTGATACTCAGATGTGTTCCCTGTAAATAAGGATTTATTAGAACTCCATGTTTTGTAATTGGAACTTGGAAAGTTCTAATTATAGAATTGCTTATTTTGTTGATTAGAACTCAAGTTCCAATTAATCGGGATTTATTTCCTGCAAAAAAATGAGAGAAAGGGCACTCTAAATACCACAATAGTATATTATGCACTACTATTTATAAATAACGAACACTAGTATCAAATTAGATCACATATTTTCATAGAAAAAGAAAAGTTAAATGATAAAACTGATTCCACAAGATTTCACGGTGTCGACGGTATTGTCAGCTGATAGACGCCACTGGATTTTGACAGGAAAAGGTTACGAGTGCTAGTCACATTGTTTAACTGAGTCACGTAGTCATTCTGGTTATTCTTATTGGCGGTCAATTTTTAAAATATTTATTATACAACAGTGAATTTCATTTTTACTTTCTACATAATTAAAATGTGCTTATTCACGATTTATTCTTATAAAAAATTATAAAAATGGTGCTTTAATAGTCATTAACTTATACATAATTTGAATTATAAATAAAACACTGTGAGAAGCATTATAATTTAATTTAAAAAGGGAAAAATGAAAATAATAAACAACGAAATTGATAATTACTAAATAAATTTTTTAAAAAATATAAAAAATATTAACCTTACTAAATTAATTTTAATTTATAGAAAAATTGTTTGAAATTGAAGAAAGGATAAGATGTTTTCTTTATTGAAAAAAATTTAAATAATAATTAATGGAATTAATAATTCATAAATATAATTATTAATAAAAACAAATAATAATATTAATAAATTAATTTTAATCCTAATTAAAATTGTAAGAAATTGAAGGAAAAATAAGAGGTTTTGTTTATTGAAAAAAAAAATAAGTAAAATAATAATTTATAGAATTGATAATTAATAATTGAAAAAATGAAAAAATGAAAAAATAATGGATGAAATTAATTATTCACTAATAAATAAATACATAGAAAAATATAAACTGTTTTTTAACAATGAATTAATTTTTCCACACTGCAAAAAGTAAGCATTTTAATTTAAGATACATTTGGAGTCACTTTTTAAGATGTTTCCGAAAAGTTAGCAAAAGTATCCTAAAATGCATTATTTTTGTAAGATAGAAGCTGAAATATAAGATGCTTTAAACGTCTTAAAAGTGACTACAATGCATTTTAAGATGTTTCTTTTTACAGTGCATTTTACACTAATAATAGTGTTTCCTTTTTTTTTAATTCGTTGTTTTTATCAACTACATCACGTATATTGAGAACAATAATTTAAAAACTGACAAGGTAAATGAGATGGAAGTTGCTTTTAAGTTAATAATTCTTTATATTGAAAAATATATAATTTTTTTTTTAAACAATTAATTATATTTTTTTATTTTACACTATTAATAGAATTTTCTTTTTTTAATTCGTTGTTTATATCAATTACATCACATGATTGAAAACAATAATACTTAAAACCGACAATGTGAGTTAAAAATTTGAATTTGAAATATAACTAAAATATAAGTTATATGGGAAAATAATTTCAAAACTGACAATGCCGGTTTAAAATTTTTATTTGTGATCCAAAATTTGTTTGTTTAACGTCTGTAAATTAATATCAAGAAATAAATATTTTAAGATATAGCTAAAATTAATTTACAATCTAATTGAGATCCACATTACTAGTAAAGTCAAGTAATAATACTTTTTTTTTTTGTTATAAAGTTGTTTCTACCAATAAATTACATTTTTTATTTTTCCTGTCAAAATCGAGTGGCGTCTATCAGCTGACAATACCGTCGACACCGTGAAATCTTGGGGAATCAGTTTTATCATTTAACTTTTCTTTTTCTATGAAAATATGTGATCTAACAACAAAATAAGCAATTCTATAATTAGAACTTTCCAAGTTCCAATTACAAAACATGGAGTTCTAAAGGTCCCGTCTCATGACAGCGTCAAAGCAGAAAACGGAAAGCGTTTAACCAATAAAAGTATTTTCTACAATGGAAGTTATTCTAATTGAGCTTTCTGATTGGAGCAACGTTTTACGCTTTTCCACTATCACGCTTTGACGCTGTCATGGGACGGGACCTTAATATATCCTTATTTACAGGGTTCGCACATAAGTTCGTTCGTGTGTTCGCACATGAAATCGTACATACGTACTCAGATAAGAACTCATATACGAACTCATATACGAACGCTGTTTCAATTTCATATTGAGTAACGTTATACACGGCGCATGACGGAACTTAATATTAGAACTTACATGCGTTCGTACCTACGTTCTTACATAAGATCTTATACGAGATCTCGTCTGTGTCACCTGAGATCTTATATGCGTACATATGTAAGTACATACCTACTTTCTTACGACAGATCTCACGCACGTTTTTACAGTAGGGAAGCAGTTATTGGAGTAAAATTTAGAAACAATGGACAGTTAACGTGTGTTTTAAAATTTATATTAAATCACCCTCGAAGCAGCATTTCTTTTACTTTTCAAGACTGAAGGTTATTTAAAACTTAAAAAAGTATTATTTTGGCATATTTTGACGGAGAAGAAGAACCACAAACCATAAATTGTGATAATTTTCGAATACGATTTGGAGTCTTATTTGGAGGCAAAGCAGTAGCACTTGACAACGATGTAAATCAACCATTTATAATGAAGGAACCTTCTTTTAAAATACTACAAGATTTGGTTTTCTGCATTGATCAACGCTTTGAAAGTTTATTAACTGTGCGTCTTAATAAAGTGTATAATTGTGTTACGTCAGTAACCTTTAATAAAATAAATTTTATCCTACACGCGTAAATTTGTTACACGTGCAATATCTAAAAAACCTTGAAGTGAATCAATAACCAAATAAGTTAAAATTTAACAGTAGTTCTTAATTTAATTAAGATATAATATCACCCGAAACCGATTCACGCGCAAACAATACCACCTGTACCATTGTTAACAGGCAAACAATAGGCCGAAACTCTTATTGAATGTTGCGTCAGCCAAAATTCGATGCGCATCTCTAATAATTATGTTAATTTTTTTACTATAAAAGCTGTAGATTTTTAGCACAAAAGTCAGTCTAATTCGAAGTACTGAGTATTCCTCCTAATTAAGTTTGTCTTTTAGTCAGTCTAATTCAAAGTACTGAGTATGCCTCCTAATTAAGTTTGTCTTGTAAACAGTCTAATTTGAAGTACCGAGTATCAGTCTAATTTGAAGTACCGTGTATCAGTCTTAATTATCGCTAACTATTGTATCAAGTATAACCCTTTGTTCAGTCTAAAATAATAATCTAAATAGTTGTAACATCGAAATTACCTATGTCATAAATATTTTGTATTTGATCTTCTAATGTATTCAAATTTATATAAACTTATCTTACATTTATAACCTGGTTAGCCTCAGATGCTAACCATATTTCTTTACAACATTTAGTATCAGTTTAACTTCCGATCCGTAAAATCATTAACGATCGGAAAAGTCAAAATCTAGTGTGACCAATAATAATCACACCCCAAATCATTGAGTTACCAATTACATTAAGTGAGAAACAAGAAAGAGAGACCAATTCAAAACATCAATAAAAAGCAGACCACAATAATCACTCCATCTACCTTGCTGTTTGTCAGCCGATTTACTACAGGCCCCCTTCAGAGCCATTCACTGCATCGTGCGCTGTTTACGACTGACCCAAGCCTTACACCTTAAATTTTAGAGGTAAGTCTTTTGACAATTTTCTCCATTCCTCTTTATATGTTCGGTCCTAGAGAATTTATCATTATAATTTGTTTCAGTAATGGTTCTCTAAATTCCCAAGATTTCATACCGCCTTCTACAAGCATCAACTCAATGTAAATTAAAATAAACGATTTATTAGATTTTGCAAATTCCATTGTCTTATTTACGTACACCTTTCCTCCCACTCAGGCCACCGATTAAATAATTTAAATTAATATAATTTGGTATGTTGTTTCGCTTTAGACGTAACAATTGTATTATAAAAATTATTACTGAAACTTTGAGGTGTAAAAATATATACTTAATGAAAATGATATTAAACGTTATGTAAAAACGTATTTTAAAAAGTTAGTTAGAAATTTTGAAAACAAAGTATAACTAGCTGATATTATTACATACTAGCTGTCGTACCGGTCTTCGACGGGTTTTAGTTCCTACTGATACATTTCAATTTTTGTCTTTACATTGCTCAAAATCTTCTTTACAATTTATGAAAATAATAAATGTTTTATTTTATTTTGTTTTTGTTTAGTTTCTACGATATTGTTTGTGAGATGTGTCACGTCATAGTAACCAATCATTCATCTTAAAAAATAATTTAAAAATCTCGTAAGAGTAGTCACATATTAAAGAATAATTTATATTCATAAGTATAATTTACCTAAAAAGGACCAAAAAAGCAAAAATCTTACGAAAATTAAGGGGAGGTTCTAGTCCAAAGTCCCGAAAATTAACGTAATTTTAGGATTTTTTTTGAGTTAACGCAATTATTTTTTTAAATAACTTCTTATGGTATTTATTAGTATAGATTTGAAAAATTTTACAAAATTTTTTCAAGGAAAAATAATGAAAAATGGCAGCTCCAGCCCTCCCTGAAGAAAGCCGTGCGTGGCGGGAATCCAAGTGCGCGGGGCACTCTACAGCTCTTCCAAATGATCTGAACTGAAAAAACCAAAAATATTCTTAAACTAGATAAAATTTGGAGGGCCATATGAATCTCCGATTTTTAAAAAGACCCTTTAAAAAAATTGGGATCATTTGAAAAAGAAAAACTTGTTTTTTCCCCTTTTTTTTGCTTTATCGTAAAATAAACAATAACAAAAATTTAAAAAAAAACGCAACCTAGTGGCCCCTAAATTGAATAAGCTTTAATTTGAGCCGTCAAACATCGAAATCAGTTCAGCCGTTAAAGGTGAATCGTGCCCCGCGTGCAAAAAAAAAGGTGTTTAGAGAAAAACACGTTTAGAGTTTGACGAAGGAAAAATCGTATGTAATGTTTGTTTTTTTAATTTTACTTCTAATCAGCTATTCCAGGACCATATAAGGTTCCTTTCTCATCCTCGAAGAGCATTTTTTGCTTAACTTAAGCACTGATTTTCGGTGTGTTTTGAAACACACAACTTAATAGGCGGTGCGAGCGCGCGTTTTTACTTGTTTTTCGGCCGACGCACTTTTTTGTCTAATATTCTATAACTCGTAAAATAAATTAGATAGAGGAATATCCTTTTGCATACACATTTTCAAGACCCTAAGAATGAAAATAAAGCAATAAAAAAAAATAATTTTTTTTGTTGATATGGACTAGAACGTCCCCTTAATAATTTTGTATTGTTTCGTTTACATTATATTATATTTATCTTAAGAGTATTTATAATATATATTATGCAAATCTGTTTTAATTCCAACTTTAAAATAAAATGAAATTACTTTTATTTAATAAAATTTTTATTTCAGATTAGTTACAAATATTAGAATTCATGTACATTAGATATAATGATAAAATTAGGAACATTTCTAGATTGTTAGAAAAATTGTTCAATCTCCCTTTTTAAATATTTTTAAAGTTCTGTCAATTAAGGAACATTGTATAAAAGAAACAAACCCAAGTAGCACGTAATATTACGTAAGTATCGCAGTAATATTACTTTCAATATTAGTAATATTACAGGTTGATGTTACAGTAATATTACTGTAACATTAAAATGTCCGCGTCAAGGTAATATTACAAGGTAATATTGAGGTAATATTACAAAGTGATATTACAGTAATGTTACAAAGTAATATTACAGTAATATTACAGTGACATTATAGTAATATTACAATAAAATATAATGTATAAAAAATTTTGGGGGACCGAGTCTTGAACCCTTGTAAGCTGACCATGTAGGAAGATGCCTTAAACCACTCGGCTACTTAGCTCTTAGAATATATTTTAGAAAGTCTTCTACATATTGTACTACATATTTGTAATATTAATGTAATATTACAAGGAGATTTGTAATATTACCTTGACGCGGACATTTTAATGTCACAGAAATATTACTGTAACATCAACCCATAATATTACCAATAATGAATGTAATATTACTGCGATACTCACGTAATATTACGTGCTACTTGGGAATCTAAAAATGTACATTTTTAAAAATTATGTTGTATCTCCCATTTCAAATTTAAATTCAATTAATTACAATTTTTGATTTAAGTATTGATTTGTGTCCATTAAATAATTGAATTAAATATTTTAATCTTGTATTTCTCAAATATACCCCATTAAAAAATATTTTTTTAAACGGAAAATATGGCACTTAAAATATTAATTAAATACTTTTTATGGGGTATTTTTGATTTAAGTATTGATTTGTGTCCATTACATAATTTGATTAAATATTTTAATCTTTTATTTCTCAAATATTTGAATCTGACATTTTGAATTTGTAATTCTGAAATATATCCTTCTACATCAAAATCTTAATCAAAGACCTCAACAATACCACTTAATTATGCTTCAAAGTAAATTGTTACAATTATAATTTTTTCTATTTTTTTATCCCGATAACAATTTTATGTTTTATCTCAGTTATAGAATAATAGTTTTGCAAAATTCTGTTAAAATGTAACTAAATCACATGTAATAAATACTCAATTGTAGAAAGTTTAAAATCAGTCCATCAAAAAATGTATAATTAGAAAAACTTTTGATTTTTTTAATTTTCAGAAAAAATAGTATGTCTCCCGTTGTTATTAATATTTTTCATTTTTGTAAATTTATAAACCCAACTTGAGTCAAAACCTAACACTCTGTCCAATGTAGTTTCAAACAAACAAATATTTTAAAAATTAGAATTTTTGATTTTTTTAATTTTGTAGAAATTTGAAATTTAAATTTGTAATTTATTTTTCCATTTTATTTTTAATGTTAAGATATGAATTAATTTTATTATTTTTATCAAAATAAAAAAGTTAAGTACAAAGAGTGTTGGTGTGATCCGTCAAAACATGATAAATATCATAATTCTTTATTTTTTGATTTTTTTGAAAAAGTGCCATAATTTCCGTTTAAAAAAAAATTTTAATGGGGTTTGGCTATTAATTTAAGTTACGCGAATACCTAACAGACTGCAAGATTTAACTTTATTCCGTGGTGCCGTTTTTCAGTCATGCCCGGACAAAATATCGCGGACATACATACATACATGGTCAATTCTTGCGTAACTGCCCGATTTCAAGATAAGTTTTGTTAAAAAAAAATCTTTTTTATTCAATGTTTCTCTGCACTTATTTTTCTTATTAGGGTATAATATAATTATATTTTAAACTATTTCACTACAACTATCTTTATACGAAAATAATAGCAAATTTTTGAAAATTGGCTGCCATGTGGAGCTGAACCGCATCCTTTTATTGTCAATATATTGTACAAAATAAAATTTTCTTGATATTTTGCTAAAACGAAAATAAATAATAAATTAATAAATTATTTTATATTCTAACAGTATTTTAGATATAAGTTAACATATATAAAATTTTATAAAAGAACAGCAAATACAATATTTAATAATGAATATTTCGTTTTATTTTTTGGATAATTTGAAATCGAGATCGAGCAGTGTAATCCGGCATTGCTAAACTACTTTATAGAATAATATTTTAAAATAACCACCACAGATAAAAAAGTTTCTCTGCATGAAGCACACTGAACACTTCATATAGGCCATGGAGCTGAAATTTTACGTGATACCATGGAGCTGAAATTTGACATTTATTCTAACCTCACTTCTACAATATTGCAAAATAAATCTATTCCTTCTGCAGATCGCTTGTTTCACATGAAAACTTAAAGAAAATGGTAACAATACTATCAAATAGTTGTTACAGTAATATAATAGTAATGACATGGAACTGAACGCTTTTTTTGTACACATGCGATTTTCACAAAAATAATTTTTTTTTAAGTAAAAATTTTTCTTTTTTAAAACTTTTTTCACATGTGATTTAGTGCTAATGGATCAAAATTGAAATTTAACTTATAAGAAGGCGTAATAACTAAACACATGACACCTTAATTATAAGTCTACAGATTGCGTTCAAAAATTGGAAAAATTGAGGGACAAAATATTTTTACAGATTCTAAGAATGAAAAAGGTATTATGAAGTGCAATATAAACCTAAATTGTTCATAAATATAGACACTTTATGCTTGAAAAAGGCTGAGTTATAATAATAATATTTTCACCGAAAATTATTAAATTAAATTTAACATTTTGCAGAAGGGACACGCCACGGAGCTGAAATTTCAGCAGTTATAGTGCAATATAATAGAAGTTATAATATATATATTTATGTATATTTGGTTTTCAGTTACTCTTATATATACCTTTAAAATTCACTAATACACTTCAGAATATATTTTTTATTTAGGTGTATTTTTTCAACGCCGCCAAGTAGGGCAGTTACGTAAGAATCGCCCACATACATAATTTTTTTAAACAGCATTTTTGGAATTGTTACTACTTGAAACGAAAAAATAAACACAAATTTCCAAGTTCTGTGCAATGTACAGACAAAACTCTGATTTTATTAATATAGATTTAACTAAAGATGTATGTGAAAGGTTAAATAAATCTGCAGAAATGTAATGAGAATATATATATTTATTAATCATAATAAAAAGTTTTACAATTCATTATCATTTATCCAACTATTGTGTTAAGAATCAAAACCTAACCATTTTACAAGTACTTGATTTCCGCGTTTTAGTAGTATTTTTTCTACCAAGTAAATGTCTGAATATTTGACTTTTGAAATTTCTTGCTCATAAAAACATCCAGATACAGGATTGTCTTGATAATCTCTAAGAAGATATGTTATTGGTTCAGTATTTTTGATAGAGTTTACAGTAAAAATTTCAGTAATCCAATTTGGTGTATAACTTTTTTCAAAAATATTTTTAAATTTATTAATACGAACTTATCTCCTACTTTAAACTTAGGTTTCTTAATTAAATGCATTATAGTACTTTTTTTATATACATGAAGTAATAAACTTTTCTGATTGCTAACTGTATTATCTTTTGGTTTCATTTTAATAGTTCGATGCTTAGTCTCATCTATCTATCTATATTAATAGAATCAGACTTTTGTCTGTACATTGCTTAGAACTTTAAATTTCATGCATAATTTTTCGTTTTGAGCATCAAGGATTTCAAATATACCCAAAAAAAATTTCGTGTCTGTATGTATGTATGTATGTATGTATGTATGTATGTTTGTCTGTATGTCACAAAACCTTTGTTCGCGCATCACATAAAAACGGCTTAACCGCTTGAAACTAAATTTGACAGAGTCTTAGGTCTTGACCTAAGTGAGGTTTATAAATTTACAGATTTGAAAAATATTGATAAGAACGGGAGATATACAATTTTTTTCAAAAACTGAAAATATCTAAAATTTTCAAAGTTTACATATTTGTTGATGAACTGCTTTCAAACATTCAATTATTTTGGGACCAAATTTGGCAGAGTATTAGATCTTGACCCAAGTTAGGTTTATAAATTTATAGACTTTAGAAATATTAATAAGAACGGGAGATATACCATTTTTTTTGAAAAATGAAAAAATCGAAAATTTTCAAATTTTACATATTTTTTGATGGACTGCTTTCAAACATTCAATTATTTTGGGACCAAATTTGGCAGAGTATTAGATCTTGACCCAAGTTAGGTTTATGAATTTACAGATTTTAAAAATATTAATAAGAACGGGAGATTTACGAGTTTTTCGAAAAATTAGCAAATTTAATATTTTCAAATTTTACATTTTTTGATGGACTACTTTTAAACTTTCTATAATTAAGCATTACATGTTATTTCATTACATTTCAGCATAAGTTTGTGGAAAATATTGTCTTATTACCGAGATATATAAGTATGTATAAAATTGTATTATATGAAAAAAAAAAAATCTAAAAAATTATAATCTTAATTCACCCAAGCAGCACGAAATATTACATGAATATCACAGTGACATCATATTGTGATATTCGTAATATTACGGGGTGATATTACTGTGATATTGACGTGATATTGAAATGTCCGCCTCAAGGTAATATTACAAGTAATATTACGGTAATATTACAAAGATTTATTTATTTCAATATTTATTTTACATTAAATAAAATATTTTAAAAAATCCGGCTCACACGGGGTTTGAACACGCAACGTTCGACACAAGGTGAATACGCCTTGTACCTCTCGGCCATCTAGCTCTTGGAATGTAGTTCAGAAAGTGTTCTTCATATTGTACCAAAGAGAATTTAAGGTACTACATGAAGAACACTTTCTGAACTATATTCCAAGAGCTAGATGGCCGAGAGGTACAAGGCGTATTCACGTCGTGTCGAATGTTGCGTGTTCGAACCCCGTGTGGGCCGGATTTTTTTAAATATTTTATTTAATGTAAAATAAATATTGAAATAAATAAATATTTGTAATATTACTGTAATATTACTTGTAATATTACCTTGAGGCGGACATTTCAGTATTACGTCAATATCACTGTAATATCACCCTGTAATATTACGAATATCACAATATGATGTCACTGTGATATTCATGTAATATTACGTGCTGCTTGGGCAGTGATATCTATATTAATAAAATCAGAATTTTGTCTGTACATTGCTTAGAACTTTAAATTTCATGCATAATTTTTCGTTCTAAGCATCAAGGAATTCAAATATACCCATACAAAATTTCATGTCTGTATGTATGTATGTATGTATGTATGTATGTATGTCACAGAACCTTTGTTCGCGCATCACTTAGAAACAGCTGAACCGTTTGAAACCAAATTTGTCAGAGCGTTAGGTCTTGACCCAAGTTAGGTTTATAAACTTACATACTTAAAAAATATTGATAAGAAAGGAAGATATACATTTTTTTCAAAAAATTCAAAAAATCGAAAATTTTTAAATTATGCATTTTTGTAATAACTGCTGATAAACTTTCTATAATTGAGTATTACCTGTTGTTTCGTCATATTTTAGAATAATTTGACAAAAAATATCGTATAACTGAGATATATAAGTATAAAATTGGTTTCTGGATCAAAAAAATTGAAAAACCTATATTTTTTTTATATTACTGACTTTGTGTTAGATGGCTTTTAATCTTTTTGAATTAATTTTGTTATGTTCCCTACAACACATTTTGCAATAAATTTAAAGAAATACATTAATAAAAATAATTTTAGATGACACAATGCAAAAAAAATGTTGAATCTGAATTTTTTGGGGTAAAAAAATAAAAACCAGAAAATCTAATAGATTAAATTTAAATCCTATTTAACCTAAATCCCATTGAACCTAAAAAGCATTCTGCCTAAAACCCATTAAACATAATAAATATTATTTAACCTAATTTTCATTTAGCCTAAATCCCATTAAATCTAAAATGCATTAAGCCTAAATCCTATTTAACCTAAATCTCATTCAACCTAAAATGCATTCAAACTATAACCCATTAAATCCAAAAAGGCATTCAGCCTAAAACTATTTGTCCTAAATCCCGTTTAGCCTAAATTTTACATTATAAATTTCGTTCAATGGGATTTAGGCCAAATTTTTTTAAGCCTAATGCATTTTAGGTAAAAAAGAATTTAGGCTGATTGCATTTTGGGTTAAATTGGATTTAGGATGAATGCATTTTAGATTAAATGGGATGTAGGTTGAATGCATTTAAGGTTAAATGGGATTAAGGTTAAATGGGATTTAGGATGAATGCATTTGAGATTAAATAGAATTTGGGCTAAATGCATTTTAGGTTAAAAGTGTTTTAGAATAAATGCGATTTTGTTTAAATGGGATTTAGGCTGATGCATTTTAGGTTAAATGGGATTTATACTGAATTCATTTTAGGTTAAATGAGATGTAGGATAAATGCTTCTGGGGATAAATGGGATTTAGGCTAAATGCATTTTAGGATAAATGGGTTTTAATCTGTGAATGCATTTTGGGTTAAATGGGATTTAGGATGTATGCATTTTAGGTTTAATGGGATTAAAGTCAAATGGGTTTTAGGCTGAATGCATTTTAGTTTAAGTGGGATTTAGGCTGAATGCATTTTAGGTTAAATGGGTTTCTTGCTAAATGTATTTTAGATTAAAGGGGATTTAGGCTTAATACAATTTAGGGTAAATAGGATTTGGCTGAATGCATTTTCGGCAAGATGGTTTTAGGCTGAATGGGATTCAGGCTAATTTGGTTCTAGGTTTTTCTCGAAAAATACTTATTTTGATGAAAAAAAATTTTGCAACATGACATGCGTATTTTTATCAGATTAACAACTTGGCAAGGTTGAGGCAAAGTAAAAATGCCTTGCCTCAACATTGCCAATATTGCTGGAACATCCGGTGCTGTTTGGGTATGTGCTAATGGGAAGTATATCTAATATAATATATTAGAATTTAATAATTTTTGGAAGAGAATTATGTTGCTTTTAGAAAATTCTTTTTTAAATAATTTCTGTCAGTAAATACTTATTGGCAAAAAATACTTTCTGTCAGAAAATCATTTTTGTTAAAAAATACTATCTGTAAGGAAATACCTTTTAACAAAAAATTCTTTCTGTCAAAAAATACTTTTTGTAAAAAAATACTGTTGATGGCACGCCACTAGATTTCGTGACCGCCGAAGGCGGGCTCGAAAACTAGTTATAAGATAATATTAAGTCAAATACAATGATGCTTTTTAATGTCCATTATGATTTTTTATTTTGTTCAAGAGCATTCAATCGGTTGTGTATTTTATCAACAATCTCTCTAATAGACAACACCTCTCAATTATTTTCAATATGAACTTTTAGATTCTCAAAAAATTGTTTTAATGAACCTTCTAAGGTTTTAATTTTTAAATTATTTTCAAGTGTGTTAGTTTTTAAAGAGTCTACTGCAACATTAATTGCTTTCACTTTAGTTTGTACAATATTTTTAATAAGATTTAAATTCACTGCATCATTCAATTGTTCAGCGTCAGCTACATTGCATAGCTTTTTACTTTCCATGTCATAATGACCTTCCGCGTTAACTTTAAATCCTATTCCAGGTAGACCAAAATGCAGAGTTTCTGATTTCTTAAACTGACGCCCGAATACATCGATGCTCATGTTGAGACTAATCGATTCCTAATGTAGATGTTGGATAAAATAAAGTTTATATTGATAATAAAGTAATTACAATACCTACCGGAAGTTATGAAATTGGTGACATTCACAGATATTTGCAGAGAAGTTTGGAAAAAAAGAGCATTGACATTCATATAAAGCCTAATAATAATACATTAAAAAGTGAAATTTTCTGCAATAGAGATATTAATTTTAAACCTAAACAATGGTGAGAAGGTACATACAATTCAGGATTTTTTTCCTGTTGTACCACCAGGATATAAGATAGTGGAAGTTCCATCTAACGTCATTTACTTGACAGTCGCTGTCAAGACAATAGATCAAATGCAGTTAAGGATTGTTGATCAAGACGGACATTTAATTTATTTCCGTGGTGAAACTATTACAATCAGATTACACATAAAATCTGTGAAATAATGGGTATTATTTTTCAAAACAGAAGAAAAATTGGTTTTGGTTATAAAAATATTGCACCATACCAAAGAAAAACCAGTCATCCATAAACACCCAAAAAATTAACACTTCAAAACGTGCAGCTGCTCAAAAGTCTAGGTCTCAAAGTCAAAGGCTAAAAAGATTTAAATTCTTCTGTAATTGTATCTGTCGACGTTTATTTATTTGCTATGGAAGAGGAAATTTTAAATATTGATACTTCAATTATCTTTGATGAATCTATTGCTCATTGTGAAGTTAAATTTCTTAAAAATGCTGGTTGGTTAGAATTAGATGATAATGATAAAAAAATAACTAATGCCGAAAGCTACTTTGATGTCTGTATACCGCTTAATATAATATTTGGATTTGCTGAAGATTATCAAAAAATTATTGTACTGCCAGCGACTCAGAAACATATTTGGACTGTAAAGACTTCGACTCAATCAAAAAACCAAGATTTATTGTATTGGGAATTCAAACAAACAGAAAAAATCAAACTGTACAGAATTTAAGTCATTTTGATCATTGTAAAATATCCGATGTTAAATTATTTTTAAACTCACAAAGCTATCCTTATAGTAATGTAAAGAATCACAACCACTTTTATAGAAAAAATAATTTTTACAGTATGCTCCGTTATTAGTTATTGATTGTTCAAAGCAGAATGAATCGTTAAAGAATGGTCCTGTAGATATTCGTTTAGAATTTGAATCCAAAGAAAATTTTCCCGCCAATACATCAGCATATTGTCTAATTATACATGATCGTATTATTGAACATTAACCTATAAGCGACATAGTTAAAAAACTTAGTATAAAACGTTTTAAACAAGTAAAATTAATTTAGTTGCTTTCAAGATGGAGTACATAGTACATTTATAATACTATTAACAATCGAGGATCAATCTACACTTCATTAATTTCCATGGGTTCGGAAGTCTTATAACCCCAAGGAAGCGTATCTGTTTTGCCTGAAATCAAGACTCTTTTATCATCTTGCCAGCTGAGAGCAATTTTGTTTTGTTTGACAGTGAAAACCAGGGACTGACACAAAAATCGTATTTCGTTTCTGTATCGAATCGTCGTGCCAAATCAAAAATACACCACTAATTTTGTTTTATATTGAACCTGAAACGAAAAGGTTCTGAATTTTGTTTTCGTCTCATGCCTGAAACGAAAATCAGACCCGAATTTCGTTTCCGTCTCATGCCGAAAATAGAATTCCGTTTAGAATTTCGTTTTGTCTCAGTCCTAAAACGAAAATGAATATTAAAGTTAGGTTTGTAACTAGTATGAATCGAAAACAAAATAAAATTGAACTTTAATTTTGATTGAACGATGTCAGTGACTCTCCGCATCAACCTTCTCCTTGATTGATTTAGGAGTTCTTTATAAGAAGCCGGGAAAAGAACCCGATCCAAGAAAGCAGAAGAGAAAAAATCTTATGCTCTGACCCCACAAATTTTCTGTAATGTAATAATAAATTACCTCTGATTTTTATTTTGAAATCAGAGAAAACTTAGGGGTAGCTTAATGTCCATTAAGATTCCTGTGTATTTTGTAATAGAGAAAAATTTTTTTTTGTAAAATTAGGGCAAAAACGTGAAAAATTTTGTTGTTGATTTTTTACGATTTTCTTGCTAAATTACGTAAATAGAATTTTTCCAAATCAAAAAATATGGGAGAATTACTTAATTAGGACATTAGTGCGCATGTATTTGTGCGTTAGAAAACTAGTGCGCATGTATTTGTTCTTCAGAATACTATTGCGCATGTATCTATGCACCAGAACACTAGTATTTGTTCATTAGAAAACTAATGCGCATGTATTTGTTCTTTAGAATACTGTTGCACATGTATCTATGCACCAGAACACTAGTGCGTATGTATTTGTGCAATAGAACACTAGTGCGCATGAATTTGTGCACTAAAACACTAGTGCACATGTATTTATGCACTAGAACACTAGTGCGCATCTATTTGTTTAAATATAACGTTAATGCGCATGTATTTGTTCAATAAAATACTTGTGTGCATGTATTTATTTTTATTCAAAATCCTGTTCCCTTTTCACGGCTTCTTATATAGAACCCCTAAGATAATCTAGAAGAAGAATGATGCGGAGAGTCACTGACATCGAATGATCAAAATTAAATGTATAATTTTATTTTGTTTTTGTTTCAGACTAGTTACAAACCTAACTTTAATATTTATTTTCGTTTAAGGTCTGAGACGAAACTAAATTCTGAATGGAATTCTATTTCGGGCATGAGACGGAAACGAAATTCGGAGTGGATTTTCGTTTCGGGCATGAGACGAAAACGAAATTCGGAGTGGATTTTCGTTTCAGACGTGAAACAACATTTAATTGCTTGGAGATTTATGTTTCGGGACCATCACAAATCAAAATAAAAATTTTATTTTGTTTCGGTTTTGTGAATCAAAAACGAAACAAAAATGAAATATATTTTGTTTCGGTTTTCGTGACAGTCCCTGGTGAAAATATATCGTTTACTGCAGATTAGATGTTGAGGTTGGATTAGGTTTTCGTAAGATATTAGAGTATGCTTATAATCATCGAATCCTATTTTGTTTAAAGTCGAAGATTTTACCCCTTTTGCTTTGTTTATAGCATCTTTTTCACCCAATAACGTGTAAGAATATAATTTTGCTCTTAAACCTATAAATTCTGTAATAATTTGCCCGTTGCACTCATTTTTCATTAAACCTAATACTTTCTTATTAGCAAGCGGTATAGTATATAGTCATAAATATTTGGTACTATAAAATGGTAAATTAAGCTATCTGTGTCGGTGTAGAGTAACTTTGCATTTTCATTGAAATTTTTCTTAATATAATTGTGTTACGCTTCTATTCGTGGTTAGATTCGCGGATTAATTTGCGGGTTAATTCGTGGGTTTGATTCGCGATTTGATTCGAGCCGAATTCACACGCTTGGTGGCGCGGTATTCGTGGCGCTCTCGGCGTCCTCGTATCTGAACTTCACACGCTCTTGGGCGCGGTAGCTCACAACACAGAGGAACGCGGATTAATTCGCGGTTAGATTCGAGCCGAATTCACACGCTTGGTGGCGCGGTATTCGTGGCACTCTCGGCGTCCTCGTATCTGGACTTCACACGCTCTAGGGCGCGGTAGCTCACGACACAGAGGAACGCGACTTAATTCGCGGGATAATTCGCGGAGTGATTCGCGGCTAATATCGAGCAGAACTCACACGCTTGGAGGCGCGGCGTCATCGTGTCTGTTCTTCTCACGCTTGGTGGCGCGGTAGCTCACGACACAGGGGAACGCGTTTTAATTGGGGCGGAAGATTGGGTGCAGGCTTTAAAGAAAAAGTCAAAGTTTGTAGGAGCTAACTTTATTAAAGCGAGAGTCGACGCGTCAGGTTTGGCGAACCGGAGAGGACTGGCTAACATCTCTAAGAGGACAGCTTATATAGGGAAACTCTCTGTGTAAAAAAAACTTACACAGAGAGTTATCCCTTCCCAGTCCTCCAAGTTTCTAGAAGCTTCTAGAAACTTCTAGACTCTTTCCAGAGTGTCAGCCTACAAAAGACAATATAATAATAATAATACAGAAATGAAAATAATAATAATAATAATACAATAATAATAATTATAATAGTACTAATTATAATAATAATAATAGTTATTAGAATAATAAGATGAATAATAACAATTACAATAATAATAATAATATTAATGATAATAATAACATTAATTAACGCTAGAAATTAATACTCTAATTACAATGTAATTAACCTAAAATAAATGTACATAATGAAAAACTGAACGAAATATGTACCAACTTGCCTGCGCCGGCGAGCGCCTGCTCGAACTCGCTCGTAGGCCCTTGCGGGGCAGAAGATGGCGGCCGGAACTCATTCGGTGGCTGCTGCGGGGAAAAACTTTGAGGGGTGTACCGGTAAAACCGGTTTCTGCTGTCGGCAAAAGCTGGCCGAAAATCTGAAGCAAAAAAGGCTCTCAAACGGAGGAGCCGTGCAGGGGTTCTCGTTTGAGTCTTCGCGTGGTTATGGGTATTTGACACATAACAATTGTAATGGAAATCATAAATTATTATTTTCAAAATATCTAAAATCGCAAAACCTGTAAGTATAAATTGGTTTATAAAAGTGAACTTTTGTTTTATTCATTTCTATAATAACCCTGCTGAGAGTAAAAATATAGAAAGAGATAGAAAATAAGAGATTGGAAGATATAGAAATTTCTATGTCCAGGAAATACGCGATTTGCATTCCTAAAACTCTTTCCTTTCCTATCTCTGACCCATCTATCTTGTTTTGTATCTTTCAATCATTTGGTCTATCCGAAATATTTTGGAATATCTATCTTTTTCTAGATCTGAGTCTATCGCCAAAAAAGAATATCTATTCTTTTCTATTCTGCTCATTTATTCTATTCTATCTCTAATTTTATAACTTGAAGTGAAGAATAGCTATCTTTTTATATTCCTTTTTTATCCTTTTTTGTATCTCATCCTATCTTTAACTCTATAACATGTTCATAATTAAGTTTATCTTTTTCTATTCCTTATAAATATCCATTTCTATATCTACGTCTATTACTCAACTTTAAGATATTTTATCAACTTCTAACCTATCCCTAACTCTATAACCTGTATTGAAGTATGTCTATATTTTTTTATTCCTCATAACTATCCTTTTCTATATCTACATCTATTACTCAAATTTAACATATTTTATTTCTTTTTATCCCTGAGTCTATCATCAAAATCAAAAATAGCTACCCTTAGCTGAATCGGTCTATTTTTCAGAATGAAATTTTTTATTTTTTTACCTCTGAATCTAATTTTTCTTATTTCGGGATAAAGTATATATAAATATAGTATAGTGACATTTGTCTTGTACTTGAAGTTGCTGTATATGTGACGATTTCTGGTGAAAGAGACTTAGCGCAACAGTAACATTAGGCTCACTTTTCATGCACTGCGCAACGGAATACTAAGTCTTATGCTTTTGTTGCGACAGGTCCCTTTCACCAGAAATTGTCACAAATGTATTAAAACATCCGTTTAAGAGACGCACTCTTATTTTGGGTATAATCATATCAAAAGTGTTATTCAGGGATAAAAAGAAATAAAAATATGCATTAGTAAAATACCTGGAAGATTTAGAAAGAAACTAGTATTCAATATAACAAATAATTATATAAGAACTAGTCGAAATCATGTATAAAAAATATTTTCCACTTATATAACGCTCAGGGTGGGTACTATATTTGCCGAAATAACTGAAACCATACCAATCACTATAAAATTCAAATATTTATTAACATTTATTTGGCAATATGAACACAATGATAACATAAGAATAAAGATGAATCAAATTTTATACGAACATAAACATATTCTAATAATATCCACATAAATAACTTTTTTAAGAGCAATATTTATATCACAATGAAAGTAACTCCTTCTTAATGATCACTTTTAAATACGACCTATTAAACAAAATTGTTCAAATATCAATTAATTATCGAAAAGTATATTAATGAAAATCGGTCACTAGTTTAAATTAGTAAAACTCTCTACTAATTTGTAGTCATTTGTACTACAAACCTTATTTTAAAAAATTAAAAACTTCTAATAACATTGTGAAATTTTACTCAAAATTTGTAAAAATTATTAGTAATTTGAACTAATGATTGACGTTTTAAGTAATTCAAATTTAGAGAAGAAATTGAAGTAAGTGTAAGTAATATAAACGTTTATGTATACGGTTAAAGTTCCATTACTACGTCTTCTTCTTCGATGGAAATGTCTACTTTTTCCGTTGATTCATGCTGTTCGTACCTTTGGCTTGGAGGAAGCAGATTTATATTTGATTCATCACCTTGCTCTCGTGCGAATTCGTTATCATTATCAACCTTTAAATGAATTTAGTTGTTAAAATTTGGAAAGCAAATATTTTATTTTATTTATTTTATTAAGAACCGCAGAATTAATTTTTAATCAAAAATTGTAATTAAAGACGACGGAGTAAGGTTAAAATAGCATTTTTAGTCTATATCTCAAACTTTTAATAAATAATAAATATAAGCTTAAATAAAATTTTGTAAAAAAGGAATGGTAATATATATTCTAAAGATTTGTTTGTGATAATTTATTTAATGGATAAAGCTTAATTATACCAATAAAAAATACCATATTTCAACACATCATATCTTTTTCTGAAAACTTTTAAAAGATTAAAACTTTACTCATATTTAAATTTGTACAAAATTATTCCTGCTTATTTTTCTTTACTGAATCCGAATCCAAAGTCAAAGTGATCAGATTAGCTAATTTTTTTAAGGAAATCTCAAAAAAGCGATTCTTTTTGTTTTTGATCATTTTTTTGAGATTATCTAAAAAATTTGTACCAATCTGGCAATTATAAATTCTGATTCGGATTCAGTGGAGAGAAATACGTAAAAATGCAGTAGCGTAGTGTCTTGGACACATTTTTTTTTGTTGGGCCGTCTTACAATTTTTGAATAAATAAGAAAATATTTAATTAAATCTTGATTAAAAATGAATTCTATGGTGCTTGGTAATGAAATAGAGGAAATGATTTTAATGATTTGCTTGAGAAGAAAATTACACACAATCTTAAAAAGAAAACAAAATTAAGAATGAAGATGAATAGGAGAAAAAATCTTATAGACTCGAGAAAAATAAAGTAATTTTAAAAAAATTAAAAATAATGAATTAATTTTTTGAAAACAGAGAAAAAAGAATAAAACAATTGATATATCAGAGAAGTTGGCAAAGCCATTTCATTTTTTTCCAAAAAATCAAAATTGTACTGAATTCTGCTTGTGCTTCTTCTTCGATCACAATAAAAAAGTCTCATAAAATTTTTTGCTAATGTAAATATTTTTTGCTAAAACAGTCAAAAATTTGGTCTTTATCGTACTTTTTAAATTTTAAAAACCGTTTGAGTTTCTTAAAAAAATTTTACAACTTATTCACGTGATCGTTTATGACTTCTTAAACATTAAAAAAAAAATTATGATACGAATAACTTAAAAAGTTGTAACATTAACTCAAAAACAACAAGAATGCAAATATTACAGTATCTAAGAATAAAAAGTTGTTAATTATTTAGTAAAATGTTCAAATGTCCTATAAACTTGTTGCATATTTTTTCTACTATAAATTATATTGATGACACAGAATAAAAAATATTTTATATTAAATATACATATACTTACAAATAAAAAAATGAAACGTATAAAAATATCCTTGCAACTAAACATTAGAACTGAAAAAATTATGTTACTTTGAACATTGAAACTCATAAAAGATTTTATTTGAAAATCACAAATTATATTTTATTTACAAATTATATTTAATTTTAATTTTATAATAAAATGTACCAATTCAGCACAATTTTTGTTTTTTTTGAAATATTTAAATTCAAAAATTGCCGCCTTCAATTGATAAATACCAAAAATTTATTGAGATTAGCGAAAAACGTTATTCGTGTTTTTTATTGTGTTTGCCTAGCACATTGCAAAGCAATTTAGCACAACTTTGTAAAAATTTACAAGTAGAAATCTTTCTTGAAACTTTTTTTTAAATTTTGACGGTACAATTATGCACACATGTAGCACAATTTAGCACAACATTCTTTTTTCCATTTAGACAAGCATTTCTGGTGAAAAAAAATTTTTTTCAAACATTTTTGGTCAAAAAAAAAAAGTTTTTTGAAAAACTTTTTATGGCACAATTAAGGATAAATCTAGCACAATATAACAGAATTTTTATTTTTTGGAAAAAACAAAACGGCGTTGCCAACTTATCTGACATCAATTGAATAGTTTTGTGAAAAAAAGTCTTATAAATTTTAAGGAAAAAGCAAATAGTTTTTGTGTAACAAGGGCGCATCTGTAGGGAAATCGAGACTCGTGTGAAGTTTGCCGCACGAGCGAAGCGAGTGGGACAATCACACGAGTCGAGATTCCCCTAGATGCGCCCGTGTTCCACACATAATTTTATATAATAACCTTGTGTCAAGAAATCTACTGAAAACGCTGTTTTTAGAGTTATAGAGATTAAAATGAAGAGAATCCTACTTTCTATCACAGTTTAACCCCACCAGCAATGCCATTCAAGTACGCTTGCTGTTCTAGCACGTGACGCGACAGCTGATGTTTAGGTTGGCAAGCGTGCTTGAATGGCGTTGCTGGTGGGGATAACTGTGATTAAAAGTAGGATTCTCCTCCTTTTAATCTCTAGAACTCTAAAAACCGACTTTTTAGTAGAGTTCTTGACGCAAGGTATTATATAAAGATTATTATTACATTTTGCATTGAATATCTTACCGAATGGTTACCTATGCTGTCTGTAAGCTGCAGATTGTTATTTTTTTCTTTTAAAGCTAAGTGCTCATGTATGTCGTGTTCATTCTTTTTGTTTAATTCGTCCAAATTTTCATTGCCCTCTTCAACTTTTTCAGAATTATTGTCTACATCCACATCCAAACGATCAATCATATTTTCCTCCACTGTCAAATCCTTTCTACTTGGTCCCTTATGGAAAAGTGTGACATGAAAATAATGACACGGATGCGTGTCATTACTTTCGTGTCATTGCGTGTCATCATTTCGCGACCATACGAAAAAAATGACACGGGAGAAAATGACACGGCAAAACATAAAAATGCCAGGATGTGCAGACGTATTCTACTTATTCTACAGCACCTACTGCTGCGCAGTAAATTTTTTCCTCCCCAAAATGGTGCACAATGTATGTTTGTAAGAAATTATTACAAAACTAATAATAATAAAAAGTTTTTTAATGGTGCATTCTTTGCCATGTGACTTTTTTCGTGTCATTTTTTTCGTGTGGTCGCGAAATGATGACACGCAATGACATTTTGAAGTAATGACACGCATCTGTGTCATTATTTTCATGTCATACTTTTCCATAAGGGGTGCTGTAAGAGTAATTACTTCGTTATAAATGACATTTTTGAATGTCAATGTCAAGCATGAGAACGCGTTGGAAAGCAAATAATATTGATAGAGAGAAACATGTATTTTACTCTTTTTCTTACGCTTGTGGCAACTTTGAAAAATATTTAATATAGCAAAACATAACTCACTTAATTTGCAGTGCTTCGCTCTAAGTCTGCTGATATATTTGCTTAAAGTACACAGTGTGCCTGAACCAGTCGCAGGTGGTCTGAAAATGTAATAACAAACGGATAATGTGGAATTGTTCTAAATGGCTCCCAGATTTCAAATTTTCAAGATTTGAAATCTTAGCTGCTCCACTTTTTGATTTTTTTTACGTAAGAGTGCCATATTTACCATGAAAACGCGTAAGAGGCTATCTATTCAAGAAAATATCGAAATAAGACGTGTCATTACATACTATAACTGTAATTGTCGATATACACGACTTTGTTAAAGGCAAAATACTCTTTAGGAATGGACACCACCCCCCAAACCCCCCACCCCAATATTAGCAGAATTACTTACGGAAATGAAAAGAAATTTTATCCACGATATATGAAAATGTTATTGATACTCATCGTTGTAGGATCTTTGACTACCCCCTCGCCCTCATTAAACACCTTTTCCCCCTCTCTTTTGCTCTATAAAGGCAAAATACTCTTTAGCAATGGACACCACCCCCCCCCAAACCCCCAACCCTCAAGAATGACAGAATTGCTTATTGAAATAAAACAAAATTTTATCCACGATAATTGAAAATGTTATTGATACTCATCCTTGTAAAATCTTTGACTAACCCCCCCCCCCCAGCCTCATTCATCATCATTCACCTCTATGTAGCCCTCTATGTAGCCACCCCACTTCGCCCCCTAATTATGACAGAATTAAGGCACCCAATTCAAGAACCGGTCTGGCGCTCGAGTTCGCCTTTTTTGAAGTCATTTAGAATATCAAAATTTCAGTAAAATTAAAATCCAAATTTTTATTTTTTAATAATATAAGGTAGTATGTTAGGTATAAGGTTAGTATAAGGTAACATCAAAATTTCAGAAGGTCGTTTCCATTTCAATTCATTCAGATAGGCTATGTATGTTAAAGTCAGGGAATCATTTCTCATTAAAATATATTGTTTTTCAGACAATTTTAGACGACACGTATTTTCCCGATTTGGTAAAAAAAATTTTTAACTTAGTTATGCGGATTTCAATTTTTTAAGTGGAACAGTAAAATTACAAGAAAATGACGTTTAATTTTTTTAAAATTATTATATCATCTTTGCTATTGTATATATTAAAATGATCCTTTCTGTGTCTAATTAGGGCTTTCATGTTCTTTAAAATTCTACAAGTGAATTTAAAATATTTTGAAATTTAACAAAATGAAGGCGTTTTTTCGAAAAAAATAAAAATCTAATTTTCTCAAAATCCCCACGGTTTTCTTTTTTCGATTTTTTTACTACTTTATGGAAGTATAATAATTATTTTCTATAAGAATTTATTAGAGTCCCGCTTCCTGGGAAAGAAAAAAAAATTTTTTTCTTTTAAAGAAAAGAAAATTCAAAGTTTTTTCAAACCCTCTACTAGTTACAACAAAAGTACAAATAGAAAAAATGTTCCTCTTTAAAATTAGAGTAAATAAGTCTGATGGATTTTATCTCTAAATTGCGAATCTTTAGAATTATTAAGAAATTTTCATGTTTACAAGTAAAATTTATACTTGCAAAAATGCAAAATGTTTTCCTATAAATTATATAACCATAAAAATCAGAAAGTAGTTAAAAAATGGAGTGAAAATTTTTTGAATTTGTGTAAGTATAAATTATACTTGCGAAAATGCAAAATTTATGGATTTAATTCGTGTTATAATTAATAATTCGAAAGAGTCGCAAGTTAGAGATAAAATCCATGAGACTTATTTACTCTACTTTTAAAGGGAAAAATTTTTTCTATTTCGACTTTTGTTGTATCTAGTAGAGGGTTTGAAAAAACTTTGAATTTTCTTTTCTTAAAAGGAAAAACATTTTTTATTCTTTCCCAGGAAGTAGGACTCCAATAAATTCTTATAGAAATTAATCATTATACTTCCAGAAAGTAGTAAAAAAATCAAGAGAAAAAAAGGTGGGGTTTTTGAGAAAATTTGATATTTATTTTTTTCGAAAAAACGCCGCTATTTTGTTAAATTAGAAAATATTTTTAATTCACTTGTGGAATTTTAAAGAACATGAAAGCCCTAAATAGACACAGAAAGGATCATGTTAATATATACAATAGCAAAAATGATATAATAATTTTAAAGAAATTTAACGTCATTTTCTTGTAATCTCACTGTTTAACTTGAAAAATTAAAATCCGCATAACTTTGTTAAAAAATTTTTTTTTTACCAAATTGGGAAAATATGTGTCGTCTAAAATTGTCTAAAAAAAATATATTTCAATGAGAAATGATTCCCTGACTTTGACATACATAGCCTGTTTGAATTGAAATGGAAACGACCAGTAAAATTTTAATCCACCCAATAGTTAAAGGATGACTTTTTAAAAGTCTTAGTTTATGGCAGAGAAGAAGTCTTAATTTATACTAATTAATATACCAAGGTGAACAGGGGCGGCTTTAGACAAAGTGTTCGGGAGGGGCGATGTATGGGATAGAAAGAGATAGCACCATAGTGCTATCTCTCTCTTTCTCTTATACAAATATAAGATTCTCGGGGGAGGGCGGTCGCCCCAATCGCCCCCACGTAAAACCGCCACTGAAGGTGAATTTGTAATTATTTTAAATTCCTCTTGATTAAGATAGTATTTTTCACAGATGTATAAGAACACCTATGAAAAATACTATCTTAATCAAGATGAATCAAAGAGGGGAATCATAGGTGGTCCACAAGGGCGGGGAAGTAGTGAAAGATCATTTAACGATGAGTATCAATATCATTTTCAACTAGCTTTCGAGCCCCGCTTTCGGCGGGCACGAAATCTAGTGGCGTGCCATCAACAGTATTTTTTTTACAAAAAGTATTTTCTGACAGAAAGAATTTTTTGTTAAAAAGTATTTCCTTACAGATAGTATTTTTTGACAAAAATGATTTTCTGACAGAAAGTATTTTGGCCTGTAAGTATTTTCTGACAGAAATGATTTAAAAAAGAATTTTCTAAAAGCAACATAATTCTCTTTCAAAAATTATTAAATTCTAATATATTTTATTAGATATACTTCTTATTAGCACATACCTGAACAGCACCGGATGTTCCAGCAATATTGGTAAGGTTGAGGCAAGGCATTTTTACTTTGCCTCAACCTTGCCAAGTTGTTGATCTGATAAAAATACGCATGTCATGTTGTAAAATTTTCTTTCATCAAAATAAATATTTTTCGAGAAAAACCTAGAACCAAATTAGATGAATCCCATTCAGCCTAAAACCATCTTGCCGAAAATGCATTCAGCCTAATCCCATTTACCCTAAATTGTATTAAGCCTAAACACCCTTTAACCTAAAATGCATTTAGCAAGAAACCCATTTAACCTAAAATGCATTCAGCCTAAATTCCACTTAAACTAAAATGCATTCAGCCTAAAACCCATTTAACTTTAATCCCATTTAACCTAAAATGCATTCACTGATTAAAACCCATTTATCCTAAAATGCATTTAGCTTAAATCCCATTTATCCCCAAAAACATTTATCCTACATCTCATTTATACCTAAAATGGATTCAGTATAAATCCCATTTAACCTAAATCTTATTTAACCTGAATACCATTTAACCTAACTCTTATTTAAACTAATTCCTATTTAACTTCAATTGTATTCAACATAAATCTTTTTTAACCTCATATGCATTCATCCTCAATCTCATTTAACCTAACATGGAACCATCATAATCCCTATTTAACCTAAAATACAATCAGCCTAAATCCCATCTAAACAAAAATGCTTTTATTCTAAAACCCTTTTAACCTAAAATGCATTTAGCCCAAATTCTATTTAATCTCAAATGAATTCATCCTAAATCCCATTTAACCTTAATCCCATTAAACTTAAATCCCATTTAACCTTAAATGCATTCAACCTACATCCCATTTAACCTAAAATGCATTCAGCCTAAATCCAATTTCACCAAAAATGTATTCCGCCTAAATCCAATTTAACCTAAAATGCAATCAGCCTAAATTCTTTTTTACCTAAAATGCATATAGCTTAAAAAAATTTGTCCTAAATCCCATTGAACGAAATTTATGATGTAAAATTTAGGCTAAAAGGGATTTAGGACAAATAGTTTTAGGCTGAATGCCTTTTTGGATTTAATGGGTCGTAGTCTGAATGCATTTTAGGTTGAATGAGATTTAGGTTAAATGGGATTTAGGCTTAAGGGCATGTGGAAGGCGCCAACTTCAAATGATTCGTTGTAATATTTTCCACCAATTTTCTAGAAAAATACAAAACATATTTTAATGAAATTGAAGGAAATAGTAAATGAGACCTAGACGCATTGGCGTCCAGTCCGTTTGAGGTTTAATTTTAATTCTAAATTTGTGGAAAATATTAAAATGAATCGTTTGAAGTTGGCGCCTTCCACATGCCCTTAATGCATTTTGGGTTTAATGGGATTTCGGCTAAATGAAAATTAGGTTAAATAAGATTTATTATGTTTAATGGGTTTTAGGCAGAATGCTTTTTAGGTTAAATGGGATTTAGGTTAAATATGTTTTAGGTTTAATATGTTTTAGACTGAATGCATTTTAGCTTAAAACGAAAAATTATGCATGAAATTTAAAGTTCTATGCAATGTACAGACAAAACTCTGATTTTATTAATATAGATTATCGTGGATAAAATTTCGTTTCATTTCAATAATCAATTCTGTCATCATTGGGGGGAGGGTGGCTACATAGAGGGACACAGAATGGCAAAAGATGGTCAATAAGAGTGGGGGGGGGGGGTGCTCAAAGATCCTACAACGATGAGCATCAATAACATTTTCATTTATCGTGGATAAAATTTCGTTTTATTTCAATAAGCAATTCTGTCCTAATTGGGGGGCGGGGTGGGGTGGCTCCATAGAGGGACACAGAATGGCAAAAGATGGTCAATAAGAGTGAGGGGGGGGGGGTGCTCAAAGATCCTACAACGATGTGTATCAATAACATTTTCAATTCTCGTTGATAATATTTCGTTTCATTTCAATAAGCAATTCTGTCATCCTTGGTGATGAGGGGTTGGTGAGTGGTGGGTGTATCTATTGCTAAAAAGTATTTTGCCTTTAACAAAGTCGGGTCTATTGACATTTAAAGTTATAATACGTAATGATACGTCTTATTCCGATATTTTTTTGAGTTGATAGCATCTTAGGCGTTTTCATGGTTAATATAGAACTCCCACGTAGAAATATCAAAAAGTGGAGCAGCTAGGATTTCAAATCTTGAAAATTTGAAATTTGGAAGCCATTTAGGACAATTTCACATTAGCCGTTTGTTGTTACATTTTCAGACCACCTGCGACTGGTTGAGGCACACTGTGAGTACTTGGTACTTCATTCCGATCCCAAATCTTCAGACACTCTATAAAAAAAATTTTAAAAATGAACATAATGTTAAAGGAGTGGGCCCCAAGATGGACAGGCCCCTAAGAAGGACATTTCGTATAAAATTTTTGTTTAAGGTGACAGCGCCTTATGCTTTTTGTCATTTTTGTTTGTAAAGACGAAGATTTTGAGGTACATTTAAAGAAAAATAACCAGTTGGTTTTTCTTCTACACATACCACGTAATTTTATGTCTAAAAAAAGTTTTGTAACAGTTTTTTCTCAAGTTGGTAAAGTTATTTAAATTTATGATTTAGAATGAGTACTTAACGTTATAATATTTTTTATTTATCGTATAATAATATCCTAAAATGATTGTACTAATTCAGTGTTCGTATATATATTTTTACCGGGGATTAAAAAATAGTGTCATGTACCCTAAGATGGACAGGCCTCAAATCTCAATGTATTTATTTGCATATTTTCGATTTTACACTTTTTTCAATAATTTTTTGAGCCAATTAATTAAACTTTTTTATTTTCCACAATAAAATGTGATGTTATCGTTAGAGAATTTGATATATTGATATTTTTCGATATTTTATTACTTTTTACTGTTAAGCTATTAAATTGAAGTTTTTAGAAATTTTATTTCTTGATAAATTCCGTAAAATGATTAAAACTTAGTTCAAGAATTGTTACACGATGTTAATTTTTTATTTATTTTACTCTCTGTGGCCATAAGTTACCTTATAAACTTTACTTTCATCCGGTGTAAAACATTTTAATATATTTCATTTGGTTTGGATTATAGAGCAATAAGACGAAAGGGTGTCCAACTTGGGGCCCTCTCCCCTACATTATTTTTAATTTAAGACACTTAAGCTAACTTATTCATAAATTAAACAATTTTTATGGCGGAAGGAAAATATGACAAGCTGATTTACTTCGTAGCGTGTAAAAAGTGAAACGAAGAGAGGGAGAGTATTCAAGTTCGTCTAAAATCGTATGACCACGTGTAAGGCGTAATTAATAAACGAAACCAAAATTATAAACCATATCAAACCTTGAATAACGCCCACTAATCTGCCATTTAGACGAGGACGTGCTGATAAATTTTTATTTTTTGTTCTATTTGATACAATTCCTGTAACAGTGCTGTTTAAAAGTGTTTTTAACCCAAATATAGCTAATGCTAACTGAGAGGTAAAAATCTGCGGAGTTTTTGCAATAACTAATACAGACTCATAATTTTCTTTTCTACTCCAAACATTTTTACCCACATGAATCTGAAATAAAATTATAAATTTCCTTTGAAAAACCTTCCATATTTTATATATAAAATTTATTTAATTCGTTCGTACGTTCTCTTCACTAAAAGTACCAACCTTTTCAAAAGTCTCCTTCCAATAAGCATTTGCTTAGGCCTTTTCTACATCTTCGATATTTTCTGAAACACAGGTGAAAATTCATGGACATCAAACTCACGGTTATAAATATTTATTAAATTTGTATAACTTATGTTCTTTAGATTTATAAAAAAAATTTAAAAAGAATTAAACACGTTTAATTTCACATACATAAAAAGTGTATAACTGCAAAGATTAATAATAATAAATGAAATTGATCCAATATTGTATTTTAGGGTAAATAAGTTATGAAGACCGCCCCCTATCAAAAAAATATTCAGGAATCATGACAAATCATCAGGAATCCTGATGATTTCTCATGACTCTGATGTTTTCTGATGCTCTTGATTATTTCTGACATACTTTTATGGTACGATTCTGATGTTTTGTGAGAGCTCTGTTGATTTCTCATGACTCTGATGTTTTCTAAGTCTCTTAATACTTTTATGGCATGGTTCTGATGTTCTGTGAGAACTTTAGCAATTTCTTATTTTATTTTATAGACCTGGTATAAACCTTATTGTTCTCGCCTAACAATTGATCTTCGAATACTACCGGGCAGGGGGTAAGAAGGGGTAAAGCTGGAATTTATATTTCTATATAATATACATTTTGGGTACCTTAGTTTATTTTCTTAGATTAAGATAAGATACGGGATTGTTGAACAATTTAAAATTATCTTTTATTATTTATTGTAATCTGCATATCCTCATAAATTAAAATATGAAAATAAAAGGTATATAGTTTATTCTTGAAAATTATAGTCTTACTGCATAAAATTTTCTTAGTGTAATTTTTATGCCTTCTCTACATAAGATCAGAAAATTATCAGAGAATATATCATCCAATAATTTATTTATAAAAAATATTTATTATTATTTTTAAGATAGTTTTGTTGTAATATTATGGATTTCGCAACTTTTTATGCTTAAAACAACCAAAAATAAACAGTTACATTAAAATTTATTTATAACAATTATTTAAACAATGTATTGTACTTATACGTCGACTTATGATACAATTAAGTAAAAGCCTTGCACTTTTTTTTAAATTCCGCAACCTACTA